>JANRMT010062808.1:21210539-21265489 GCA_026402145.1 Polypterus bichir lapradei | reverse complement strand
TATATATATATATAAATAAATATAAAAGTCAATGTGTGTATATACAGTGGTGTGAAAAACTATTTGCCCCCTGCCTGATTTCTTATTCTTTTGCATGTTTGTCACACAAAATGTTTCTGATCATCAAACACATTTAACCATTAGTCAAATATAACACAAGTAAACACAAAATGCAGTTTTTAAATGATGGTTTTTATTATTTAGGGAGAAAAAAAAAATCCAAACCTACATGGCCCTGTGTGAAAAAGTAATTGCCCCCTGAACCTAATAACTGGTTGGGCCACCCTTAGCAGCAATAACTGCAATCAAGCATTTGTGATAACTTGCAATGAGTCTTTTACAGCGCTCTGGAGGAATTTTGGCCCACTCATCTTTGCAGAATTGTTGTAATTCAGCTTTATTTGAGGGTTTTCTAGCATGAACCACCTTTTTAAGGTCATGCCATAGCATCTCAATTGGATTCAGGTCAGGACTTTGACTAGGCCACTCCGAAGTCTTCATTTTGTTTTTCTTCAGCCATTCAGAGGTGGATTTGCTGGTGTGTTTTGGGTCATTGTCCTGATGCAGCACCCAAGATCGCTTCAGCTTGAGTTGACGAACAGATGGCCGGACATTCTCCTTCAGGATTTTTTGGTAGACAGTAGAATTCATGGTTCCATCTATCTATCTGGTCGGCCGGCCACTACTGGGAAGGTTCACCACTGTTCCATGTTTTTGCCATTTGTGGATAATGGCTCTCACTGTGGTTCGCTGGAGTCCAAAAGCTTTAGAAATGGCTTTATAACCTTTACCAGACTGATAGAACTCAATTACTTCTGTTCTCATTTGTTCCTGAATTTCTTTGGATCTTGGCATGATGTCTAGCTTTTGAGGTGCTTTTGGTCTACTTCTCTGTGTCAGGCAGCTCCTATTTAAGTGATTTCTTGATTGAAACAGGTGTGGCAGTAATCAGGCCTGGGGGTGGCTACGGAAATTGAACTCAGGTGTGATACACCACAGTTAGGTTATTTTTTAACAAGGGGGCAATTAGTTTTTCACACAGGGCCATGTAGGTTTGGATTTTTTTTCTCCCTAAATAATAAAAACCATCATTTAAAAACTGCATTTTGTGTTTACTTGTGTTATATTTGACTAATGGTTACATGTGTTTGATGATCAGAAACATTTTGTGTGAGAAACATGCAAAAGAATAAGAAATCAGGAAGGGGGCAAATAGTTTTTCACACCACTGTATGTATGTTCCAGCATCACTTCTGAACGGCTGTAGCAATTTTCATGAAATTTGGTACATGTTTCTCAATGGTTGACTAAAAATACTGTAGGGTGAAATCAAACCTTGCGCTAATGTATGCATGTTATCATCCAGTTGACACTCAGAACGACCACTAGAGGGCATAATGGATGGGACTGTTGATTCTGAAATTAATAGAGTTCTACACGTGCAAGTGTGTGTGTGTCTTTCCGGCCTGGAAATGAGACGTAGAGTCGGGGTGTGGGCTACAGCCACGAGGATATGCAAGCGAGGCAGCACACCGACAAAAGGAAACTGCCTAAGAAAGACAGTCACTTAGCTGCTAATGCACAAACAATGCGAGCATGGCAAGAGATGCCCAGAGTAGTTCTGACAATTTTAATACTTTCTAGGATCCCATGCTTTTAACAACATGGGCTTACACAGTTAGTATATAGCAGGCGATTGCCAGCATTCTTTATGTTTAAATACCACCACGCCCCTGTTGCTTTTCAAATTAGAGTTGGCCGGTTCCGAGCATGAACTGGATGATAACGACCGCAAAACAAGCACATTAGTGAGTCTTTATGGTTTGCTAATTTAGTTTTATTTTTAAAGTTGTGTTTTTTTAATTATGTTTTTCTTGATAAAATAAAAAAAGAAAAAAAAACACTATTTCCCTCCTGGGCAATGCTGGGTATTTCATCCATCCATCCATTATCCAACCTGCTATATCCTAACTACAGGGCCACGGGGGTCTACTGGAGCCAATCCCTGCCAACAAAGGTCGCAAGGCAGGAAACAAACCCCGGGCAGGGCGCCAGCCCACCGCAGGGCGCACGCACACACACACACCAAGCACACACTAGGGACAATTTAGAATCGCCAATGCACCTAACCTGCATGTCTTTGGACAGTGGATGGTAACTGGAGCACCCAGAGGAAACCCACGCAGACACGGGGAGAACATGCAAATTCCACGCAGGGAGGACCCGGGAAGCGAACCCGGGTCTCCTAACTGCAAGGCAGCAGCTGGGTATTTCAGCTAGTTTCAAATATATGACCCAACTACTCGCTTATTATGTACTTCTATCTCATGAAGCAAATCATTAACATTTCTAATGAACAACCACAATTAAGTGCTGCTTATGCTAATTCAGACTTAATGTTTTTCAAATTTAGCGCAATTCTGGTCAGCGGTGGGAGAAAATCAAGATGCAGCATAATCCTTTGTGAATGAAGCATTCTTGATATTGATGTCAAATTGCTTGGGCTACCATTTAAAGTGAGCAAATGGTACTGGACATTTTTTACTTCTTTGCTGGCATATACTGCAAGGCACTGGACTTATCGGCCTGGAAGTGAAAATACGTAATTAAAAAAAAAAAAACAACAACAACAAACAATCCTCGTTTTTTTATAAATGCAATTAACTTCTAGTCCAATTGCTAAACTGGAAAGTAGACCCTGTACATATGCAAACACATCCAAAGATATAGACTACATTGTATACGAAAGTGGTCCATATTCTCAGCAGGAAAACAGGCTTACAGCACCTGGCACAAGAAGCAGTCCTTTCCTAAATAACTAGTGACACTGAGGACGAAAATTGGAAAACAAAAATTGCCCAAGGCCCTAATAACTCTGCTTCCCAAAAACCACACACTCAACACATCTCAAGCAGGCAATTCCAGGCCAGTCTCTCCCTCTCCTTTCTGTGAAAAACACTTGAACATGCTGTCACTAAGTCTCTGTCCTTCTACAGAACAGTTTGTCTGATCCTAACCAGTTGGTCTTCAAAAGAGTTAATTCCTCTGAGACAAATCTGCTGACTGTGGTTGACATCTTGAATAAAGCTATCAGTATCTCCTCCACCTTTGACACAGTTAACCATCAGATACTGCTTGCCAGCATCTCACATCCTGACATCAAGGGGAATGCTCTCATGAACACCCGAGGACAAATATCAGGGATGCATCAGACAAGCACTTCGGTGCCACAAGGTTAAGTATTAGGTCCTCTCCTCTTCTTTCCATGCACCACCTCACTAGGCACTATCATCCACTTCCATGTTTTCTCACATTCATGGTATGCCAATGATATGCAGCTGTACCTGTCGTTGGCTCCCGAAGAGCACATGATATCACTAGATTCACTGATATTTCAACCCTGGATGAAGGAACACCTTCTCCAGTTCACCCTGGTATTGCCTTTGTATTTAATACGGAATCTCTGTTTAACTCATTATCACTAACACTTGTCAAGTCAGATGGGTGCATATCACTCCTCTTTTAGATTGCTACACTGGCTCACTGTGACAGCACGTATTAAGTTCAAATATTTAATTCTTGTCTAAAGAGTAGTTCATGGGTCAGTGCCTATGTATATCCTTCTCACACACTCAAGTCTCAATCCTGCTTCTCGCCTCTATCAAAACTGCTGACTCCCTCAATATGTTGAAGAAACATTTGAGGACTCTGTTGTCCTGTAAATATCTGCTAATTGATGATGGCTTGGTAGGTACTTGAACATGAGGAACAATTACTTTTTGGATAAAAGCAACTGCTAAGTGAATAAATGTAAAATTAAAATGTAAGACAAATACAATACAGTTTATTTTTGTATAGCCCAAAATCACACAGGAAGTGCTGCAATGGGCTTTAACAGGCCCTGCCTCTTGACAGCCCCCCAGCCTTGACTCTCTGAGAAGACAAGGAAAAACTCCCAAAAAAACCTTGTAGGGAAAAATGGAAGAAACCTTGGGAAAGGCAGTTCAAAGAGAGACCACTTTCCAGGTAGGTTGGGCGTGCAGTGGGTGTCAAAAGAAGGGGGTCAATACAATACAATACAATACACAGAACAGAACAAATCCTTAATACAGCATAAAAATAAAAATTTTAGAAGTACGGAGCAGAAATTAACAGTAGATGATATCACATAATAAGATTTGGATATTTTTAGAGTCCTGGAGACCTCATCCATCAAGCTACCTCCCCCATTTGGCCATTCCACGGCTGAAACAGTGCTGGGTCAGCCAATCCGATGAAAGGATCCCTCTTTCCCATGATTCCTGTGATCCTCCATCAGGGATGACTTTACCATAGGCAGGCAAACAACTTGGCAGGTGGGCCGTGGCACCAATTGCCACATTTGAGTACCGAGAACAGAAACAGAATAGGTGAGGGTTAGTATTCAATTATAACTATCATGTTACTTATGTTTTAGTGCTAATGACTAACAACAGAGATGCAGTATGTACAGTTAATCAGCAGCTCTAGTCAGGATATGCTAAACTGAAGTAGTGAGTCTTCAGCCGGGATTTAAAGGCTGAGACCGAAGGGGCATCTCTTATAGAAGCAGGAAGACCATTCCACAGTTTAGGAGCCCTGTAACTAAAAGCTCAACCTCCCACTGGTATTTTATTAATCCTTGGAATCATAAGCAGATCGGCATCTTGAGATCTTAATGTGCGCTCAGGTTTGTAAGTCATGATAAGTTCAGACAAGTAAGCCGGACCTTGGCCATTTAATGCTTTATATGTTAAAAGGAGGATTTTGAAATCTGCCCTAAACTTAACCGGGAGCCAGTGTAAGGATTTAAGAACTGGAGTTATGTGTTCATATTTTCTTGTTCTTGTAATAATTCTTGCAGCCGCATTTTGGATTAACTGGAGGCTGTATAAAGAACAGTTTGAACAGCCAGTGAACACCGCATTGCAGTAGTCAATCCTACTAGAGATAAATGCATGAATTAATTTCTCACAATCCTGTTTATTTAGAAAGCGCCTTAATTTCCTAACATTTTTAAGATGGAAGAAACATGTTTTGGACAACTTTGTAATATGTGCTTTAAATGACATGCTAGAATCTAAGATAACTCCTAGATTGCGGGCTGATTCAGTAAAATTAATTGGGATTCCAACTGAGTTAAATGATGACAAAATATTGCTGTGATCAGTGTCATTCCCTCCAACAATTAACATCTCTGTTTTATCTGTATTTAAAGACAAGTAGTTATCATTTATCCACTCCTTTAATTCACTAACACAACTAATTAAAGACAACATCGGAGAAACTTCATTTGATTTAAATGAAAGGTATAATTGGGTGTCATCTGCATACGAGTGAAAATTAACATTATGTTTCCTAATGTGAGATCCCAGTGGAAGCATGTAAAGTGAAAACAGTAAAGGTCCCAGTACTGAGCCCTGTGGGACACCATATTGAACTTCTGTCAGCACATTTCTGTACATATTGAAATCGATTTGATAAATAAGAACTAAACCAAGCGAGCACGGGGCCTGTAAGCCCAACATCGTTTTCTAGCCTGTGCGGTAAAATAGAATGGTCAATGGTGTCAAACGCTGCACTTAAGTCTAACAACATAATTACAGTGGAGTTTCCTTCATCAGAGGATATCAGAATGTCATTTACAGCCCGTGTTAGTGCCGTTTCTGTACTATGACCAGTGCGAAAACCAGACTGGAATTTCTCAAATAAATTGTAATGTGTGACTGAAGCTGACTGGCGACTACTTTTTCTAGTATTTTAGAGAGAAACGGTAAGTTTGAAATAGGCCTATAATTATTTCGTATGTGTGGATCTAGGTCTGACTTTTTAAGTAAAGGTTTAATGACTGACACTTTTAGTGCATCAGGTACGGTGCCATGCAGTAATGAACTATTGATAATGTTTAGAATAGGCACTGCAAGAACATCCATTGCACTTTTTACTAGTTTTGTTGGCACTGGATCTTGGGAATAAGTAGTGGGCTTCATTTTAGTAATTAAAGTTAAGACTTCCTGCATAGTTACAGGATTAAAATTATTAAAGTGCTGAATGCAATGTGAGACAGGGTCTGCTAAGCTAGTATTTGGTTTGTACTGTGATGCTGAGATCTTATATTTTTAATTTTCTCATTGAAGAAGTTCATAAAGTCTGTACTGCTAATATCTGTTGGTATTTTGCACTGTTGATTTGAATTCCCATTTGTTAATTTAGCCACTGTCCTAAACAGTACCCGAGGATTTTTATTATTGCTATCTATTAATGTAGAATAGTATTCTTAGTGAGCTTTAAAGAGGGCTTTTTTATATTTATTAACACTCTCTGTCCATGCAATTTGAAAGACATGTAGCTTTGTTGTTCTCCATCTGCGCTCCAGTTTTCGACACTCCAATTTAAGAGCGCGAGTGTTTTCATTAAACCAGGGAGAGATTCTATGTGCTTTGATCACTTTTGTTTTAAGGGGAGCCACTGTGTCCAGAGCATCTCTCAAGGTCACATTATAATGTGATGTTAGCTGGTCTAAATTGTATTCCACGTTTACATTTGATGTTAACTGATCTAAATGGTTTTCCACAATTACACTCGACTTACTCAAGGTATCTATACATTTTGAAGCAGAATTACAATCTAGATGTTGCACTGTCTTTGTTTTAATCTGTGAGTGCATTGGCAAGGGCAGGACTAAATCAAATGTAATTAAGAAGTGATCGGAAATAACTTCATTTAATGGAGTAATATTTAAATTTTGAATTTTAACTTTGTAAGTTATAATTAAATCTAATGTGTGGTTATGATTATGAGTTGGACCTTTGACAATCTGACAAAATCCTACTGAATTTAACAAATAAGTAAAACACTTGTTAAAAGTGTCAGTTTCCACATCAATGTGTACATTAAAATCCCCCATCAGTACTACGTGATCATAATTTATAGCCAAATCAGATAGAAGGTTGCTAAATTCAGTCATGAACAATGAATATGGCCCTGGTGGTCTGTAGACTAGCACTATAATTGTCATTATAAACATTTTAGTAATAAATTAAATACTGAGGGAAGTTTAATGTAAAAACAGATGTTCTGAGCCAGCTATGTTAAACCTGCCACAATACACAGTTTTTTTCTTCAATATTATTCTTGAGTAGTATGTTCAAGCTGTTTACCATGTTCACTGCAGAATTTTTCTTTTTAGCTGAAGATAAACATATGTTTTGACACTGTTTTATTAACATTGTTAGAAAATGAGATTTAACTGTGACCACCCAGGGATGCCAAATTAATGCATGAAAATACTGAGGTATCTCTGTTTCATGGCCCACCAAGGGATACCAAATAAATGTAGGAAATGGTGCATGGATGTGAGAAAAAGGTTTGATTGATTGATGTTAATCAGTTAAGTATCAGTTTTACTTTGGACAATGCTAGTAATTAATTAATTTGGTAAATCTCCCACTTTATTTTCCTTACCTTTCTCTGTAAGGCCGGAGTTATACTTCACGCAACGCGACGCATGCTGCAGAGGATGCTCCTGCTACGCAAGTGCTGTAGTGTTTATACTTGCGTGCGTACTTTACGTAAACCTGGAGGATTCCACCAGGTGGCAGTGCGATATATTATCACGGTGAGAACATGTTCGGCTTCTCTGTGTAGTGAATTGCCTAGAACACTCATTAAATTCCGATAACACCTTACCGCAATATCTCTAAAAAGGATGTTTATTGATTAAATCCATAAATCCAGGGATGTGTCCATTCCAGCAAACATTGGGCACGACTGAGAAACAATCCTTGGACGAGGTCTCAGCTCATCGCAAGGTGAATACAAGCACACACATACACTAGCATCATTTTAGCGGCACCAAATCCCCAAATCTGCATATCTTTGGAAGGAAAGCGGAGCACAGTGTGGAATACAAGCAGGAAATACCAGCAACATAACTCCCTGCGAGACAGCAGTGCTATCACTCTGCCGCCGTGTCACCCCCATGTGTGTAATTATTCCCCCCATGTGTGTAATTATTAACAGTATTCATTATTTAAACTAAATTATATGTAAAGTGTAACATATACACTTTAATGCATTCCATCATGAAAGTGATATCAAGTATAAATCTAAAGATTCTAAATGTGCAGAGAGTTGGAATATCATACATTTAATTTGTTCTGTGTGGTGATCTATTGCTGCTTGCTGCAGCTGTCAGGTCCAAGAAGCTTGTAGCAATTTAAAACTGGGATGACGTTTACGACCGTCTGCTTTAATGATAAAGTAAACTACAAGGTTAAAGTGGACAATTCGAGATTAAAGCCGAAATTTCCACTTTAATCACAAAAAACACATTTTCACCATGTCCTTAATTTTTTTCTCAGTGGCTCAAGTACAGCGCTATACACTATGTATAAAAAAAAGACGGCACAAAGATGTTATGTGAGACTTTTAAAATGCATTGTGCCATTACGATCGGGAATATGCGACGCTTGAATATAAAAGCACCACGAATGCACCTGTATGTCGGCATTTTGCTTCACCACATCGAACCATGCATCAAACAGCGAAGCACGCACATCGATCCCCGTAGGATCTGCATAGAGGCTTTCTGTCACATGTAGATAGTAAACAGAGACTCTGACGTCACATTCCGACTTTTAGCACACTGCGCCCCCCGACTTTTTGCTGGTACAGCAACTAGCGCACGCGTCGCATTAATTTCTGAGTACCTGCTCAGAGGACGCGTGAAATGAACGCTGGGAACGCATGGCAGCCATGATGCGGACACGTACGCATTCTGAGCGTGAAGTATAAATTGGCCCTTAGAGGGGTTTCTGGCAGTTGCACATATATCAAGGTGACTGAAGCACACTTGTAAGAAGCAGAATAATACAATTTATTCATAATCACAAGGATTACAGAAATATGATAATTGCATCAACATAGAAAACAGAATACAAGACAGATGAGACAAACATATAAAACAGAAGAGGGTTAGGATTTGTTTACTGGTGATTTAGAGTTCCAATTTATCTTTCCACAGATACATTTTTACAATGCCAAGGCTTCAAATTTGGTGTTTAATGCTGTGTAATGTTGAGTGCTGTTCCTCGGGTTTGAGTGGAGGACATTTCTTGTGTTGGAGTTCTAGGTGTTTGTTACATGGTAATTTTGTCCATGGTGTAGTGTGATTGCACCTTGTTTAGCTTGCTGTTAGGCTCTTTACTGTATCCTATGCAACTTCATAGGGAAAGGCATTACTCTTTCTAGCACAAGAGTATAGAAGCTGAGGTTCCCTTCTTGAAGTACCGCTGCTTTTCAGTTTTCTCAGACAGGGCTCAGGGCTTGGCAGGGTGGATCTTTGAACTAGCAGGGTGGATCTTAGGACTAGCTGGGTGGCTTCAAAACCCAAAGAAAGTAGCTCATCAGTTTACAGCCCAACAAAGGGAATGGACTGTCAGTTTTTAGTTTCCCCCAAAGAGACAGAAGAGATGAATACAACTAGTTTTGTAGGGAAGTGTAACCTCTAGTAACTGCAATAAAGTCCCTTCCAGTTGCAGTCAGCCAAGCTGCTTATTGGCATGAGTTTTATTTATAATATCCATCCAGAGTTTAGTTAGCGGTTATAATCCTAAAATGAATGTCCTTTTAGGTGACTTCTTATCTGAAGGGATCCCTGCAGAAGTGATAGCTCAACTTTCATTTTCACCTTTGTTATTAGATGTGCAGAGCTGACCAAAGTGTTGGTACAAGCTGCAGTTCTGTCACTTACTCGGGAATGCAAGTGGGGGTTTTGGTACAGCTGAATTTCTGCATCCCATGGTAAATCTACTGTCTACAAGGGCCTTGTGTGTCACTAGAAAGTCTAGCAAAATAGGCAATGCTCACTTTATCTTACAACATATAATGTAGCAGTTGATTTTATTAAAATCTTCAGTAACAGTGGCAGTTCCTTTCACAGGAATGTATTGATTTAAAATGTGAGATATGGAAATATCTGGCTAATTTTTGAATAGGCAGTGGCCCATCTGCTGTGAAATCCTGAGGACACTAGCTGTTTAAATCTTTCAACCAAATCTATCCTTTGAATTAAGGCACAGGATATAATACAGTATAATAAAATTATCAACACATTAAGGAAGAAAACATTGGCTAAAAAATGCCTCAGGCTACTTTCAGTTATTAGTGTATTACATTATGTTAACATATACAGAGTATATATAATATATTCATCAAGATAATATATTTTGGAAACATGTCAATGCATTTATATTTAGAAAAGCAATGCAGATTTTATAAAGATCTGAAGTTAAATTTTAAAAACAGTCATTGGCACTACACTTTACTGATGGATGCCATTTATCAGTTTAAATATTTAGCTTGTAGTATTTTTTTCCACACTTTTAAATTTTTAAGTCCTTTATATATCAAAATCATGATGCAATTCCAAAAGACTATCACAATAAAGAAGGTTTTGGTTAATCTTTAATGTTTTTGAAATCGCACAATGTTTAAGAAGATGAAGTAACATACAACTAAATAAGAATGTCTACAAGAACAATGCAGAGACAGCTCTTTGTGAAAAAATGGATTTAATGCCTTTCTATGTGTCTTTTATGTGCTTCTGGGCATTATTTAGAAAAACGTCCGTGCTCAAGTGAAAATAAAATCATACATATTCAGACAGGAGGAATAGTCTGAGCAGCACATTCAATGAGTTTCCATAACATTTATGTAAAGGGGTTTTCCAGAATTATGTCCTTGTTTGGCAGCTTCACTGAAATTTCAAAATAATTCATTAAAACCATTACTCACTTCTCTTTATCTAATTTCTACAGAGCATTGAGATGGTGCTTGCCATATAAGAAACTACTTATACATTTTAAATTTTATTAACCATAAATTAGAAATCAAAACTAGCCTCCTGGGTTTTAACCTATAACAGAAAATGTACAAAAGTAAATGAAAAATAAGTCCTCTTTGTAATATTGATGCTACGTATTAGAAACTGAAAACAGATGTGATGCATGCACAGAAGCATTAGTGCCCTGGACATCCACAATTAATGTAAATTATGGAGAATAAAAAGGGTGCTTTGTTTTCTTCTTAAATATGGCCTGACTGGGCAATGAGAACCAGGCTGTTCTACCACATGTAATGCAACACTAGCACAACACCTTATTTCTAATACTTGCAGCGTGACCGATTCCAGTTTTCTAGAGTGCAATTTAGTGCTGCATTAAAACAGTTGCATTAAAAGTGATGGAGGCATTTTGGGCTGCAGGACTGTTCTTATAGCTTGTCTGGATGGCTTTTGAATTGTAGGATGAAAGTTTAAATTTATGAAGTGTATTTTTCTAAGGGCTGAAGGCTGTCCAGAAAATAAAATACATTTACTCTGTGATGGTAAGGTAATTCTCCAAATCAAGAGCTGCATCTCACAAGACCATATTAATCTTTTGAGCAGGAAGACTGATCCTTTAGCACAGGGCAGTGAAGCTGTTCTCTCTTTTTTAAAAAGAGAAAAAGAAAAACACATTGAAAAAGGTCTGGATTATTGTTGTGAAGAAAGAGAGTGACAATTGTGTTTTTTAAATCTACAGTGATGAAATGAATGTGTCTCTCTAGACTTCTTAACTTGAATAAAAATAGAGTATCATTTAACCTTTTCATCTACACACCATGTGTACGACTGTAGTTGTGTGTTTTCAGTAGATATAATGTAGCACAGTTCATCCATCCATCCATTATCCAACCCGGTTAGGAACACAGTTAGGAATGATTAAATGGAGAATACAGTAAGAAGAATAACCAGCAGATCTTTTCTTTACTGCTCTTTGCACACGCTTCACATGCTGAGATGAACAGTAATGAGCAAGCTTTGGCATTTTCCACATAACATCCCTCTCTCAATACCAGCATGCTGGCTCCTGTTCTGGCCTGCTTATAACATTTTATTAGCAAGAGATGAGACACCTAGGGTGGATGATCCATTTCAATTGAGAAGGTGATTTGCACCGCTGTCTGATGCAGCATCACTTCCTTGCACACTGCACAATAACATATATTCCCCCATTTACATAAAAAGAGCATGTTAGAACAGTATAGGAATAATTTTTTTGTGCTAAAGTATAAATAGATATTTGCTTATTGCTTGTTTATGCTGTCAAAGGGTCCTGGTTAAATAACCTTTTTGTTCTAAATGATGTCAAAATTACAATGGTAATTCAGTTTACTTTAGAGCATGTGAAAATAACCTTGGTTAAAAAAAGAAACATATTTTATAAAATCAAATAACCTATGTAGAATTAGGTAATTTTTCAGATTTACAATAGTGGAGTTAATAATGGCAAATAAAAATAAAGTCTTTTGTAAATTTGAGCATGTTATGGTGTAATGCAAACATTTAACATTCATGACCCCTGTAGGAATTTATTAGAAAAATAATAAATGATTTCCATGTTGAATAGAACTTTCTCTGTTCATATCAATATGTTTTAAAGTATCTTTAGTAACAGCAAAACTGTGATTTTTCTGGATGAATATGTGTGTAATTAATTAAACTCTTTTCAATACAGGAATTTTTGTGCATATTCAGCAACCACAATTCTGCTGACTTTGAGGTTTTTCATGAATTTTCTGTGCATATTTTTCAACATATTTTTTAAATTGATTTCATCTGGTATTTTTTATATTATACTATACTATATTATATATATTATTTTATATACATTTTATACCTAAATGACATCCACATAAAGCTCCTGTGAAGATCAGTCTTAACTGGCTGATCATTTACCCCAAATTTAGAAAATACACCATTTCTGTAAACTTCAAATACACTTGTAAAAATTTCTGATGCAGCTAACAATTGGCAAGTGGTAGTGCAGGTTGAGGGATTTTGCATATCATTCAAATGCCTTACAACATCATTGTAACTGTTGCTCATAAAGTTATATGAAAAAACTTGATATCTCTCCCACTGTCTTACTTGTAAATCAGACTATTTGATGCTGAATATCCAAACCTAATACATCTGCATTTACACAGCGATAGACAATAAATTAAATAATTTCCACATATTATAGGGTGTGGAATTAGTAAGTTATCAATCAAAATGGATTCCATTTTAATTGATCAAAAACATGAAATAGGAGTTATATATGGAAAGAACAGTTTTTTAGCTGAAATTTCCTCCTGCATTCCACTTCACAGCTTCCACTGCATGACTCATGCCAATGTTGTGTCTTTTTGTGCCTAAGACACCTCCACTTCTTCACTCAGTACCTATTGATCAGTGGTGTGCTCTTTGTCTGCTCTACTCATTGGTTCTGATGGCGACCTTCGCTGCAAGCAAGCCACTGAGTGGCAGCAACTCTTTTGTCATCACTGCTTGGCTCGTTAGCATAGTGTGCTTGGTGCAGTTTTATTATTGTCAAATAGCATCAAATAAAAAAAAAAAAGTGCAGCTAATTTTATTTTTTCTTTAACATCACCAAATTTCAGTCATAGAGATTGAGTTTTTTATATGTATGTGTATATTATATTTTATGTTAAATGTAAGAATTCTTAATTGTTTTGATGAAACGTTTTTGTGATTCCTCAGTACTCAGTTAAGGTCAGTAATTCTATGTATTAATATACCCACTGCTGAATTGCTAATAAGATATTATATCTTAATATAGGTTTCATAAATGAATGGTTTAGACTGGCTTTTTAAAAATTATCTTCTTTCTAATTTAAATTTCTTCCACTAAATATTATTTTCCACTATTTTAAACAGAATAGTTAAGATATTAATATCTGTTTACAATAACACAAAGTAGATATACAATGTGCTCATTAAAGAAAATAGTTGGAAAAGAAACGGCTGATAGAAATAGCAGAGTGTAATAATGCAGACATACAATCTGTTCATAACAGATGGCAATGTTTTGAAAGCTTTCTTTTTCATAAGCAGGAGAAATCTATCCAAAATATATTTTAAAAAGCTGAAAACTGGAAAAATTACCTCAATAAATTAATAGTTTAATGTTTAAAAATATTTAAGAGACAAAGGTTACTGAACAGAATGCTTAAATACAGGCAAAACAAAATGTATCTGCACAATACTGCATAATGAATTAGTGTCGCAGTTAAAAATAGTTCAAATGGGATGAATAATACACATTAATCAAGTTTATGAATCTTCTGTTATATAAAATGCATAGATGGGTACAACAAATAAAACAATTGTTCAATAAAAACAAATCCTTTTATAACTGAACCCAACAGGATGGGGATAGAGTACCTTGAAAAAGCACCCAGCTGTTGTCCCTTTTTGTCATATTTAACAGTCCCATCCTGGAATTTTGATGAATATGGGATGTTTTTCTTGTGAATCACGCATTCTTCTTTTTCCTCATTAAGGCTTCCTTTGACTAAATAAAACTAATACTATCCACCTGCAGAACCATAGCACCATACGTCACCGCAGTTCTAGACCCGCAGTTACAGACCCGGAAGTGGCGTCTCTGTCATTTCAGGACTGACTTCGTAAAATTACTTTTGAAAGGTTTCTGCAAGTCTTGGCCCAGCCCGGAAAGTAATGTCGGGTCAAAGACCCGTTCAGAAAGCAAATAATACGCATCATTTTGAAGTTCAGAGGGTTTCTACCATCACGATGTGTCATATATCAAACTAAACAATACGGATCGTTTCTGTGAAATACATCATTAACATTTACATTGTGTTCGGGTCTGTGGGAACCATTTAACATGTTGACAAAATTAAAATCATCAAGATCTGTGTTAATTGAAAATAGTTTTTTGTTTACATTCATGAAACAAAGTATACAATATAATTATAATGTTTACACCACGTTAGAGTTTAGTAAAACGTTAACAAAAGTTATAACGTTTTTTAAAATGTACTATGCATGTGTGCAATATTTTTCTAGAATTTAGACAAAACATTACACTGGATGCTGGCCACAGGCAATTTTTTCAACATACTGAACATCTCAGTTCAAGGTTTTCCGGATGACAAAAGTATTTTTTTCTGAGACTGGAACAGGGAGAAAGAGAGGAGCAGGGTAAACCATTGGTGACACCTCGCATGCTACTGGGACGACATGTGCCAAAGACTCCAGCATGTACAGCCATTGTGTTGATTCAACAGTCCACAGGGGAACCAATGATGGCACCTGTAGTGTATATGTATAGTGAGTGCGTTTGTGTGTCTCACTGTGTTATTTTAGCCCGCTGAACTGTACAGTTATTAGAGTATTGTGTAGAAAATGAAAATATTCAGTTCTGCTTGATAAACAAATAGAATGTGATCTGAGGGTAAAGAGTAAATAGGTTATTTACATTGCTTGTTAAAATAAAGTGATCATCTGATTAAAAAAAAAACAAAAGTCCCTCAATAGTACATACATAGAAAAAATGTAATCATAAGTTGAGATTCAACACAATTATATTTCATGCTTCTCAAAGAGAAATTAAAATATGATGTTTGTAAACTACTGCATTTGTGAAGGACTGAAGTGTGAGGCTATCTAAAACTATCATTGAGTGGATTTCAGTAATTTGTGTAGTGACTTAGAAAACCACAATATTACATTAAAATATACTGCTCAAAAAATTAAAGGAACCCTTTTTAATGGGAGTATAACATCAAGTCAATGAAACTTGTGATCTATTGATCTGGTCAGTGACATAGCAGAGAGGCTTGGTCATCAGTTTCAGCTGCTTTGGTGCATGGGGGGTGGGGAGGGCAAAAATGAGACGACCCCCAAAACAGAAATGAATGGTTTAACAGGTGAAGGCAGGCCATTGACATTTTTCCCTTCTCATCTGTTTTGTCACTCATTTTGCATTTGGCTACAGTCAGTGTCACTACTGGTAGCATGAGGCCATACCTGGACCCTACAGAGCTGGCACAGGTAGTTCAACTTCTCCAGGATGGCAGACACATCAATCTGTGCCATGCCAGAAGGTTTGCTGTGTCTCCCAGCACAGTCTTAAGGGCACTGAGGAGATTCCAGGAGACAGGCAGTTACTCTAGGAAAACTGGACAGGGCAGTAGAAGGTCATTAACCCATCAGCAGGACCAAAGGAACAGAATAAGCACTGCCAGAGCATACAAAATGACCTCCAGCAGGCAGGCCACTGGTGTGAATGTCTCTGAGCAAACAATCAGAAACAGACTTCATGAGGGTGGCCTGATGGCCCAACATCCTCTAGTGGGCACCGTGGAGCTCAACTGGCATTTGCCATAGAATACCAGAATTGGCAGGTCCACCACTGGTGCCCTGTGCTTTTCACAGATGAGAGCAGGTTAACCCTGAGGACATGTGACAGACGTGAAAGGGTCTGGAGAAGCCGCGGAGAACATTATGCTGCCTGTGACATCATTCAGCATGACTGGTTTGGTGAGGGGTCAGTGATGGTATATCTGGGGAGGCATATGCTGGTGACGCACAGACCTCTACAGGCTAGACAATGGCACCTTGACTGCAATTAGGTATCGGGATGAAATCCTTAGACCCATTGTCAGACACGGTGTAGCTTATGTCCAGGGCAACCCTCATGCCTTAATTTCTAATATAATAATTAAGTTATCTTAATTTTATAATAATATAATCTTATATCACAGTTCCAGCTGATTCAAAACTCAACTGCAAGAGTCCTGACATGAACAACCAACAGCGAGCACATCACAGCCATCCTGCTACACTTTCAATGCTCCCTGTGTCTTACAGAATTGAAAATCAAATTCTGTTATTGACCTGCCCACTAAGGTCTTCTCATTTTGTGCCCTCACTAACCTGCACTCCGTGGGTGACAGCAGGGCCTTCAGCTGTATATAGCACCCTGACTGTGGACTGACCTCCCAAAATTAATGACATCAGCTGACTCACTTCATTTGTTTTTAACTCATTTGTTTAGGAGGATATTAAACAGACCTGACATTCTGCCCGTTCTTTCAGTTTACTCCTCTATCTGTCCAGGTACTCAGGGTTTGCATTTTTATCACAATTTACGTTATTTGTTCAAGATTTTTATGTTGTATTTTAGCCTGAATTATTGTCTTTTATTCTGTTTGAATGTTTTGTATATCCTGTGTAAAATAAGACAAAGACACAGCGTAAAGGTTTGGGGTTTCCGGCCCCGTATACTGTAAACAAATTTTCAAAGTCAGGTCAAAATATATAAACATAAATTGCTCATATGCGCGACACCGTTATTGGCGTCGGTGGCCATTTTATAAAGGAGGAGCCGGAAGTGGAGGAATGCTGGGAAGGAACCGTGAGGGAAGATGGGATCGATGACGTCAGGAACAATGGCGGAGGAAGGGCGGAAGTAACGTACTGCGGGCTTATAATGGCGGAGCGTCTTTTGTTCTGTAAGAAAGCAAAAGAAAAAGGTTAGTACCCCGCCACTCCCTGCCGGCGAATCCCTTCCGAAGCGTGCTAGGGTCCGTCCGCGATCTCCTACTCGTGTGTGCGTGACACGACCTTCCGGGCTTGGGGACCCTCGGGCCGTAGCCAACGCCCCATTTTTCCCCAGAAGTCGAAGGCCTGTGCTTGGGCCGGCCTCTCGGGGTCGAACTGCCAGCTCCGCCACTCGCTCGCCTGCTGGCTCGGCGTGATGCCGTAGTGAGCCAGGATCTCCTGTTTTAGGAGGTCGTAGTCCGCGGCCTCCTCCTCGGGGAGATCATAGTAAGCCCGCTGCGCAGGTCCCTTCAGGTAGGGCGCCAGAATGGACGCTCACTCGGACCGCTGCCACTCGTTCTGGGTGGCCGTCCTTTCAAAAATGCCTAGGTAGGACTCCACAACATCCGCCTCCGTCATCGGTACTAGAGGCAGAGGCTTTAGACGAGGTGGGTCGGTCCTTACCCTCTGGGCTTCTGCCAAACTCGCCTTCATGGCCTCCGATTCCTAGGTGGTAGCGGCTTGCGCTTGCTTCAGGGACTGGATCTGGGCATTGATCCCTTGCAGCACGGTGTTGAGGTCCTGTCTTTCAGTCATTTTCTTTCTTCTTCGGAGCAGTATCCTGCCGGCTACGCCACTGTAAAAATAAGACAAAGACACAGCATAAAGGTTTGGGGTTTCCGGCCCCATATACTGTAAACAAATTTTCTAAGTCAGGTCAAAATATATAAACATAAATTGTTCATATGCGCGACACTGTTATTGGCGTCGGCGGCCATTTTATAAAGGAGGAGCCGGAAGTGGAGGAATGCTGGGAAGGAACCGTGAGGGAAGATGGGATCGATGACGTCAGGAACAATGGCGGAGGAAGGGAGGAAGTAACGTACTGCGGGCATATGATGGCGGAGCGTCTTTTGTTCTGTAAGAAAGCAAAGGAGAAAGGTTAGTACCCCGCCACTCCCTGCCGGCGAATCCCTTCCGAAGCGTGCTAGGGTCCGTCCGTGATCTCCTACTCACGCGTGCATGACACCTGTATTTATCTTTATTTAGTGAGATATTATGTAGCCAATGTTATATCAGTCCTGTTGTTCTTTCTGAATTTTGGGCATAGGAAGGGTGCTATATAAATAGTGTTCTTATTAGTATTTTTATTTTTTTTTCTTTTGATAGCCCATCGTTTATAATAATAAGTGACAAAAACTAGAGTAGTTCTATGTAATGCAATTAATATATAGCATAATTCAGTGTAGAATATGTAATGCCGTTTTCTTCACATACATGTTTAAAAATATTAGATTGGCTTAAATGTTTATTCTAAATTGGTTTAGAACAATATTGCACACATGCATAGTACATTTTAAAAAACATAATCACTTTTATTATTAACGTTTTACTAAACTCTAACGTGGTGTTAACATTGTAATTATATTGTATATTTCGTTTCATGAATGTAAATGAAAAACTATTTTCAATTAACACAGATCTTGATGATTTTAATTTTGCCGACATGTTAAATGGTTCCCACAGACCCAAACACAATGTAAATGTTATTAATATTTCACAGAAACGATCCATATTGTTTAGTTTGATGTATGACACGATGTGATGGCAGAAAGCCTCAACTTCACAATGATGCATATTATTTGGTTTGATGTACTTTTTAATCCTTCTCATTTTTATCGCTTAATTTCTGAACGGGTCCTTGACCCGACGTTACTTTCCGGGCTTTGCCGAGACCTGTCAAAATCTTCCAAAAGTAATTTTACGAAGTCAGTCCTGAAACGACAGAGACGTCACTTCCAGGTCTGTAACTGCGGGTCTACAACTGTGGTGACGTATGGTGCTGTGGCTCTGCAAGTAGATGCTTCTCAATAAAACAAAGAAAAAAATATACAAATAATAATTAAAAAAAAACAAAAAAAAAAACCTCTGAAATGTACTTATTTTTAAAATACCAGTCCCCTTCAATCTGTAATTAGCCACCAATAATAACTATAACAGTCTGTAAACTCTATTGGACATTTTGATAGGAGAATACTTGCCATTATTTCTCTTCTCATTTGCAGTAGCAATGTCAATTTAGTTGGGGAATAATACTAACTGGCAATTTTAAACACCGTTTTTCTTCATTTTAAGCCACTTCAATGATTCTTTGGCACTGTGCTTTGAGCGATATTCCTGGAAAAAGATAACCTGTCACCAATTTGTATTTGGTAAAGGAGAGCAGGTTTTTTCTCTAGAATATCTCCTTATTGTGCAACATTCATCTTTGTCTTATTCTAAACAAAATTCTCAAACGATGAAAAATATCACTAACGACATGATACCATGACCACCATACTTCCTGGCTAGAACAGAGTGACCCAACTAATGTGAAATTTTTGATTTGTACCATACATACTCTTAGCATTTAGGCCAGTCCCAGAAGATTACCATTTTAGTGGAATGCTTTGCAGATTACTGGTTACCAGAGGTGGGCAGTAATGAGTTACATTTACTCTGTTACATTTACTTGAGTAACTTTTTAAAAAAATTGTACTTCTACGAGTAGTTTTACTGCACCATACTTTTTACTTTTACTTGAGTACATTTGTGAAGAAGAAACGCTACTCTTACTCAACTACATTGGGCAACACTTGACTCGTTACTTCCCCCCCCCCCCATTTACACATTTATATACGGTATATTTTAGTTAGAGAGAAGTCACCAGTGCATCTACTGAATGACCATTTCACCAATCAGACGTAGCAATAATAATCACGACTCCATTTCACCAAACAGACGTAGCTACAATAATCACATGACTCCATTTCACTAATCAGACGTAGCCATGCAGTTACATGACCACACACAAACTTCCTGCGTCTACAGCCTGTGAGAGAATTTTTTGTCATACAGGGCTCCTGTTCACTGCTAAACGGTCACAGCTTCACTGCAGGAACCTTGAGAGCCAACTCCTGCTGAAGCTTAAACATCACTTCACTGAATGAAGAACAAGCACATTTTAACCAAACATGTACAAAGACAGTCATGGTAAAGTGAGACTTCTTGTATGTGCACAAGCTGCCTTGTTCACATGTTATTTTCTATCAGCTGTGCTATTTGGAGGGCAAGTGAATATGCAGTATTATACTGTCAGTGTACAGTATATCTTGTCATTGTTCAAACATACATGTTACCTACTGTAGGTATTGGCTTCAAAAGCTTTGTTGTGAAAAACTGAGATTTGGAACTTTGTGTTATTTGTGCATCTTTATTTTGTAAAGAAGTTATTTATTTTTACTCATTTTTTATTTTGTTATTTGGAAATAGCAGCATTTACACATTATTTCATATTTGTGTCTGTCTTGTTACATTTCTAAAAAATAAATCATTTATTAAGATCAAACAGTTACTTAGTACTTGAGTAGTCTTTTCACCAAATACTTTTTTGCTCTTACTTGAGTAATTTTTTGGATGACTACTTTTTACTTCTACTTGAGTAATATTATTTTGAAGTAATGCTACTCTTACTTGAGTACAATTTTTGGCTACTCTACCCACCTCTGCTGGTTACAATATTGTTCAATAAACAACTTTCAGAAAAGCCATTTGTCAATTAAAAGTAAGAATGAGAGAGAGAGAGAGAAACTGGATGAAATGAAAGCCTGCAGCTTTAGTGGTCGCCATGACTGATCTTGAATTAACAAATCCTCACAGTTTAGTTTAATTTTCCAAAAAGGTGATGTCCATTAAGAAATTGAGAGATTTGTAGAGGTAATACATTGTCTTGTCAAAAAAAGTATTACAAGTACAAGGAAAATAAATGATTATTCATTTGATGAAATCCATTTTTCATTTCAAGTAAATTGTTGACATTTTTGATGTTTTCTATTTCATTTGCATTGCAGTCAAATCTTTGTAAGCTACTGAGAAACAAGCCCTCATAAATAGTTTGAAATTCAAACTCTGAGACAACAATATATGAAAAAATATTGAAAGTTGAATACATTTCCAAGGCCCTGTAATTTATTATAATTTATGACCTAAGACAGAGAGAACCATTCTGTCTATCAATTGTCTGAGCCAGCCTTTTTTTTTATATGCTCAAAAAATGATCTCTGCCATTTGAATCTGCTTTACCTAGCCTATTTTTTTCTGATGACAGTGCTATACAGTATGTAAAATGTCTAATATAAAATTAGGCTGGGTAGGTTTGCCGTGTCTCTTAAAACTTATAGTGTGTTTATTCATATTAGTCTGCTTAGTGAAAAGAAGTAGCTGTCATATTTTCAATTAGACCAGCACAATAACAATATAAATACACAGTGTATTCCATTTAGAGGTAAAGAAGGCCTGCTTGAGTACTTTTTTGTTGATTTCAGCTCTGCCTTTAACAATTGCATTCCCGAGTATATACAGGTACAGGTCAGGTCTCTTTCCATGTTGATCAACAACTTTCTAACTGACAGGAGGCAGCATGAAAAACTTGGTAAGCAAATGTCAGACAATTATACTCTCAGCACTGGGGCACCACGATACTGTGTGCTATTGCCTCTTTTTTCAGCCTTTACAAAACTGACTGCATTCAAAGGAACACTGTACAATTCCTGAATTTTACTCATGATACTACACACTGATTGGTCTTATTCATGTCCACTTTTGAATGTCAAATTGACCAGCTGGTTTCTTTTTGCAGTCAAAGCAATCCTGACTTCAATACTCAGAAAGCCATCAAATGATTGTAGACTTCATGAGAGGTCCCCCACCCACCCCATAAGCATCTGTAGTTCAGTAGTCACCATTGTGGAGTCTCTCAAATTCTTGATGATTAATAGTTCCTCAGAATATCAAATATGAAGTCACATTCAGCCCTATTGTTAAAAAGCTTGAATAGAGAATCTTTTTAAACAAGTGATTTTAAGTTGGCAGGCTAGTCCAGTTCTAAAGTCAATCATTGAGTTACACCCTTCACAAATTTTTAAATCAGTAGCAATCAAGGCTGAGGAGAGCTAAAAGAAGAACTGGCTTGACTTGTCCACACTAAGATTTATAATTTCAGGTCCACGATGTATGCAAGCACGATTATTGCTGAGCCATCCCATCCTGAACATCACATTTTTCATCCCATCTCTTCTTGAAAATGTTACAGGGCACTAAAGGTTTAAACAATACAAAATAAATTTGCTTTTTCATTCAAGTATCAAATCTTAAACTTTGACTTGTTTCTAACAGCCCATATCATGTTACAATAGTCACTTGATTATGTTGTTAAGAATGTTTGGCATTGTATTTAATACATGAATCATAATGCTATTTTTTACTTCCGTCTCACTAAATTTTCTTAGGTTCTGTTGATATGTCAACAGTCCACCTTTAAGGCAAGTTCCACACAGAATGCGGACTTCTGGCTATGCTGCTGCTAATATTTTGATGTCCTAGAAGGGGCATAGCTTCTAGTAGGAAGCGTTACTGGGTTCTCTCAGGGAAAAAGCCTCTCAACTGCAGGTAAAAGGGTACAGGCAGTGAACAACACCACCCTCTCTGTGTTTCAGAATACTATTGGTGGAACCTAGACACACATGAATGAAAATGTATTAATATATATTCACATAATTGTGCACGTATGAGCATGGGGAAGATCCATGAGGCTCAAACAAGGTAAGCCTACCACCCCAAGTGCCTAAAAGAAGTGACCACGGTTGCTATGCCTGTTTCTCTTTTACCTGCAAAATGGAGGACAAGACACAAGTTGGATGTTGACGTCACTTCTGGTTTTGCCAGAAATACTTCCTCTTCTGGAAGATGGAACTGGAATTGGGCGCTCAATTGGGAACCCCCATCTGACAAGAATGGAACTCCACAAATGAAGATTATCCCCAATTAGAAAAAAAAACTCTCTAGGTTAAGCACACAAAGTCTTTGTCTGAACTCGATTCATTACCCTAGTTTTATTTATATCAAACTGGATACCAGGCCGAATACTTTATAATCTCTCTCTTTATCATCCAAACATCCATCCATTATCCAACCCACTATATCCTAACTACAGGGTCACGGGGGTCTGCTGGAGCCAATCCCAGCCAACACAGGGTGCAAGGCAGGAAACAAACCCCGGGCAGGACGCCAGCCCACTGCAGGGCACACACACCCATACACCAAGCACACACTATGGACAATTTAGGATCGCCAATGCACCTAACCTGCATGTCTTTGGATGAAACCGGAGTACCCTGAGGAAACCCACGCAGACATGAGGAGAACATGCAAACTCCACGCAGGGAGGACTCGGGAAGTGAACCCAGTTCTCCTTACTGCGAGACAGCAGCGCTACCACTGCGCCACCATGCCGCCTCTCTCTTTGTCATTTCAATATATATTTACAGTATATATAATAAATGTACTGTGACAGTGTAAGAAGCCACCAAGTCAAATAATAATGCTAATAATTTTATTCCATTCTATTTTATATTTGAGAAGGAGTTACATAATAAGAAAGGGCTTTTGCAATTTTTTTTCAATGAAAAAGGTGCTTTGATTGCATGTGAAATTCAAAGTATAACTTCAAAGTTGGCGACCAAGGACAGCAGGCTAATTTTAGGAATCAGAACCTATGGATATAACGTTACACTTCATCCAGCCTTGCAAGCAGGTCCTCCAACTTGCATGGAAAACTTGGGGGTTGGTGGCAGGATTGGCACTTCAGCCACCATAAAAAACCCCACACTGTTCAGTGTGGTGCTGAGGTGTCACCTGCTGCATGGCTGCACTCGGATCTCTATCCGGGTGGTTCACTGTGTGGTGGGTGTGTGGCAACGTGCTGTAATCAGCGCATGCTCTCAACCAACCTCAGGGCAAAATAAGAAAATATATAAGAAAAGAGAAGAGATTTCCTACAAAGCAGTTCCATTTGACAATATTCAAATATAGGGAGTCATCAGACATCTATATACTGCAGTCAATAAGCTTGTCAATGGTTAATATTCCGTCAGGAGTGTTTTTTTAAGTAAAGCAGGGGATAATCAGCATACTAACAGAGCTTAAGATCATGATGGTAAATTAAGTACAGCAGTGGTAAAGCACATTCAGTATACTGAAACTGTGATGCAACAGAGCTTTGTAGCAACAAGCAGATACTATCCCCATATTGAGAGAAAAATATCTGAAATTTCTGAGTGGTGTGTTGAAAATCTTAGAGCCATCAACAGGACGTGCAATGAAAAGGGGAATTCCTGTCCCTTGCCATTAATCTCATCTCCACAGGGTACACTTTGTGGTAATTGGATTGAAGTCAGAGGAGGGCTGCTGCTCAGCGGGAGTCATGAGCATCTTTATATTTAAATGAATTTGAAGATTCAATTGTTTTTGAGAAGTTTAGAGAAACTATGAAAGCTGGCCCTTTAAGCAGTTTAACAATACTCACTCTGAATGGAAGGCTGAGTCTTTTAGGTACTTCTACTTTGTTGCAGCTATGTATTTGTGCCCACACCTTTTGCATTATTTGTACATTTTTAATTTTGACCTGATACTTTTATATGTTCCCTCTGATTTTTAACTATTCATGGTCTCATTGCTTTGACTTTCCCTTAGTAGAAAGAATAAGCAAACAAAATAAAGGAACATTTGAAACTAAAAAAAAACCAAAACATTCTTCAATATTAACTTTATGTTCATGTAATACAGATCTGAAAGCAATGGATCTCATTTCATGATACTAAATAAGCTAATATTGTCTGTGCTTTATTGTTTTCTTAATAATACATAAAGTGGTTTAAAACAATGTGCAGCATTGAAGTGGAAGCCCTTTGATTTAATCAGCACTTCTACCTACTGTATGTGATCATAAACAAGACTCTTAACCCAGCTATACCCTAGTTTTTGAAAACTGGGTAACTAATCATAAATCTATCCTGACCTTGTATATTACCTGGAATAAATGTGTCTGACAAATATAAATTAATAATAATAATAACAAATGACACAACTGTATACTCTACATGGTGACTGACTCAACAACACACATTAAGAAGCATAATCCCTTGTCCTGACAAAATCAAAAGCAATAAATGAAAACTCAGCACCAAAGACTACAAAATAAAATGAAAGATGGCTGTATAAAAACAGCACTTCTCTGACTTCACACACGTGTAGAGCATCTTCTCCTAACCGTTCTCTCTCTCTTTTTTTCCTAGGACACAAAGTAGAGGTGGAAGTAGGCAATGGCCGACGGTGAGATGGAACTCCAGGCCCTCGATAACCAGATCCAGAAACTCCTGTCCAGAAGGAACGACCTGAGAGAACTGAAGGCTCGTCTACTGAAAGAATCCTCCCCGACAGCTGAAATCGTCACAGTAAATCGCATTTCAGTAACATCGACTCCACGCCGTGCCACTCACTTTCAAGGCCAAGCGAGTTTTCTCCCCACGCCTCATTGTCGGAGCGACAATGTCAACGATGAGGAACTCGGCCTGTTTCAGCTATGCAGGCGGGGGTTTAAGGCTAGATCACCTCCATCGGCCCAGGTAAGCATCTCCACCCAGAACCGGATTGACCCTCTCCGCTCCCGCACTTTGCCTTCAACCCCAGGGGATTTATTTGTGATTGGAGATTCAGTCATACAAGACCTAAACATTTCTTGCACTAAACAGAAATCTTTTGTTTCTTGTTTTCCCGGAGCTCTTGTTCGAGATGTTATGAGAAGAACACCGACAGTCTTCGAGAGAAACAAGAACTGGGCAGTGGGATCCCTGCTCTGGTACCATGAAAAAAGTCACATTCTTGGTACCATGGGGTCAATTTGACCCCATGGTGAAAAACATGCGATATGACCAGAACAACACCACTTTATTACAATATTTTGTTTTCCTTGAAATAATATGGTATGACAATGTGTTATAAAATCCAAATAATATTGCACAACACTTCATGTGCGAGTTTCCACTTATTTCACCCCGCTGTAGGCAAAAATGTTACTATTGGCATTGGTTGCACAACCGTTTGGTAGGCTCTTCGCACACAAACTTATTGCACTCGTTACAGACTAATTTGGTTTTCTTGTCACTTGATCTGGGACAAATATAGCATGTCTTGCGTTGTCCTGGATGACGTTGTGTGGTGCTTGTGGCTGGTGTGGGTGCCTCTGGTACAGTGCCGCAATTGCGAATGACTTTCGGCATCTGCTGCACTTCCAATCGTTGACGTGCACGTGCAGTAATCAAAGCAAGGGCCAGTTCCTGCAAGAACTTTTGTTGTTTTTCTTTCTTATGTTCGTCAAAGTTGGGCACATTTTCAATAAAAATAACAAACGCTTTCAAGGCAGCGCTGTCAACCATTCCATAAAAGACCTTCATTGGCAAACGATTTGTTTTTCTTGCCGTGGTGTAAAAGCTGCACATTTGATCATGGCTGTCCACACCACCTTTTTCGTGGTTGCAAATCACATTTACTGTATTTCTTCTTGCCCAGTATCTGCATCAGTCTTTTTTTGGGAATGCATAGTGGACAGAAATACGACCTTCTTGTTCTTCTTTGGAACAATGGACAAGAGACTGAAATTGTTTGCATGATGAAAGGCGTATTGAACCTTTCCTTCTGCTGCTTTCACCAAGAAGATTGGTGGAATGCAGGCTTTGTTCTTTTTCATCGTGCCAACCAAAGGGAGATTTCTGGATCTTAGTTCTGTGGCCAAAGAAATTGACGTGTAATAGTTGTCAGTGGTAATGTTTCCGTTTGTTGCCGAAATTGTTGGGACCAAATCCAAAACAGCTTGGGTTGGGACCGGCAACTCCGGTGCATGAGTACCAGCTCCTACATCTTCCTCTCAATCCAAGGAGAGATTCATCCACTGTGCACCCAGTTCCTGGAGTGTAGTTTGCTTCACAAGCTGTGACAAATTTGCCATATATGTTGCGAACAGGTGTCAACTTGTCATCGGCTCTTCGCTGGGCCCTCATGGTTGAATCATCGAAACGTAGGCAATACACAAGAAAAAAAAAATGCTTCTGACTCATCGCTGATATGCAAATTGGCTTGCCAGTGCCATCTTTCGCCCAAATACTTGCAGTACTTTCTTTTGAGTTCTTCGTGGCACCCAAGGATAGCAGGATGCCTATGAGTGCACGAATTTCGATCACGATTGTTTGGTACAAAAATCCAGCATTGTTTGTGTGACCGGTTTTCACATTTTCAATTTTTTGGTTGGTCTGTGTCACAATCTCTTTATCATGGCATCATTGAAAAATAAATCAAATTCTTTCAAGGGTTTGTGTGCTTGACACTCATTCCCTTTCGGCCCTGGTTTCTGTCTGACAATATTTTGCATCGGGGTTCTTCTGACAGTTTTTGGCTTCTGTGACCACAAATACCTGTCTTTTCCACGAATATCATGACTATCATCATCTTCCGATTCACCTTCAGACTGTGATTCATTTCCACTTACTTCACTGTTGAAATTCTGACTCTTCATTATTGGGTTCGTGGTCACTTTCATCCCAGCTCAAATCTTCAATGTCGTCCTCATTTTCACTGTCGACGTCACTTAGCTCACCTAAAGACTGCAGATCATCTTCGCGAAAAAGTCCCTGTGTTGTCACCATTGTGTTATGCCACGCCCGTCACAGAACCTTGAAATAAGGAAAAAATACCTTTATCACATTGAAGGTACTATGGGGTCAATTTGACCTCAAGCGAAAATAAACCTAAATAAAAAAAGAGGGTGAAAGACTTTGAAACTATCAAACATGTATCACATACTTAGAAAGGCCTTATGAGAAAATACGTGGAAGGTGAGGTCACTAATCGTGATACTTTCCAAAAAAACATGGTCCAAAGAGGGCTGGGGTCATGGGGTAAATGACGTGAGATACCGACAGTTAGAGATTCTCAAGGTGGACTACACAGTACTTATTAAAGCCACAAAGGAGAGGACCCCGGCTTTAAGAATCATCATCTTACCTCTGGTTAGAAGATCAAATACTACAGTCATCTACTGGCATTAAACATCTGGTTCAAAGTCTTCTGCAAGGGACAAAACATCAGGTTTGTGGGCAACTGGGATCTCTTCTTGGAAAGGCCGTGTTTCTTCAAGAGAGATGGTCTGGCAGAATTGGCACTCTGGCCACCATAAAAAAAAAAAAAACACACTAATTCCATTCCATCTGAACTTGTGTGGTGGTGAGGTGTCATCTGTTGCATGGCTACACTCCGGTCACAATCTGGGATCCTGAGTTGGTTCGTCATGTGGTAAGTATGGCAATGTGCTGTATCAGGGCGTACTCCTAACTTCTCTCCTCTTCACCTCTAGATGAGCAATTTATGAAAACTATAAAAACAGACTATAGATTAAATAAAAAATGCACACAAAGTGGTGCTAATACAAATAACTTAATTTCCATCTCAAATACCCATAACGCTACTACAATTCAGTTCTGCTCTTCAAAGACCTGAAATATGGCCTTATTACATGTTAGAGCATTAACCAACAAGACTTATTCCATAAATGATCTTAATAGTGATAGGAAAATCGATTTTATTCAATTAAGTGAAACATGGCTTATCTCTGATTTTGCGGCTGTTTTAATCAAATCTGCACCTCTGAATTACAGCTTTACTCATGTGGATCACCAAGGTAAGAAAGGCGGCAGTTTATCAAATATTTACTTGAGATGGTTAAATTGTAAAGATGTCGGCTTTGGTATATTCAAGTCCTTGGAGTATCTTGTCATTGTTATTCAAGACATTTCTCAGACACTAGTATTGTTCGTGTATAGAACTCCTAAATACACTGTGTCTTTCTTTGAGGAATTCTCAGACTTGGTGTCAGTTATAATAACTAACTATGACAGGTTCTAAATAGTTGCCAACTTCAATTTTCATATGGCTAATCAGTGTGACCCGAAGCAAAAGAATTCATGAACCTCCTGGACTCTTGATTTGAGACAGCACGTTTGTCAGCCAACACACAAAGCAGGGAATATGTGGGATTTAGTAATTACGAAAGGACAAAAAGTTGATGAGAAGTGGATCGTTGATATTGGTTTTTCACACCATTTTCTCTTACTATTTAATATAGAAATAATGATATAAAAAATGAACAAGAAGCATATTGTTAAAAAACGTTTCTTTGATTCATCTGCAGCTTCAAAGTTTACAAACATTCTAAGCAACCAGTCCATTTGTAGTGCTTACTACATTAGTGAGGATAATGTAATACTAAATATACTAATACTAAATATTATGTTAAAAATAGTAAAGTGAGAGCTTCTGCTGACATAGTCGCTCCTGAAAAGACAGTTGAAAAATCCTCCAGCACCATTACACCATGGAAAACCCAGAGTGTCTGATCTAAAGAAAATATACTGGAGAGCTGTGCGTAAATGGAGAAAAACTAAACTGATTAACCACTATGAGATACTGAAGGCTAAAATAACAGAATACATCAACATAATTCGTCTTGACAGGTAGTGCTATTTCAGTGCTATTTCTCTACAATTCTAAATAACAATGCTAATAATCCCAGAGTTTTATTCTCTACAATTGATCGTCTGCTAAACCCAGGTCACTCAATGGAATGCCTCCAAAAAACTTCCAGTGAAACCTGAGGCTTTTGCTAGATTTTTTAATCACAAAATTAATGATATTAGAAATAATATAGTACATCTCCCCAATACTCCCCAAACCTCTTAAACCCCAGTACTCCATTTTAAACAGATTAAATTCTTTCACCAGGATAGATTTACATAAAATAATTTCTTAACTGAGACCCTCCACCTGTGTCCTTGACCCAATACCAACAAGTTTTTTCAAAGTATCTGTTACTAAATTGTACTAAATTGATAGTATTCTTGGCATAGTAAACTCGTCATTAGATATGGGGGTCTTCCCAGACTGTCTTAAAACTGTTGTAGTTAAACCCCTGCTCAAGAAAAATAATCTTGACTCCTCTGCTTTTGAAAATTTTAGACCTATTTCTAACCTGCCTTTCTTAAGTATAATCCTAGAAAAGGCAGTCATTATGCAGCTAAATGACCACCTCAATAAACATGCTATTCTTCATAAGTTTCAGTCAGGTTTTAGAACAAATCACAGTAAAGAAACTGCACTTGTTAAAGTAGTAAATGACTTGCGGATAAATAGAGACAGAGGCCGTGTATCTGCTCTCATCCTCTTAGATCTGAGTGCTGCATTGGATACCATTGATCACAATATTCTTAGAAATCACATTAGTCAGTGGGTGGGCCTCTCTGGCAGTGTCTTAAATTGGTTTGAGTCTTATCTGGCAGGTAGAAAATTCCTTGTTAGTTGCAGTAATTATACTTCAAATACACATTATATTCTATATGGTGTTCCACAAGGATCTGTCCTGGGTCCACTGCTTTTTTCAATCTACATGCTTCAATTAGGTCAGATTATCTCAAGACATAGCATGAGCTACTACAGCTATGCTGATGACACACAACTGTATTTATCAATAGCGCCTGATGACCCTGACTCTCTTGGTATACTAACAATGTCTTACTTGTGTTTCTGAATGGATGAGTACTAATTTTCTCAAACTAAATAAGGAGAAAACAGAAATTTTAGTGATTGGCAAAAACTGATATAATGAGGGTATTAGAAATAAGCTTGATCCATAATATTTAAAAGTCAAGACAGAGGTAAAGAATTTAGGGGTAATTATTGATTCTGACCTAAATTTTAAATCACATATTAATCAGATTACTAGGACAGCATTTTTTCACTTAAGAAACATAGGACAAGTTAGATCTCTTATAAACTTTGTAAAATGCTGAGAAATTAGTTCAAGCTTTTGTTTTCAGTTGGCTAGATTACTGTAACACACTCCTCTCAGGACTATACCAAAAAGATATCAATCTATTGCAACTAGTGCAGAATGCAGCTGCCAGAATCTTAACTAGGAAAAGAAAATCTGAGCACATCTCTCCAGTTCTGATGTCACTACATTGGTTACCGGTGCCATTTACAATTGACTTTAAAATACTGCTTATGGTTTACAAAGCCTTAAATAATCTCGCTCCATCTTATATTTCAGAATGCCTTAGATCTTCAAATGAGTGTCTGCTTATAATTCAAAGCACTAAACTTAAAAGAAGTGGTGAGGCAGCCTTCTGCTGTTTTGCACCAAATATCTGGAACAGCTTACCAATAGAAATTCGCCAGGCTAATACGGTAGAGCACTTTAAAAAAAAAAACTGGCTTTCTCATAGCTTCATTTTACTTTAACCCTGATATTCTGTATATGCATTTAATTATCATCATCATTCATGGTGGCTCTAAAATCCGTACTAACCCCTACTTTCTCTGCTGTTCTTTTTCCAGTTTTCTGTGGTGGCGATCTGCGCTAACACCACCCGATCAAAGCACTGTGCTGTCCGTACATTGATGGATTGAAGGCCAGAGGTCCACATGACCATGATCATCAAATTTTTACATGTGAAGCCTGAGAACCATGAGGACTGATTGAGGTCATTTATGTTAGGTTGAATGCCTAGATGAGGCTGGGCGGTTTCATGGCCTGTCACTCCTGCAGATTGTTTTATTTCTTGAGCCATCTGGAGTTGTTTTTTTTTAGTTTTTTCTGTCCTCCCTGGCCATTGGACCTTACTTTTATTCTATGTTAATTAGTATTGACCAATTTTATTTCAATATTTTGTTTTTTTCTCCCTCCTTCTTCATCCTGTAAAGCACTTAGAGCTGCATCTTTTGTATGAAAATGTGGTATATAAATAAATGTTGTTGTTGTTGATGCAACTGAAGTGCAAACAATTTGCACTGAAATTTCAGGAAGTGCATTAACAGCATAGATATCACATCACAAGCATTTAGTCTACCTTGGATCATGCTATAAAAATCTTAAAGTCCAAATCAGAATACTTCTTCATGCAAAATAATATACCTGTGGATCTAGTAAGTGATGTAGTATGAATATCATCTTATTAAAGCAGTTTTACTACATCTACTTCTGGAAGCTCTCCAGTGTGGGATACATGACACTTTTCTACAAGCAATGTCTATATATATATATATCTTCTTCTTCTTTTTTGCCTGCTCCCGTTAGAGGGCGCCACAGCGGATCATCTTCTTCCATATCTTTTTGTCCTCTGCATCTTGTTCTGTTACACCCATCACCTGCATGTCCTCTCACCACATCCATAAACCTTCTCTTAGACTTTTCTCTTGCCTGGAAGCTCTATCCTTAGCATCCTTCTCCCAATATACTCAGCATCTCTCCTCTGCACATGTCCAAACCAACGCAATCTCGTCTCTCTGACTTTGTCTCCCAACCGTCCAACTTGAGCTGACCCTCTAATGTACTCATTTCTAATCCTATCCATCCTTGTCACACCCAATGAAAATCTTAGCATCTTTAACTCTGCCACCTCCAGCTCTGTCTCCTGTTTTCTGGTCAATGCCACCGTCTCCAACCCATATAACATAGCTGGTCTCACTACTGTCTTGTAGACCTTCCCTTTCACTCTTGCTGATACCCACCTGTCTCAAATTACTCTTGACACTCTTCTCCACCCATTCCACCCTGTCTGCACTCTCTTTCACCTCTCTTCCACAATCCCTATTAATGTTGATCCCAAGTATTTAAACTCATCCACCTTTGCCAACTCTACTCCTTGCATCCTCACCATTCCACTGACCTCCCTCTCATTTACACACATGTATTTTGTCTTCTTCCTACTGACCTTCATTCCTTTCCTCTCTAGAGAATATCTCCACCTCTCCAGGGTCTCCTCAACCTGCTCCCTACTATTGCTACAGATAACAATGTCATCAGCAAACATCATAGTCCATGGGGACTCCTGTCTAAACTCGTCTGCCAACCTGTCCATCACCATTGCAAATAAGAAAGGGCTCAGAGCCGATCCCTGATGTAATCCCACCTCCACCTTGAATGCATCCGTCACTCCTACCGAAGACGTCGCCACTGTCACACTTCCCTTGTACATATCCTGTACAACTCTTCTGTACTTCTCTGCCACTCCCGACTTCCTCATACAATACCACAAGTCCTCTCAAGGCACCCTGTCATATGCTATCTCCAAGTCCACAAAGACGCAATGCAACACCTTCTGGCCTTTATACTTCTCCATCAACATCCTCAGAGCAAACATTGCATCTTTGGTGCTCTTTCTTGGTATGAAACCATACTGCTGCTCACTTATCACCTCATTTCTTAACCTAGCTTCCACTACTCTTTCCCATAACTTCATACTGTGGCTCATAAATTTTATCCCCCTGTAGTTACTACAGTCTTGCACATCCCCCTTAAATATCGGAACCCGTACACTTCTTCTGCACTCCTCAGGCATCCTCTCACTTTCTAAGATTCCATTAAACAATCTGGTTAAAAACTCCACTGCCATCTCTCCTAAACACCTCCATGCTTCAACAGGTATGTCATCTGGACCAATGGTTTTTCCATTCTTCATCCTCTTCATAGCTGTCCTTACTTCCTCCTTGCTAATCCGTTGCACTTCCTGATTCACTATCTCCACATCATCCAACCTCTTCTCTCTCTTGTTTTCTTCATTCATAAGCCTCTCAAAGTACTCTTTCCATCTGCTCAACCTACTCTCCTTGCTTGTGAGTACATTTCCATCTTTATCCTTTATTACCCTAACCTGCTGCACATATTTCCCAGCTCTGTCCCTCTGTCTAGCCAAATGGTACAGGTCATTTTCTCCCTTCTTAGTGTCCAACCTCTCATACATCATACGCCTTTTCTTTAGCCTTTGCCACCTCTCTCTTTACTTTGCACCTTATCTCCTTGTACTCTTGTCTACTTTCTGCATCTCTCTGACTATTCCACTTCTTTGCCATCATCTTCCTCTGTATACTCTCCTGTATTTCCCCATTTCACCACCAGGTTTCCTTTTCCTCCTTCCTCTGTCCAGATGTCACGCCAAACACCCTTCTTGCTGTCACCCTTACTACATCTGCTGTAGTTTCCCAAGTGTCTGGTAATTCTTCACTACCACCCAGTGCCTGTCTCACCTTCTCCCTAAACTCAACCTTGCAGTCTTCCTTTTTCAAATTCAACCATTTGATCCTTGGCTCTGCCCTCACTTTCTTCCCCTTCTTGATCTCTAATGTCATCCTACAGACCACCATCCCATGCTGCCTAACTACACTTTCCCCTGCCACCACTTTGCAGTCTTCAATCTCCTTCAGATTGACTTTTATGCATAGGATGTAATCTACCTGTGTGCATCTGCCTACACTCTTGTACGTCACCCTATGTTCATCCCTTTTCTTAAAATATGTATTCACTACAGCCATGTCCATCCTTTTGGCAAAATCCACTATCCTCTGACCTTCTTCATTCCTATCCTTGACACCATACCTACCCATCACTTCTGCGTCTCCTCTGTTCCCTTCACCAACATATCCATTGAATTCTGCTCCAATCACCACTTTCTTTCTATTGGCTACACTGTACATCACTTCATCCAACTCACTCCAAACATCTTCTTTCTCATCCAGTGCACACCCAACTTGTGGGGAATATGCACTAACAACATTTATCATCACACCTTCAATTTCCAGCTTCATAATCATTATTCTGTCTGACACTCTCTTCACCTCCAAAACACTTTTGACATACTGTTCCTTCAGAATAACCCCTACTCCATTTCTCCTCCTATCCACACCATGATAGAACAATTTGAATCCATCTGGCCTTACTCCCCTTCCATTTAGTCTCTTGCACGCACAATATATCAACCTTCCTTCTCTCCATCATATCAGATAACTCTCTCCCCTTACCAGTCATACTGCCAACGTTCAAAGTTCCTACCATCAGTTCCACTCTCTTTACCTTCCTCCTCTCCTCCTGCCTCCAGACACGTCTCCCCCCCTCTTCTTCGGCCAACACTAGCCCAATTTCCGCCGGTACCCTGTTGACTAACAGTACTGGTGGCAGTAGTTGTTAACCCGGGGCTCGACCGATCCAGTATGGAAATTTGTATTGTTGTCTGCATATTGATTTGGCAAAATTTTACACCGGATGCCCTTCCTGACGTAACCCTCCTCATTTATCTGGGCTTGGGACTGGCACGAAGAAACACACTGGTTTGTGCATCCCCTGTGGCTGAGTTATATCTATATCTACATATCTATATATATAAAATTCTTTTCGCGTTTGAAATGGAAATTATGTATGACCACGCGAAACGGAAATTACGCATGACCACAGAACATAATACAGGAACTAATCACTTCATTTGTGGACGACATTTTTATATCGTCTTTATGAATTGTTATTATTTGTGTGATAGTTACTTTACTGATATTGAAAAGAAGTAAACACGAACATGCCAATCTATCCCATAGAAGTGTGCCCCACGTCGCCCTCTCCCAGCACTCCTCTCTGGACTCCAGTGCTGACCCGTTCGCCACCACGTGCGTTCTAGTTTTATTTATTCGTCCACGTGACTGTCGCGTAAACTGCCACAGTATAACTTTTTTTTTTTAAATTGGCAGTACTTCATAGTAGAAGAGATGAGGAAAACAGCTTTGTGTCTTTCTACTTTTTAACTGCGCCGAGCTGTAAACAATGTGAAGATGACACCGCCTTCAGCAGCAGTGGTCGTGAGAACAAAGTGGACGCTCAGAGGCGCGGAAAGTTGGGCTGCTTTGCCAGGTCGAGAGCTTCGCAGTTTCGGGCGGCGTCCTCTCTTCTCGCACTGTTTGTGACACTTCGAGTGCCCCGTCGGCTCCTGGGAGAGTGAAAATCTTTGCGAATTAGTGTAATTGGTGCCATCGAAGCAGGACTTTCCTTGTAAATTGCGCTTCACGACTACTTACTGTCCCTTAAGGTGAGTTCAGGTCACTAAAACCCCGCAACATTCAAGGTTGCTTTTGTGATAAATTCTTTTAAGAAGATGGAGGGTTTACATCTAATAAGATGTACCGACCTCTTCATGTTAAGTTTTGGACTTGGGAATTGTTTGGACCTTCTGCCCGTTAAGCACGGAAGGGCAGCATCCACATTTCTCAGAATAATTTTTCTCTTAAATCACAGGCATATAGTGCAAGGTTGTCAGGCAGAAATTTGCAGGATCGCATAGAAAATGTAATTTCTATACCACAGCGGTCGTGTAGTGCCTTTCACAAGGGATCTGCTACCTAGAGATGATCCAAATACATTTAAGCTGCTGTTAGTGCTACTTACCTGTTGTGTTATAGCGCCTTTAAAATGTATTTTACCTGAAAGCACTCCAGTACTGCTCAATGTATCTTTACCTCTTACATGTTAATGTTTTACTGTTTAATAATTTATATACTACATTTTATTTTTTTCCCTTGCACTCATTGAGCAAAGCCACTGGGTAATCAGCTAGTATTATATATATATAATCTATTATAAATATTATAATATTTATAATATTTATAATATTATAAGTATTATAAATATATAATATATATAAGATTATATATATATAATCTTTATATAGGCAGATATAGAGGCAGATCCTCTACCACTACCAACAGCACTGGACTCAAAGAAGAAAAGGGTCACCAGCCGACTTACATACAATACACCCCACACTTACACAAGGCAAGTTTAGAAACATCAATCAGTGTAATGTGTATGTGTTTCAGGTATGGCTATAAAAAAAGAATCCCCTGAGAAAAATTGTGCAACATTGGGAAAATAAATAGACTCCATGCAGACAGTCTTCAAAGACGGGATTCAAACCCAAAATGGTGGATGCATAGTCACTTAGTATAAACAGATTTGTATAAAATTTTTGTACTTATTGATAACAGTTTCTCAGAGCTCAGTTCAGGCCGGTATTTGAATGGGAGACCATCCAGGAAAAGCTTGGGTTGCTGCCAGAAAAGGTGTTGGCAAGGCCAGCAGGGGGCACTTACCCTGTGGTCTGAATGTACATCCCAATAGCCCAGTGCAGTGATAGGGACTCTGATGCACTGTCCTTTTGATGAGATTTAAAACCAAGGTCCTGACTCTCGGTGGTCAGAAAATATTATGTAATTATAATGTAATTGGGCTGGATGATGAGAGCATAAATTGAACTTCTTAACAAGTATAATTTCAAAAGTACTTGAAACTTCTGCTTAAATAACCTAAAAAATAATGTATTGTCTTAACAAAAATGTTTAATATGTGCTTGGATCACATGTACATTTCAATGTAATGATTTGCTAAATATTAATATTCCTTCCTGAGGGAACTGGAAAAATATATATAAAAAAAAAACCTTTTTCAGATTGACTTGATTATGCTAAATCACCTTAGTGTAAATGTGTGCATATACTCTAGTAATTTGTGATGGATGGGTTGATAAATAGATGGTATTACCTTATGTGAATGTGAGGATTAAAATGATTCATTTCATCTATTTCTTGGTGAACAGTTGGATGTAGATGGAAACTACTGTTGCTTGTCCATGGACACTCATCATTGTTAGCCTCGTACCACTTTTGTATCTACAGGAGATATGGAACTTCTCTCCCACAGCAGAAACTGCTTTTGACTTTTACCTACTAGTAAAACCTTCAGGAGATTATTTAAATAAAAAAAAGACTTGAGAGCCATACAATTGAAATGTAGCTTAAACAGAAAATATGTTAAAGCAGAAAATGTCTTGTAATTTTTATAAATAAAAACACTTTTTTTCTCTTCCTAGTAAGAAGGAAAATTGATTTTCAGAAAGACAAATACTGTATAAAAACTGACTTCACAGTAAGTTTCTGTCAACAATTAGCAGAAAGTCTGTACAATATGTAAATGTCAACATGCATGTAAAAGAACTATTAAACAGGGTGAACAAAACTTTGACTGTTAAAATGAATTGTTTTTTAAAGCACTCTTTCATTACGTGTGAGAAATGCTATATAAAACTACGTGTTCAAGCCAGTTTTAATCGGGTCATGCAGCTAAAGATAACATGAATTATTAATCAAGAAAAATGTCTATGCACTTATCCTTTAATTGTAACTTGTTGAACATGGTACAGGGTTTCTAGGAGTACAGGCATATTCTAACAGCAATGGGTAGAACAGAAGAACTGTTGAAGGGACATTCAAGCTTAACCAAACAGAAAGGCTTTTGTAATGAACCTAGAAAAAATGCACATGGACATTCCAAGTAGATGCAAACCCAAGATTGTGCCTTCTCTGGGAACTGAAACTGGGAAGCTGGCACTGAAAGGCAGAAATGCTAACAACTACCACTATCAACTGTTATTAAAAAGTTAAGTCAAATGAACATAATTAAATATGTATTAAATATATTAAAATGATACTTTTAGGCAAGTTAAACAGGATGAAAGTGTGGAGCCTTACAATTTTCAGGATGCTGTTTCCTCTTAAAATCATGTTCTTTTCCTTCACACTTGATGAACCTACAATCAAATACTAAGCTAATGCCAGCAAAGACTTGAAAGAATATAAGAAGTTTATCATGCAAGAGGAGAGCATTGAGTCCATCAGACTTATTTGATCGCACTTTAGTTAAGTTGCTCCAATATCTCCTCCAGATGCGTTTTAATAATACAAGCAACATGTTCCTACTGACTACATACTCAAAAAAAATTAATAACAAAAATAAAATGTTGAATCTATATTTCAATTCATTTAAATAAAAATATGTTATATCCTGTTTATTTTGAAAACTACTTTTAAAACTTACATTCAATATTAAATTTGAGAAATGCCCTGAAGAAGAGAACTCTTATTTTTCAGTAAATCCTTTCAGTAAATTCACATGTCCATTTTTTAAAAAATCAGTTACTTCTGTTGAACCATTCCTTTTATTTTATCTATACTAATAAAAGTCAAAGCCCTCACTGACTGACTGACTGACTCACTCACTCGCTCACTCGCTCACTCACTCACTAACTCACTCATCACTAATTCTCCAACTTCCCATGTAGGTAGAAGGCTGAAATTTGGCAGGCTCATTCCTTACAGGTTACTTACAAAAGTTAAGCAGGTTTCATTTCGAAATTCTACGCGTAATGGACATAATGGTCGACAATGTTCGCCATGTTAAACTTTCTTATTTACGGCCCCATTTTCACGAAATTTGGTAGGCGGCTTCACTGTGCTAACCAAAACCGATGTACATACTTATTTCGGTGGTATGATGCCACTGTCGGCTGCCATATTGAACTTTCCAACGGTCTTTGCTACCTATGGGCCCATCTTCAAGATATTTGGTACGCGGCTTCCCAACGCTAACTGAATCCTACTTACGTACATATATATGTCCATAGCCTGCAGCTCGGTCACTGTGTGAGGCGGCGTTGGGTCCCCCATCCCCACGCCTCCCACGTTGTTGGCTGCCTGCCTATATAAGGCCGTTCATCACTCCAATCTCTTCATTCCCTTCCTTGCTTCGCCACGGTATTCACGTCTCCCTGTTGATAACTGCAGCCTTTTTATTTAATTCACAGCTTCTCCGCTGTTTTATTGTTCGTTTATTACGATTATAGTTATTGTATAGGTATTTTAGACTTAGTTTACATTGTTCAGGTACCCGTTTCCTTTATCGTTCCAACCGTACCCCCATTAACATGTCTATCGACGTGATCACCATCGATCAAAGAAATGTCACTTACCGAGTGGTTTCCATGCCCGGAGATGGCGCCTGCCTTTTCCATTCTCTGTGTTACATATTGCATGGCCATATCAGGCTCACTCTTAATATCTAGAGGAACATTGTGCCTTATGTATTAAATGACTGGGACAGGTTCGAGGTGTGGAGTGATGACGGTACAGGAGATAATGAGCACTAGAAGAGTGAAATGCTTAAGCCCTTCACCTATGGTTCTGCATGTGAGTTGATGGCTGCCGCTGAATTGTTCGGTTGTCGCTTTCAAGTGTACCGAAATGGCCAAATATTTTACACCTTTGGACAACCACCAATGCCTCTTAAACATCTTAGATTCACAGGTGACAATTTCAGTAGTGGACACTTTGATGTTTACGAATGTTTAAACTCTCAAAAGCTGGATGCGAAGTTATCGATGAAACCGGTTATATGCTTACAACGCTTGACAGATGCCGACTGTCACTTCAACACAAGTCCTGCAAATACTGTCGTAATTGAAACAAACCATGAAACTCAAACTGATTGTGACAGCAGCAATCCAAGCTGTGAGATTTGAAACGAGATTACTGTTCACATGGCCAACTGTACGTTGCATGCTCAAGAGTAAGCTCAGTGCAAAGCTTGGTCATATTACAACCAGATGGCCTAAACTGACAACGTGGCATACAAAGAGATCTTTAACAAATAATTATTTGTGTATTTTCCCTCAGTTTAAAAAGGTTTACTTTTCTTCTTAATAAAAATTTTAAGGCAGTACTTCGCCACTGCGAAGTGCAGGTATTTTGCTGGTGTTTAAATATTTAAAAGACCCTTTGATAAGCACCAACAACAATTCATGTCTGCCTGACAGTCATAGTTGCTGGATTATTAATCAGACAGCTATGGAGGCAAACCGGGCAGCAGGGGTTCTAGGGGTGAGATACACACATGGAGACCCAATCGACTCAGGGTTTGAGAAGTAATTATGTGCAGTGCCTGTTGTTCCAATAACATCTGAAATAATTTAATAAATCGGGAATTATTCCAATTGGTCATTGGAACATTATAATAGTCCTCAATGGCATAACTGTGCACTTGAAAGGCTGCTACTTAGTCACTAGATGCAGGTGGTCTTCTTTGTACAATTGTTCAAATCTCACTTCAAACAACACTTTACATGTTTTAGTATTTTAGGTCTGACTTATTATTCACACAAACCACATTTACATGAGCATGGGGGTATCAGTACATGGATCTGTACAGCAATGTCTATTGTTGTGTGTTATGAAACGCAAAGTCTCTGGGGATTATTGTGAATGAAACACAATGAAAAATTGAGGAGAGTTCAAAAATCTAGCGCTAGGGCCTACTTGAATTGGAACTCATTAACGCTAAGAGCCATGATGATGGCAAGTGTTGTGACTGCCACTGTATTTACAGAATCACATCCCATGATGTCAGCATCAACAACATTTATTTATATAGCATACTTTTGTGGCAGTCCCCCCATGACCCTGCCCAGAATTAGGCAGGCTTAGTAAATGGTTTGAAATGGTGTATATATATTTCTTAATGTTACAAAATGAAATGCTGGAAAGCCTTTCAAGAGCAGAATCTTGCTGGAGCAGCTATTGAAACTCTGCTAAATCCACACATTAACAGGTGAAAGGGTCTTCCTTTAGCCTCTGGGTCAGCCAATTTAGTGAGGAAGCCTCAAAGACAGGTTTTTAGCTCTCATACATTTACAGTTCTGCCAAATTTAAGGAATAGCAAGAGAAAGAGGTGCCATTGTAATCTAATGCACAAGAACAAAAATACTTGCCACAAAAGCAAATACATAAATAAGCAAATAAATAAACACTTGCATGTTCACTGTTTTCACATACAGCTTGCAACTTGTATGAGTTAATACACAAACTGACATGGAAATGACTGATTACTCTTAAGTTTGAAAGACAAATTCTTCAAAGAAATCATCAGGTTAATGATCCTGTAAAATATGGCTATTCAAGTGCAATTTGCAGTTGTTAACTTACACATAAAACTAAGTGTTTTTACATAGTGATGCATGGGTTAATATTGACCTGTAACCCCACAGATGACAGAATGATACGTTATAAAAAAAAAATCAAAAGCATTTCATTCAGCAAAAGAACACAACTTTTTTACAGTTAGATAGTATTCATTCATCAATTGTTTTCATCATTGAATTTTGAATCTGCAGTGTTATTGAAAAGGGTGTTCATATTGTAAAATAGATGTGGTCTTCAGAGAAAAAAAATACAAAATTAAAAGATGTAATGCTTTTGAATGGATTAAAACAACTAAATGAGGTAAAACACAACATTGGAAGACATGCATTGCTATATGCACGTTAAACTGCTGGGAAATGTTGTTAGATAACAGGAATAGGAAAAATAACTCATTGCAGGATTTACATACAGCAGATGAATACAAAATACAATTTTAGTTACTAAGAATGCATGGTGGGTTTTACTGCTTTAAATTGTAATTATTTTGTTCTTAACCATTGTTTGCAAACATAAAAGGATAGCTATGAATGGAACTTTCAGTCCCAGCTTTGAAGATGTATATGCAGTTTCCTTTCAAGATGAATGCATTCTTACTTATGATAACCCTTTATGAATACAGATTGTGATCTGGTTACTGCTACGTCCATGATGCAAAATACTCTCTCTCTCTCTTCCATCAGTTTCATAACAGATGTGAACATAACTTACCACACTTAAGTCACAATTTTACATCTATCCCTTTCCTAGATATTTCGTATAACTGGCTATTATTTCTTCTGAATTTACTTTAAATTGCAGATTGTGACGGCCGGACTCGGCTATTACCCGGCCAGGACACCAGCAGGATGGAGCTGAATAAAAGGATCCACCTCACTCCATTCAAAGAGCCAGAGTTGGAGAATGTGGAAGCAGCTTTCTGGGAGATGAGTGGAGACGAAGAAAGAGAGAAAGAAAGAAAGAAAGAAAAAAAACTGTGCTTTTGTCTTGTAGAGAGCGAAGAAAGTGTGCTGTGTGGCAATTAGCATCCTGCCTATCTGTGTCGCGGTTAGGGCGGCTGTATGTGCTCCGGTGGTCCACAAGGTCTACGCGTATAAACATTTCTTTACACACTACAGCCCATCATCCCAGAAACCTCATCAATAATTGTCCTGGTGACATCTATCCTAGACAAAACACTAAGTACAGAATGTGTTTTCCTCTTGCCAATAATGTTCCCCATTCCATTTCAAAGCACTGACATGTATTGCACTTAAGCCCCATATTTAACCTATCCTTTATTTACTTTTGACTAGTATAAAAAATGTGATCTCCCTTGTTTACACTGTTCAGTCTACTGTGATGTGCCAAAAAATATTAAAAAGATCAACCCTCATGGCAGTTACTGTATAACTTTCATTTAGATCTATTAGAAGTACCCAGTATATAGGATTCATAATTGTATGCTCACATACCCTTATATTATTGGTGCACAGAGGTCATCTGGATTTACAGATTAAATACATAATGTATAATCCAGCTGGACTAAATAAATATATTTATCTGAGCCCTTTTCTTTAAATTACACCATTGCTCCATTTGTAGCTCCGTTTGACACTATTTTCTGCTTTGCTATTGCAAATATTTCTCTCTTTTCCTGCATTTATTTGTTATACCATACCTTCCCCCATGTCCTGGTTTTCTTATATTTTAACAATAATTACTCTTGTCACACCCTCAGATTGTGTTAACAAATTTAAATGTACTTTGTGTCTGCAGCTGCCCTTTTTATTTAGGTACATGCTCAAAATATACGTTTCTTCTTTTTGTTTTATTTGTTATTTATTTAATCAACAGTTTTTTGGTTTTATTCTATATGATAAGACTATTTTTATTAAACTAATATTTAGTTAAAATTAACTCTTTCTTCCTTCTTCAATTTACTGCTGCTGTGTCTAACAGCTCCAAGAGAACTAGGTTCAAAGCCCAGCGAGACCTTTATTAATTAGTTTCCTTGTTCTACTTATGTCTGCACGAGTTTCCTTCTTATATTCCTATTTTCTTTCCTATCACAAATCCCGGCAGGTTAATAGATGACTCTAAATTGGCCCAGTGATAAATGCGGTTGTCTACAGTCAGGTCTCGCCCCTAACTCTCCTTTGTCCTGCAAATGATGCAAATTAAAATAAAATCTGATTATATTAATTTAATATACAATAATAACTGATATGACATTTGTAACAATTAAACTGTAAGTAAGTAGTAGTAATCTTTATAATAGCGTAATGCCATTTCAGAGATTATCTTCTGTCTTCACAGGAGAAATCTGTCTAATCCACTAGTGTTGGTTCATGATTGGTTTATAAAACATTTGTCAGATTTAGTTCTAAAAAAAATTTAGCCTAAAATGCACATTACACTAAATAAAACTGTTTTGAGGTAATTCTGCTACTCATTTTCAGTACTTAATTGTCCTTATCTTCAATTTAATCATATGTGAAATGCACTGGTGGCTGCTAGCTTTTGAAACAGGGGAAGCTCATAATAGGCCTTCATCATAAAATTCATTATGTTATTTGTACGTAAATTCTGCCCTCTGTTCCTTTTGCAGAAAATGGTCTGTGACCCTGTCGTACCAATTGAACGTCTTTTCCAGGGACTTAACCAGTTTCCTCTCAATGGCCAGGACAGCAAGGTTGCTCAAACGATCTTAGCCCATCGTGTTGCGGGTGTATGACTTGACCCGTTTTAAACAGGAGAAGTTCCTCTCTACACCTGCTGATGTAGCACCAATTGTTGCCACTAATGACAACAGTTTGTATAGCTGAGGCATTGCACTATCCAACTCCATGTCTTTAAAAAACACCAAGAAATCACACAGCTTACCCCTGCTCCCCTGTATGTCATGATCTGAATATAGAATTTGAAGTTCAGATCTCAGTCTCCCTGAGTCAAAGAAATGGCCATAACTTTTCAGCACACTTTCAAATGCCTCCTCTGGAAACACTTGTCTCATTTCATCAACTTTCCTTGGATTGACTAATTCTAAGAAGCTCATGCTTTCCAAATTTGAAAAACGCTGAGAAATCTGCTCCATGAGATTGTCTAGGATGGCCATGTACAAATTTCTGTAGCGGTCCTGGGGATCCTGTAATTGTGACAGACGGTGCTTTCTAATACGTTCATCTCGAGGGTCTGATGTGAGATTTGCTGCTTCTGCATAAACTGCTTGATAAGCCTCCTCTGACCTCTTCTCCTTGACAAAAGCAAGGAGAGACCCAATTCTTTTTTTGCAGTAATGAACATCCATAGCCCTTTGCTGGACAATATCAAAGACAACATCTGTCTCAGAGAATATTTGTTCATATGTATACAACATGAACACAAACTCAAAATCCTCCAGTTTCATTATGAAGCCTTTGGCAGCATCTAATGTGTCATCATCCATGCTCTCATCCTGCGTAATCTTGTTAAAAGTCTGCAGGAGGCCATCATAATTGTTTGCCACAGTGCTCACTATCCGTGATGTGAAATTCCATCGAGTAGGAGCGTTTCTGGGCAATCTTGAAGACCCTGCAGACTCAAGAAAAAAAGACATCCTTTTTGTGGACTTTGAAAAAAATGTGGTGAACCCAGAGAGAGATGCAAAAAATATTCTTGACTCAGGCAAGCATTTAGCACCCTGGGACAACACCAGGTTCAGTCTGTGTGCATAGCAATGCACAAACACTGCACTAGGGGCTATTACTTTAACTTTGGCCTGTAGGCCATTGAGAGATGAAGCAAAGACAGCAGCCCCTTTGTAGGTTTGTGCCACAAGTTTTTCTCTAAAACTGTAGCCCTGCATGTTCTCGTTTAAAACTTCAAACACAGACTGAGCATCTCGACTCCCTGACACATCCAAAAATCCAATGAAGTACTCTTGAATTTTACCTGCACTATCCACATATCTAACAATGACAGACAGTTGGGCTTGGCAAGATATGTCAGTTGCTTCATCCACCTGCCATGCAAAAAAGGAGCAGTCTGAATTTCACCTTTTATATGATCAGAAACAGTGGCTGCGAGAGCAGAGATCAAGTCATTTTGGATTGAGTGGGACATACCAGAAAACACAGCTGATGACTGAAATTGTGTGGCCAAGACAGAGTCATATTTAGCTAATGTTTCTGTAAATTTCCTGTAATTCCCCTTATTTGCTGATTCACTACTCTCATCACGCCCCCTGAATGCCAGCTCCTGATGGCCAAGCAAGGAAATCACATCAATTAGACGGTTTAGGAAGGTCCTGTTTTTTTTTACCGTTTCATTATGTTTTGCCACCTGAATGCGAAGACCTTCATTGATTGCATGTTCAACCCTGAACCTGCCCAGACAACTTAACCTTGCACATGAACTCACATGTTCTTTGCACTTTTCATGCCTTTTGTATGCCCTGTCAAAGTTACCCAGATCCCCAAAACCCACGTTTGACCAAACACATCCCATTCCCTGAGAAGGTTTCGTCAAGAGGCATGGCCAACAGTACATTTTCTTTGTCACAGCACTTCCAGTCAGCCAGTTCACCTTGTCATACCAGGAGAGCCGAAAAGACCTGTTATTTTTTCCTGATTTTTGCACCAGACCTTAGGCGTTGGTCTGCCCTGCCATTTAATTCTGAGTCTCTCCTCGTAAGGAAGACTACTAAATGGTTTTTCCAAAAGCAGGTCAACAATATTAGCACCGTCTGCCATTATGCACAGCTTGCTAGCTTGCTAGTTTCCCCTTCCACGAGCTACTTTAGTTATATGAACAAACTAACTTTACAATGCTGAAACAAGGAGCAAAGTCAAGAATGCTATAATATGTTTTTTTTTTTTATTATGTAAAGAATGATTTGTACAAACAAAAATGGTTTATATCACCAGCAAACAATACAGAGTGCAGCAGTTTGTTGTACGACTTCACCTGCAAATCCACATGGGACTGAACTCAAATCTCTGTAGTGCTGATGTATACTTAAGACATGCTGTCAATCAAAAAGGGCTTCCGCCTTTTAAACAGCTCCTCCAATCATCATGCAGCAGCCCAGCGTCCTGGCCCGCCCACTGCTCCATTCACTCCCAGAGAAGCTGAGCTTCCCTGGAAGTAGTGATTTTGGTGCATTTATCCAATTACCGTCCAGCTTTTCTGCAGTGAAAAAAGCTCCTCTGTGCTTGCCCATAGAGCTCCAGTGAAGCTGGGCTTCAGGAGGGTTTTAACGCGCTGTGCTGCACGGAAATGTATGACAAGAAAATCGCATCAAACAATCTACAATAAATACCTGATTCTGAACGAGCTAGTCATGAAGTTGAACGCGTTCTAGCACACTTTTATTAAAACCAATATAAATACGACAGTGCATATATGAGCATTTATTTTCTGACATAGTAGAGGAAGCGGAACTTCCCTTGTAGTCTTACAGCAGTCGCCACTGGTGAAATGATGCATGCATGTATATATATTATAGTATCATTGAGTTAAAATGTTATACGATGGACAAGAACCTCATCTAGAACTGGCTCCTGACTCTATCTGGGATGGGTTCATGGTCCCCGTGACCATATAACACAATTTTCAGTTTTTTTTTTTTTTTTTTTTTTTAATGGTCCAAGGAATATAATAGACTACATAAAGTTAGTGCTTGGTGCTCTTGCAAGATGGATCTAATCCTGGGTAGAATGTAGAGAGTTTGAGCTTAGAGACATGTATAAAGTAAACAGGTAGTTATTTTGAAAGGTGCTTAACTTAAATACATGCAAATGTGATTTGATTTAAGGGTGTAGTGTACATGGAAGAAATGGTCTCAGAATACAACTGCTTATATTGGTATTAGAACTTAGGCAGTATATTTGGACTACATCTAAGGCTACAGTTAGTAGCACTTATAGTATAGCCTGCAAAGATGTTATACCAGGTTTCTTTTCTATAGCATCCCCTGTAGGTGCTTGTGAGGTGATTGTGTATAGTACTCCTCCAAATTTCATTCCCAGCCATTCACTATCTGGGACACAGATAGATGTTTGTTTGGGTCAGTTTTAGACTTCTGAAGATATATTCTCACAGAAGATATGCCTTTTCAAAAAATGTCACAACAACTCTATGCTACATACTATGTATACACTGGTATAGAACTATACACTGGTATAGAACTGGTATAGAATAGATCGAAAAAAGATATAAAAAAAACTTAATTTTAACTATGTTAAGATTTTAGATCAGTGGGAGATGTATATTTGTTGCCAATATCTAGCCTAATGCTATTTTTGCTTAAATATTTGTAAAGCCATAAACAATATTAAGCTTTAAGTAAACAAATGTATTCTACACAGTAGGAGCAGAATGCTATGATATCCCTTCATTAAAATTGCAAGAGAATAACCTAGGAAGTGCCTTTATGCTTTCTATAACACTCAGAAAATGAATGAAAAAGCTTCATCTTTGAGAGTTCATTAATCATCATCTTCCTCTTTCGGCTGCTCCCGTTAGGGTTCACCACAACGGATAATCTTTTTCCATATCCTCCTGTCCTCTGCATCTTGTTCTGTCACACGCACCACTTGCATGTCCTCTCACCGCATCCATAAACCTCCTCTTAGGCCTTCCTGTTTTCCTCTTACCTTTCAGCTCCATCCTTAGCACCCATTTTAGAATATATCCAGCGTCTCTCCTCTGCACATGTCTAAACCAACGCAATCTCACCTTTTTGATTTTGTCTCCAAACCATCCAACCTGAGCTGACCCTTTAATGTACTCATTTCTAATCCTGTCCATCCTCATCACACCCAATGCAAATCTTAACATCTTTAATTCATCTCCAATCCACATAATATAGCTGGTCTCACTACCATCCTATGGACCTTCCCTTTCACTCTTGCCGATACCCGTCCGTCATAAATTACTTCTGACACTCCTTTCCTGCAATCCTTTTTTCACCTCTCTTCCACAGTCCCCATTACTCTGTACTGCTGATCCCAGGTATTTAAACTTATCCACCTTCGCAAACTCTACTCCCTGCATCCTCGCCACTCCTCTGACCTCACCCTCATTTACACACATGTATTCTGTCTCCACCTCTCCAGGGTCTCCTCAACCTGCTCCTTACTCTTGCTACAGATCACAAAGTCATCAGCAATCATCATAGTCCACGGGTACTCCTGTCTAATCTTGTCTGTCAACCTGTCCATCACCATTGCAAATAAGAAAGGGCTCACAGCCGATCCCTGATATAATCTCACCTTCATGTTGAATGCATCCGTCACTCCTATCATAGACCTCACCACTGTCACACTTCCCTTGTACATACCCTGTATAACTCTTACATACTTCTCTGCCACTCCTGACTTTCTCATACAACAACAACTACTCTTGAGACACCCTGTCATACACTTTCTCCATCTGTGGTTCTCTTTCTTGGCATGAAACCATAATGCTGCTCACTAATCATCACCTCCTTTCTTAACCTAGCTTCCACTATTCTTTCTCATAACTTCATGCTGGATCTCATTAGTTTTATCCCTCTGTAGTTACAACATCTCTGCACACACCACTTATTCTTAAAAAGCGGTATCAGTACACTTCTCCATTCCTCAGGCATATTCTCACTTTCCAAGATTGCATTAAACAACCTGGCTAAAAACTCCACAGCCATCTCTCCTAAACATGTTCATGCTTCCACAGGTATGTCCAAAGAGAAAATGTTTTTAATAACACATTATGACTGCAGCCACAAGAAATCACCACAAAATGTTGGTGTTCATGAAAAACAATAAACCAAGATGGCTCTGATGTGACATCTCTGTCAGAATAAAAATAAATAAATAAAAAACACACACTAGAAATGAAACATTCCAGAAATGATACAACCAGAGTCTAATGATGCCAAAAACTGGATCTGTAACAACATGGAGTCCTCGTTCTTTTCTTCTTGAATGGTCCATGGCTGGTCTTTGTACATAGTTAAAGTAAGTAAAAGTCACAAGTAAGTAATGATTTATGGGTGGACATTTTAGGTTATAAGAAAAAAAATGATACATTAGAAGCATATATATTACAAAGAGACTCAGTTGTGTATAGTATATCTTCCAACAGCAATTACATGGCATAATTAATCTAAACTCACCTGGGATACTACAACGGAAACTGTGTTATATATTAGTATCCCAACTACATAAGTTTTCATATTTTATTCAAATATGGTCCATTGAGTATCAGTTACTTTTGCAAAAAAGTACAGTATCAGCTTTAAGATTTTGTTCTTAAGGAATATTCCTAAAATATATAAACTGAATTTCAATTTAGAAAACAAGTCTTAATGTAAAATAATCATCTTCAACTTAAGAGCTTGTACATATAATGAACGTGCATACACTTTGAAGTGTCACGAGGGGCTGCTAAGGAAGCTATGTAGCAACTCCCAGTGCTCCAATATGCCTGTATTTTTATTAGTGCAGAAATTGCAATGCAGTAGGTAGTCAGAGGTTAATTAGATCTTTTTCATAGGCTCAGGTGTGCGCTCTGCTTTCTTTAAATATCTTTGCCGTCAGGGATTGTGCTCTTTGCTCCAGCATTTTTGAAATAATAACATTTACATCACATGGAAACAAGAGAAAAATCTCACTTTAGACATAATTCAAACGATTTTCTCAACAATAACTTGCATGATATATAACAAAAATACAATTCTTCAAAAATGCTAAGAAATTCAAAGATGGTGTAATGCAAAAAATATGCTACTCCTCAGTAATATAACTCAATAATTTATTGCATTTTTAACACATTTGTAAGTTTGTGACTCAACAAATTACCAACTTGTCAATTGCCAAAAATCCCTAACATGACATGTCACGTCACTAGCTTAGAAAAGAAATCTAGAAACTTAGAAACAGACATATGCCAAGCTTTCAACAGCTTGCTTCACTCTGTGACTCTGTTTTATCAGCATGGGCGCCTGTATAACTAATCGCAAATGAGTATCAGCACCATAGTACTGGACAATAAAAATATGGCTAAGTGGCTCCATACTTAGTTTCCAGGTGAGTTTGTTGTTGGTGATCCATAAAAATAAATAAATAAACCTCAGATTCTTTTGTTGCAGGATGCTGCAGTACCTGCTGAGCAGTGGTCAAGCCTTCAGTGCCTATTTAAGAGTTTGTATGAATTTCTTATTTTGGCCATTAGTGATGGGCATCAGCATTGTGCACGAAAGGCTACCAAATTTAAAGGAATGTAAAGGAGCAAAAATTTGAAACCAAACATTTGTCCTATCGAACATTTCCCAAATCTAAACCCAAAAAATCACAGTAAGAGAAATCAAAGCAAAGGTCAGACCCAGGAAATCATAATAGCACAACTAATATATACACAAATATAAGTTTTTCTATGATTTCCATCTAACTTAGATAGTGTCATATCTGATGTGCCTTTTCTTGTAGTGCCAAATTGATAACATCAACCGTGTAATTTCTATGACTGCATACCATAGTGAGCATTGTCACGTCACAACCAGGGCTACACAACAAAGCAATGTCCACAAAATAACCAAATACTGACAAAAAAACCTACAAAATAAATTTCTAATAACTGATAAGTTTCTATGATAAAAATAAATTAAACAATCAGATTCAATGTCTCAAAAACCCCAACTGAGAAGTATCCATTAATAAAAAAGGCTTAATCAGACATATAAAATCGTAAGAGTAGGAGCTGAGAGAACGTGTAAAACATGATTTACTATCAAAAATGTGGTGAATTTGTGCTGTGAATTGTGTCCTTTATCAATAATAAGGATTTAGGTTTTGCATAATAGCTAAAGAGGCTTTTCAGCACTTTAATTGTCTTTTGTATGGTTATGGAGTCCATGAGCATTTTAAGGAATATTCTTCGGAGTCTGAGAAGAATTAATTTAAAGAATATTTGGCATTTTGGAAAACACGGTCTGCAGTTAAGTTGTTTGGATTGTTCCAAATTGATTTGTTAAATCTGATTTTTAACTGTTTCTTTTTTTATTAAAATAAAGTATTATATTCTGTTATTCTTTGCTTAGTTATTTTTTATTTTGTAAATACCTCTTCAAATATGTACTTTTGGTATGAAGTCTGCTTTATTTATTTGATAATCAATTATTGTTAATTTTTGTTTATTAATAAGGTGTATTAAATCTAATTTAGTTGTCAAGAGTTGTGATGGGTTTTACGATCATATTAGTGGTAAATGAAACAAGTAGACCATTAGAAATGACTGCACTAATGCCTTATGGGAATGTATCAAATTCCTATTGAATTTAAAGATGAAGATCATAGTGAAAGTAGATTGCTGTTATTTTAGGGATTAGGATGGTGTTGGGTACAAAACTATGAGTCTGCATATCAAATACATTTATTATATTCAGAGAGGCTGCCAGATTAAATATGAGTCAGTCATAGAGTTGGGCTGGATGGAGTGAGGTCTGGAATACCACAGCTTCTTTTTCAGGTGACTTATGCAGACCTGCAACATAGATAATGTGACCAAGGTATTCTAAAGAATCATTGAAAACGTCATTTAAAACACTCCTAAATCATTATGGCAATACTTGGAGTACTACCAGATGGGATTAAGATGCACTAAGAGGATTTTTTGGTAATATCGAATACCACATAACTAGCATATAGCCTTATTTTTCTTGGCTGGAAGAATCCCAATCCACCTTCTATAATTCATTCGGAAAACAATGTACTGAAGTATCTCAAATTTGAAAATATTTAATTTTTGTTGTTCAAAATTTTACAAGCTCTGGCAAGTTGTAGTTTTCTCTGTATTATCTTTTTCAAATAATGTCTTTAAATGGTGTTTTAGCAATTCACCATTATGTCTATGTTAAAACTAAAGAGATTTCTCCATGCATATCTACCTTAATTTCTAATGGAATTCCATTGATTTCTGGCCTCAAGTAATATGTTTCTTTTTTTCTAAGATTTTTACAAAGGTACTTCAGAGTCAAGCCATCACTGGCCATTTTGCCTGCATCCATACAGTCTGGAATAATTTTTTAGCATAGTCTTTTACCTTATTATCTTTGGGTTTCAGTCCCATTTTAGTCTTCCTCCCCCTCTCTCATAAGGCTCTTTTTGGCTCTGAAAATGCATTGATTCCCTTCTTGCTACATATACTACAGTTATGATCCTCATACTAGCAGACTAGAAGTCATCCTTATGATTTATTTGAGAACTGTGTCGACATTTAATTGTAATGAAAGTATTATTTAGAATTAAATATTCTTCAGCGATTCGCTGAGATGCTAGGGCTTCTGTACCACATGAATCTGTCACATAGATTATTCTCCAAATATTCTCTAAACTTGCAGTCATTCAACAATATAAAAAGCACAGCCGCATATCGAGCCAATGTATTCTTTCTAAGAATGTGAAAATGCTTTGCAAAGCAGATTTTTGAAAGAGTGTTGCAGAAACACTTCCTTAATATAAGTGCAACAAAAGTTCACAAAGTTCATATCTTTCAAAGTAGGTTCCCCATTGTTGCACATTTTCATCCAGAGAATTAAGGATGAAACATGGTGCTCAGTGTGCTTTACCATTCAACCTTGCACACTGCAATTTTCAGCAATTCCCAATTGGTGTTTTTCTGGTACAGTACTTAATGCTGCATTTGACTAAAATTCAGAATTTGTCATTTCCGATCTCCAACTTGAGCAAACGTAAAGAAAACGTGGCCCAAACTTGGAATTCCTATTAACAGGTTCAGGCCTGACCAGGGAATCCATTCCCGGGCTCCCGATTACCAGGAGCCCAGGATTCCTGGACATTTCCATTCCCGGGAATTAAACTGCCGTAATTCCCGGGAAACAGGGAACGGCCAAGCTCGCATATAACGTGTAAAAATCAATCAAGAAATAACAGAGTTATAGTTGAAAATAATTAAGTAGCACAGTTTTTTGGCCCACGGTGTAGTGTGTTGCAGATTGATTCAGTCAACCAGCAGCAGTCGTCAGTCTCCCAGCTCCAACTGAGTACAGTGGACTGGGAAGAGTCTGCACTCTGCAGCTCACGAATGCCGGGACAGGGCAGATTTCATTGACGTCTGTCAGACAACAGCTTTGAACAGCAACTTGAAATTGCAATGCGTCAGTCTGTTGCATCCGCATTATCTGTGCCAAGAAACTTGCCATCACAGAATGATGACAAGAAACTGGATGCATCAGTAAAAGCTGAAATGGCCGTGTTTCAGAGCAATGGCAAGCGCGGGCATTGTTTAGAACAAGTGTATCAGTATCTGATCAGGTAGATCGCGTTGCATTCAAAAAAAAATTTTTTTAAACGTTAGTCTATCATATATCCTCCCTATGGCATTTGCCACCTTAATTGACATAACGGGTGGCCAGTCTGAGATCTCTTTTCTTCTAACACACTGGTCATCCCACATGCACCCATGCAATCAGATTGTGATTCAGACTGCGAATGCCATGAATGTAATTACACCGATCTACATGCTGTCAAATAAACGAACCACACGCTGTGGCTTCGCCTCTGACGCTGTATTCTGAGGTTCGATTCCCAAGAGGGGGTGCAGTGAGCGTGTACGCCCGATGAGCCCAGAATTAGAGCGAAACACGTGTCGCGTACTCTTTGCATTATTTGACAGTAAAACTTTGCAACATTCTATGATCTGCTTCTCGCAACTGAAGAGGGCCCGTGGCGGATGTTTGCCGACACAACCATCCATACAATCAGATTGTGATTCAGACTACGAATGCCATAAATGTAATTACCCCGATCTACATGCTGTCAAATAAACGAACCACACACCGTGGCGCAACATAAAGGGTGAAACATGTGTCGCGTACTCTTTGTATTTGACAGTAAAACTATGCAATATATTATATATATATATATATTGTGGAAGTTGACCCGGACACAGACAGGCAGACACGTTCATGTCA
>JANRMT010062808.1:21168695-21209886 GCA_026402145.1 Polypterus bichir lapradei | reverse complement strand
GCGGCAGCCATCAACTCACATGCAGAACCATAGGTGAAGGGCTTAAGCATTTCACTCTTCTAGTGCTCCTGTGTAGTATAATTATCTCCTGTACTGTCATCAGTCCACACCTTGAACCTGTCCCAGTCATTCAATACATAAGACACAATGTTCCTCCGGATATCAAGAGTGAGCCCGATATGGCCATGCAATATGTAATAAAGAAAATGGAAAAGGTAGGTGCCATCTCCGGGCATGGAAACCGCTCAGTAAGTGACAGTTCTTTGATCGATGGTGATCACCTCGATAGACATGTTAATTAAGTTCAATATGGTGGCCGACAGAGGCGTCATACCATCGAAATAAATACGTACATCGGTTTTGGTTGGCGCAGGGAAGCCGCCTACCAAATTTAGTGAAGATGGGGCTATAAATAAGAAAGTTCAACATGGCGGACGTTGTCGACCGTTATCGACCGTTATTACGTGTAGAATTTCGAAATGAAACCTACTTAACTTTTGTAAGTAAGCTGTAAGGAATAAGCCTGCCAAATTTCAGCCTTCTACCTACACGAGAAGTTGGAGAATTAGTGATGAGTCAGTGAGTGAGTGAGTCAGTGAGGGCTTTGCCTTTTATTAGTATATATATATATACACACACATACACACACACACACACACTGTATAGCATTTTTAATGTAGAGAGATAATTTCGACCTGGTTATTTTAAAAGTAGCATGCAAGCCGAAAAATTATGGGCACCCTTGAACTAGATACATGTACTTATATGACAGCATGTACTGCCTGTAGATAAGGTTAGTCTTTTATTCGTGTCAACATATTGCAGTAGTTTTATTAAAAATAAGTGTTGGTCGTTCTAAAACCGTTCACATGTGAGATGCCCGTTCACTGTGTCATCCCAGGGAGCCCAAGATTCTCAGGAATGACATGCGGGATTCCCAAATTCACGGAAATGGATAAACCCGTCCGGGAATGGATTCCCTAGGCCTTTTCTCTTAAGTCCAAGTTTATCTTACTTAATGTCATGTCGTCAATCTAATATGGCAATTTACACTGTGATCAGAACGTTCAGTAACGGTTCATAGGATTTTAATTTCAAAAATATCACCTCAGTCCATAACACTAAATATTGAGAAGAAAAACATTAACATTACCAGAATGAACAGTAATGGACTAACCAATGTGATTACTATTCATACACTGTGTTCAGTGGCTGCTGTGTGTAGTTTTTAATTGCAGCTTCCAAGCATATTTTCTTGCTTATTGATTTCTTCTTTGATTGTGACTATAGAACTATTACTGAGCATTTGTTGCTGAAAAACCAGCTTTCATGGGGGCAATCATTTTCACTTTCCCACTTGGGTAGCACTAATGAGCATAGGTCGCAAATAATGAAATTGCGACTTCTGGCTTTCTCAGTTCTGCTGTATGATGAATTCAGCATCACTTTGGTGAATCCATGCAGAGTTCGGGCAGCTTCTCAAACTTTTATGTTATGCCCTGAGGAGTATATAATTTACAAAGAGAATGACACTATTACAACATCTACATTGAATATGCAGTTGATGACAGGTAATGAAGAGATCCTTATTCTTTATTGGATCACATCACGGTGTTCCCAAGTTAACAAGCCCACATAAAGTAAAATAAAAGTTGAATTCACAGTGCATTTTAAAATAATAGATGCCTCATTTAGTACAGGAACAAATTTGCACCTCTAAGTTAAATTCTTAGACAAGGAATAGCAGTCAACTCTACACAGAGTCAGTTCTTCCTAATGTATGCAAAAAATTAATGATGATTTACAGAAAACTCTTACTAATTAGTAGAGCCCCATTCTCATTCAAATTCCAAAATGTTTCTGTAATTCATTTACAGAGAAAAAACATTTCATTAATTTTGAAGTTAATGTGCAAAAATGCCTTAAGAGATGAAGGTGAGCCCTCAAAAACTTTTAGCACCCTAATACTGCAAATAAGATATAAACTACATCATCAAAATCCATTACTCTGCCACCTACACGTGAAATGGAAGATTAAAATAAAAAAAAATACTGCAAGAACTGAAAGTAACTTTTAATGAAGCAAGCTTCCTTGAAGCACTAATATAGCATCATTAAACAAACTTATCTGATAAGTACTTTGTATTTTATGCTCTGCCACAGTCCGTCCTACAGAAGATATCAAGACAGTGATAGCCTTACACTGGCACACCTCTTCCTTCTTTTTCTGCTTCATTTACATATCTTCTTCTCAGCTCCTTGTCTACTCTCTTCATATTATAAGATCTCTGTATGAGGAGCTTAATACTTCCCCATTCAAGAAGATTAGAAACAGCTTGTCAAATGCATCTCCCAATCAGCTGCTGGCATCTTCTTTGAATAATGGGAGTTTATTACACTTGGGAGAAAGGTACCTTTTGCATTCCCTTCGTTGGTCACTTACACGTTATAAAATTGTTTTCATAGGTATGAGCTTGAGTTGCCAGGATTGTACAATAAGTTTCATTTTGGCTTTGAATTTTAATTATAACCTTTACTCTTATTTCTATGACATCATTTTGTTACCATTTTGTAAAATTATTTTTTCATTAGTGGCACCATTTTGTATATTTGCTTGTATGGCTGCCATACACACACCAGAGTTTAGTGTTAGGGAAACAAGCTAAACGATAAGCAAAATATAAATCCTTTACAAACATCTAAGAGGGTTTTCAAGAGTTCAACATCACTAAAAGATAAAATTATTCTTTCATATTTTTTCTGGGAGCTTTAGAGTAGTTTGGCTTTTGTAATTAATATTAACGACATGTTGAGAGGTTCTCCTTTTTCCTTGTGGACACCAACTATCTCTTCAAAAATGAACTTGTTTTTGGGATCTTAATTTACGTCGTATATATTTTCTTTGAATGTCTTCAGGTGTGTTGTGCAGTTTTGACAGTTCTGTAAATGATTGATTTCCACATTGTAAATAGATGTGGTAACATTCTATAACAGGGGTGCCCACACTTTTTCGGCTTGCGAGCTACTTCTAAAATGACCAGGTCAAAATGATCTACCTACATTAAAATTGATGTGTATATATATATATATACACACACTGAGTATACTTTAAACATAAAATGTATATTGTCGTACCTTGCATAACTGAATAACCTTTACAGCACAATAACAATTCAATACATTTATGGTCACAACAGTATTTGGATTTAATAATCGTCATGTTGGAAAAGACTGACTCGCATAAATAAGTAGAGCCGAATAATGCAGCCAAGGAGCTTTTGAATTCAGCCGAGTGAAAAATGACGGCTGTCCGATTAACTGCGATTTTAGTTCCCTCTCCTTTCTCTTTCTCAGATCGCTTTTTGGAAGGACATCAGTTTCATAGTTTTTATGAACAGTTCGAAAATGCCTTTCCACATTTTCCTTCTTTGGAATAGCAATGATAGATTGACAGATCAGACAAACACACTTCAATTGTGACATTGTGAGAAAAAAACATCCTCTTCCAATTCCACATCCAGCTCATACCCTCCCCAAACATTTTTTTTTAAATCCCTTCTTTAGTCGATATAAACTGGAAGGCTAACTAGATCACAGCTGGAGTTTTGCAGTAGCTCGCGCGTTTGATCGTGCGTGCGGGATGACCAGTGTGTTAGAAGTAAAGAGATCTCAGACTGGCCACCCTGTATGTCAAAGTGACAAATGCCATAGGGAGGATATATGACAGACTAACGTTTAAAAAAAATTTTGTTTGAATGAAACGCGATCTTCCTGCACTACCTTTGCGATCTACCGGCCGATCGTGATTGACGCATTGGGCACCCCTGTTCTATCAAAACATACTATTTGTTGGCAACTAAAACTTCATGCCTACAAGTTTTCAGACTTTGATTTCTTGCAGTATTGAGTTCAGTCTTTACTAGTAATTCAGGAGATGCTTCACTAGGCAGCTCAGTGTCACAAATGTATTTGAGTTGTGGTAGAGTAATTCCGGGACTGTGATCTCATTACTCAGATCTCCATTATTTCACTCAGGTTAAATACCCCTCTACACAAACATCTAATGACATACAAACAAAGGCCCATTTTATGCATCTATACTAATAAAAGGCAAAGCCCTCACTGACTCACTGATCACTAATTCTCCAACTTCCCCTTTAGGTAGAAGGCTGAAATTTGGCAGGCTCATTCCTTACAGGTTACTTACAAAAGTTAAGTAGGTTTCATTTTGAAATTCTACGCGTAATGGTCATAATTGAATCCTACTTACATACATATATACGTCCATAGCCTGCAGCTCGGTCGCCGTGTGAGGCGGCGTTGTGTCCCCCATCACCACGCCTCCCACGTAGTTGGCTGCCTGCCTATATTGCGTCCCCCATCCCCACGCCTCCCACATAATTGACTGCCTGCCCATATAAGGCCGTCTGTCGCTCCGGTCTCTTCATTCCCTTCTTTGCTTCGCCACAGTATTCACGTCTCCCTGCTGATAACTGCAGCCTTTTTATTTAATCCATGGCTTCTCCGCTGATTTATTGTTCATTTATTACGATTATAGTTATTGTGTAGGTATTTTAGACTTAGTTCCCTGTTCAGGTACCCATTTCCTTTATCGTTCCAACCGTACCCCCATTAACATGTCTATCGAGGTGATCACCATCGATCAAAGAACTGTCACTTACCGAGTGGTTTCCATGTCCGGAGATGCCACCTGCCTTTTCCATTCTCTGTGTTACATATTGCATGGCCATATCAGGCTCAATCTTGATATTCAGAGGAACATTGTGTCTTATGTATTGAATGACTGGGACAGGTTCAAGGTGTGGACTGATGACAGTACAGGAGATAATTATACTACACAGGAGCACTATAAGAGTGAAATGCTTAAGCCCTTCACCTATGCTTCTGCATGTGAGTTGATGGCTGCTGCTGAATTGTTTGGTTGTCGCTTTCAAGTGTACCGAAATGGCCAAATATTTTACAGCTTTGGAGAACCGCCAATGCCTCTTAAACATCTTAGATTCACAGGTGACCATTTGAGTAGTGGACACTTTGATGTTTATGAATGTTTCAACTCTCAAAAGCTGGATGCGAAGTTATCGATGAAGCCGGTTGTATGCTCACAACGCTTGACAGATGCCAAATGTCACTTCAACATAAGTCCTGCAAATACTAACGTAATTGAAAAAAACCATGAAACTCAAACCGATGACAGCAGCAATCCAAGCTGTGAGAAAACAGTAAAAAGAAGGCGTGTCAGACGTCGTGGTACATTTTCTGATGCAGCTAGACGAAAACAACTTTGTGACTCTGCCGCCAAATACTCGCAGAAAAATCCACAAGTTCATAGAGACACTGTCGCTAAATATTCGCAGGCAAATCCACAAGTTAATAGAGACGGTGCCGCTAAATACTCGCAGGCAAATCCACAACTTGGAGACTCTGCCGCTAAATACTCACAAGCAAATCCACAAGTTCATAGAGACACTGTCGCTAAATACTCGCAGAAAAAATCCACAAGGTAATAGACATGCTGTCGCTAAATACTCGCAGGCAAATCCACAACTTGGAGACTCTGCCGTAAATACTAGCAGGCAATTCCACAAGTTCATAGACACGCTGCCACTAAATATTCACAGGCAAATCCACAAGTTAATACCGGGAATGCCTGTTAAACATCTTATATTCACGAGTAGTGATTTGGGTAGTGAATACTTCAATGAATGGAACCTGTTATCTTTACAACGGTTGACAAACACGGAATGTAACTTGAACACACAACACATCCTCAAAATACGAACCTGATTAAACGAAATAATGATAATCAAACCCTTGATGACAGCAACACTCATAACAGTCACAAAACAATTACATTGACAATCATGTTATGTTATTTTTAAAATGTTTCCTTTTCTTTTTCATAACTACTTTAACACACTACTTCTCCGCTGCAAAGCGCGAGTATTTTGCTAGTCTTCGATAAATAGCAGTTTGTTGTCAATTCTGCAACCATAATTTAAAATCATTCATAGAAATGAAACAAAATACTCCAACTCTTTTCTTATTGTTTTAGTAAATTTGATCATACATCATCAGATTTATGTTGGTGATTGTGCTGCTCCACTAATTTTAAAACAGGTAGGAGGTTTCACGGCCTTAACTAAAACACAAGAGAATCTTATGAAATAAGTGGATGTTAGAAGGGCCTGTAGGCTTCTCTTCATTAACGCCTGAGAAAAAACAGACGTCCGAGTCTCATGAAAATTGCTTTAGCTTGTTTGAATTGCTCAAACATAATGAAAGTGTTGCCACATTTATATGCATTAATGATACTGAAGGAAATATTCAGAGACCTAATGTGAGAATGACAGAGAAAACAGGGAGAGGCAGACAGCTTTTTTAAGAGTAACAGAAAATCCCAAAGCATCTTTATACTAGGAAGTAGATATCATGTGTTTATTTGAATTAATGATATTAAATGAAACATTAATGGAACCAATGTCAGAAAGGGGGAGGCAGAGGAAGATGACTTTGGTAAAGAGTTAAAGAGAATTCTAGTACTATTTTTCAGTATGAGTGAAATATCACAGTCTGGTTGATAACAAAAAACTGAAAAAATGCAATTTTTGTTTCCATTATGATTCCTTGATATTTTGTAAAAAGAGATACATGGAACCAGAGAAATCTTAAAAAAAACTAGCAAAAATTAAAACTGTGATGTCAATAAGCTTTTCAATTTAGTCTTTTCCCCACTAAGCATAAAGGGGGATGTGATAATGTCATGCTTTGGCCTTGTTAATGTTCCTGTCTCAGCCTTTGATCACTACTTAAATATATGGTATGCCCTAATTTTAGACGAGATCAGGTGCTTTCACACTGGTGTGCTTGTAAGCACACTGCTTAGTGGTGCCTCTGAGGCTATGGATCTACACTGGCAATCAGAAGTTCGCTTTGAATCCCGGATCGAATCCCATGAATGCTATAAGTGACTCTGCTCCGTTTGGCCCTTGAGCAAGGCCTTTAACCTGCAATTGCTTCTTCGTGGGCATGATATTAATTTGCATGCAGCCCTGTAAGGAAGTCCTCCAACTTACAGGGAACATTTGGGGTTTTATGGTAGGATTAGCACTCCAGCCACCATAAAAAAAACTTTACACTGTTCCAGTGTGGTGCTGAGTTGTCATCCACTGCACTCAGGTTCCAAGCCTGGTGGTTTGTCTTGTTGTGGGTGCAGCAATGCGTTATCAGTACTGTTATACTACATTTTTCTTTATGTCACTATATCTGGACAATACTGTTATAAGTTTTATTCACATGTGCATGTTAAATTTGGCACACAGGGGCTCAGCAGTTAGAATTGCTAGCCAAGCATTGGATTAGATAGCCAAAGACAACTGGAGGCTTGTATAGTCAGCTTAAACACAGGATAGTGTATTTCTGTCCTCTGTCAGCACAAAATCTTCTTTCCTTATTGGAAGAATGAGAACCGGCATATAAGCACTATGATATTTCTGTATTTTGTGGAGGAGGAATTCAGCCCTTGTTTGGAGACAGAGAAGACCAGCAAGTTGAAGAAGAACAGTATAAAGGCTTGGACAGCAGCCAGACCCTTCGAGGCTGTGTCGACAAAGTTCGAAAAACCTCCCAGCGTGGGGACGAAAAATGGCAGGCTGTGTTGATCCAGATTCCCACCTGGATAAAAAGTCTGTACATTTGCCTCCCGTCTGTAACCGCGTTAACCGTCAGTAAATATAAGTTAAAAGATATTTTTTCTCATGTGATTCTTGTACTGCCGTAATCACGATGGGAAGGATATCGCCTTTTCTGGTATATTACGATATTGTTTAATTATTTAATATGTCACAATTTCAAAAGAACACATTTTCAAGAGAGCTAATGCCTCTTCAGGAAACAAGTACATGCTCCCAACCCTTACCTGAGGCATGATAGGGATCTCTGCAGTGTGCAGGTTTTTAAATAAAAGCGGGCTTGGGATCTTTGGGTGCATGCAACTGCTGAGCTATGTGACCACTGGGTGTTTGGCATTGTTTCATTTTAGGGGCGATAGCTCCCTAGTTGGAATAAGTTCTTTTATAATTGCGGTGTTTTAAGTAACCGAAAACTATATAGATATGATATTAAAAGGCGATATGCCTCTCATAGTGATATGGCGGTAAAAATCACATAAGAGAAAATAACTTAGCTTTCTTTACTGACGATTTATGGGACATTACAGACGGGAAGCCAATATCAAGACAATACCAAGGTGGGATCTTGATCTATACAGTCATTTTTTGTTGCTGCGCTGGAAGGCTTTTCAGGACGGATGACGATATCACCCATCCATCTGTCGGCTTCAAAGCGTTTGGCTGCTGTCCAAGTCTTTTTATACTGTCTACTCCACGTGCAGGCCCTTACTTAGGTAAATAGTCCATTTTCAAACAAGGAAAGAAGATTTTGTGCTGACTGTTAACAGAGGACAAAATAGTATACACCTGTCTTTAGGCTGACTATACATTCCTCCAGCTGTCTTTGTCTATCTTGTCCTATGGTTGGCCCAGCACTTCTAAATGCTGAGAGCCCCTGTGTGCTAACTTTGGCCTGGCCTGTACATGTGAATGGATTTATAAACTAAGTTTTGTACAGAGCACAGTGACATTAAACTTATATTCTTATTACAGGCATGGACACAAACTGATTGCTTGATCAATTCAGCTGCTCCACATTGCCATTCCCATCATAATTAGGACGCCACACCCACTGGAGTATAAAGAGGAGTCTGCGGGAGATCGAGAGCAGGAGAAAGAGAATGGGAAAGAAATGGAGGTTACAAGGAAAATGAAAAGCAGGATCATGACAGAAAAAAAGAAGCAAGCAGTCAATAACAATCTCAAAGGTTGAGTAAGGGAATGGTGCTCACAAGGTAGGCTCACTCTTACTGAGTGTCCAAGGGTGCAGGAGCAATCACCCACTTTGGGAGACCCCGCAAAACACAAAAGGATGGCAACATTACAAGGGAACAGGGATTTCTGGTTCCAAAAACCAAGGGATGGAGGCAGTGACACAAGCCAGATAAAGGGTTGACTGGGGATGACACCTCTGGCTGAGTAGACCATAAAGAAAATATAGAGAAGGCATTGTTTTGGAAGGAGGCACAGAGGATCAGATTAAGAATAGATGGACCCTGACTGTGTTTTAACCTGTAGATTTTAACCTTAAAAGTTTATTTATGTGATTACCACCAAATCTTGAGTATAATGTGCGCAATTTTCACTCAATTTAATTTGCTAAAAATTGGAATGCACATTATACACAAGACAATTTTAAGAAACAGTTTCTCACATAAATCAACATAAAATGTCTGTTGCTGCGTGCAGTGTGCTGTCACCTTGTGTTAGCCGTCTCTGGCTGCAGCAGCTCTGGCAGTGTTTGGGGACGAGTGGCTGCCATGCTGTTTTATGAAAAGCACACAAAGCAATGGTTTCACACATAAATCAAAATAAAATGTCTGATGCTGGCTCTGTTGCCACTCTCACCGTGTGTTCGCTATCTCTTCCTACAGCGAGAGTGGCTGCGCAGGGGCAGCATCGCCAGATGGTTTGTACCTTTTGTCATTGTAAGTAGCTGTCCTCCCATGTGAACGCTGCCGTAGGCAAATCAGCTACATGAACGTGTTTAGCACAACAATCCTCTTGTCAACAAAAGTGGATGTCCACCCTAAGAGTTAAAATTTTGAAAAGTTAAGATTTTTTGTTTTACCTGAAAATTTTGGGCTAACTAAATATTACCATTAAACACTAATGCGCATTATATGCAAGATTTTACAGTATTAATTGAATTTTAACCTGCACTGATCAATGTTTTTATGAAGGATTACTTGGGAAGATTTTGCACTACACTACTTGCACATTGATTTGTTTCGATCATGAATATAAAAAGGACTTTGCACATTTGCATCAACCACCAATTTATACCAGTCTATTCTCTGTCTATGATTATTGTGTCTTGGGTTCAAGGATGAGTATGTCGACTGCAGACAACACGGGCATCACAAGCCAATGTCTAGAAACAAAGACAATCACAAAAGTGATTTTGGGATCTGATACTCTTTAGCTGATTCAGTATTCCAGTATGCTTCTCTCTCTAGGTGGAGGACACAAGCTTGAAGACAAAAACAAAATGTTGCTACAGGTGGCAATGAGCGGACAAGAATTTGTCATTTTTATTATTAGCTGAAATTAATATACTACTTAATAAATAATATAATACAACACAACCTACTTATGAAGTATAGTCAAAAACAATAAAATGACAAAAGGTACTCGGCAATTTGGCTTAGAGGCCTCTTTCACTGGAGGAAAATAAAAACATTCCAGACCTAGGATTTCTTTAATAAAAGTGCTTTGTTTTGCCAGTGATTTAATGAACGCTATTTTCTAAAAAGAAAATCTATAATTGGATTTTTTTTTTTAATTATAATCTACAATCAGCAGATGCAAAATTGAAACATACCAGGTGAAACATTTTCCTTTAGCAGCAATATGGCAACTTCTAGTTTTTGACTGCACAACTATATTTGAGGTGTTGATAAATTAATATCACTAAATACAGCCAACATCTGTCCAATACTAAATATGGAATGTAGAGAAAAGTAAGCATAAGTGGAAACTGTCATCTCCCAAGTTTTACAGAAAACATCATCATGTTTAAGCAGGAATCATCAGCACCTACAAGATATCCTATATAAAAAAAAATTGTACTGTTTAGTTTTAGCTACTGTCATTGTTTATTAAGTAAAGGAGAAAGTTGACACCACCATCTAAAGTCTGTAACAGTACAGCTAAGAAGCAACCTCATTGTGAAAAATAAATCTTTGTGATATCACCATACCTGTCTCTCAAGGGTGTAAAAGAGAATGTAGCAGGAATTGGAACTCCCAACTCTCATATTCTTTCAACTAATTTGGATTGTGTGAGTCTGGCATATAAAAGAGCTATGGTTTAAGGATTATCAGGCATAACTCTAAAATACAATATGTCCTTGAAGTAGACTATTGAGGGGCATTTAGTTATATTCATTCTCCAACCTGTTTAATGCCATTCAAGATCACAAAGGGATAGGAGCCTATCAGAGCAGCTCTAGAAACAAGGCATGAAACAACCTTGGATGGGGAACCAATTCATTTAATGCCCAAACTTATACTTGATTTACAATATGTTTACAATCACCAATCAACCTGACAAACACATTTGGGAACATCTGAGGAAATCTGGTGTACCCAGAGATAATTCCACCTAGATGTGGATTTAGTGTGTAAAGTTAGCCTGGAGAATGAGCAGGTCCAAGAAGAAAATCTGGGAAGGGTGAGCTAATAAAAAGAACACTCATAATACTCATCCTTCTGGCTGTCTTTCAAAATTGTTCTTTTTGCTGTTGTGGCTGCTCTTTAGTGCATTTAGGGAGTCTTGTCAAGTTTATTTAGTTGTGATTTTCAAGTTTTCACATTTCCTTACCTTATGTGGAAACATTTTTCTGCAGCCTGCGTTTTGGATTCCTGGCAGTTTGTTATGATTTGGGTTCATTTTAATTGTTTTCATTATTTTAATCAGATCAACAGCATAAAAGGTTAGTGCCACAAATGTCCTGTGTATTCAGGTTTTCTTATTCCACTAAAACTGTTTTGTGTGTGTTTCTTTGCTTAAGAACTCACAGTTTAGATCTTTTGTTTTCTCTACTATGTTTCAAGTTTAGTGTTTTGGCTCCATTATTGTGTTTAACGAACTTCCTGGTTTCGACTTTGGCTTGTTTTTTTGACCGTTTCATCCTATGGTCTCAAATCAAATCCAGGCTGCCTTGTGATCTAACAAGGTAAGAGTTTCTGACCTCTTACCTCTTTCATGACTAGTAACCTAACATATTAGAGCATATCTCTTATTTTTGACTTTTTCTCTTATCATAGTTCTTATTTATAGTATAGTTTTAAATTCTTGTTAAACCAACAGATTTTAGAGAGAAACCGGCTTATCAGATAAGGTGCAGTTCCAGCGCAGAGAAGATGAAAAAGATGTGTATACATATGCCAATAACCTAAGTTAAGTGATAAGCACTCCACATGTAGAATTGCCCATTTGCTTTCAGCTTCCTCAGGACAGACACACCTAAACCAATCCTCGAAAGGAAGGTATTTATAGCAGTGACATCCTCCTTTATTAGTGAAATCGATACACAAGTATGAGTCTCATATATATGTGCTTTCTGCCTGGTGCACAGGTAAACTCCTGGTTAGGGGAAGATTCAGTTGTCTTTGTTCACTTTAAAACAAATAACACATAAAGCTATGTTAGGTTTAAACATAGATGGGATGTACATCGCCAGGAAAGACTGCAATCATTGGGACACTAGTTGTATTATACATGTAGGGTAACTAAGAATTCCGAAGTAGGGATTGAGGGGGTCGCTGAACTTTGTATAAGTCATATATGGTATCATAACTCAGGTGATATAGTAAACTGTAATATTAATTCAAAAATACAACAGAAGACTGAAGACACAACAATAAAATAATATTGGAAATACTAAGGGCCCCAAATTTGCTTGTATTAATGCTAAAAGCATTACAAATCCTGAGTATAGATGCTGTGCATAAATCAGATATTACTTTTACAAAAAAAACATTGTTAAATTCAAAAGATGAGGACAAATAAAATGCAGTTGGATGCCAATGTTTCGGTGTGACAAATGCATTAAATAGTTAAAGTACTACTGTACACACACTGAACTACACATTTAAAAGTCTTTTTGTTAACTGTCTAATTATAGACAGCAATGAACTCACTATGGTCTAGAAATCAAAACTAGTACACTTGCTATTACTGAGCTGTGTCCTGTTCTGGAAGCATGACAATCTAGGCAGGTATGATATTTCTTGAAAACAAACTGATGAGGCTTCAGACAAAAACTGTTGCTATATCAGCAAATTTTCTACACAATTAAGTAAATATGTTTCATTAGAATCTTCCAAAAGTAAAAGTTAAAAAGTAAAACAAGGATTCAGAAAACAAACGGGGTCTAGAATTTTTTCAATTTCAAAATGATTAGGTAAGAAACAGAGCCAGTATTGTGATTCTCCAGATTATTTTAATATTAACTTTTATATACTGTTTGTTTATTTTTTAGTGTTATTCTGTTTCTCACATTATTTTAAATTTTTACTGGCACCACCATTTTGGTATTATTTGTTTCTTATATTGTCATGATGTTCACTAAGCATGAACACTGAGTGACACTTCCAGTATAAAATATGGTAGCACTGTTTAGTCAGCCTTACCATACCACCATCTTAAATATCTTAATGACATCATTATCATTTATCAATTAAACAATAACCCAAACAGTGCAATGAAACAGTAAAAAAAAACAAAATTAAAAAATAATAAACAGTAATAATACTCAAAAGATTTAAGAGGTTTTCAGGACTAACACTGATCTGGTACAAAGAGGACATCCAAAATATTAAAGGGACAGTCATTTTCTCTGTGACAAACTGGGGATTCATTCATTGGTAGTTGCTGTCCAGACATACACCACCTGAAGCAACCAGTCATCCTTCAGAAAAAGCTGAGCTGTCAGAGATCACCACATTTATTGTTCATTAATATTTACATTTATTTGCTTGGCAGACACTTTTATTCAAAGCGACCTACAATAGTTTACTAAAGTATGACCAGCTGAATGTACCCAAAGTGGAATGTAGAATTAAACAATTGTTGGTTTATGCTTCAAGTTAGTAATCCAAAAAATATACAATCAAGGTTTGTTAAATGACAGAATAGAGCAAAAATCAAAAGCAAAAGGTATTAAAAACTGCAAGACAACGTATCAAATTCAAGAGAGGCAAGCAATGCTCAAAATAAAAACAAAAGAACAGAACACCTGAGAGTACTATACTAGAGACATTTGAAAGGACAGGAAGCAGAATGCTATAGCAAAGACTTCATGCTACACTCCAACTTTTATTGCCAGCGCCCCTCTCATCATATGAATACAGCCTGAATAATACTGCATAGCAAGAGCTACTAGCAGGACAAAAAGGGATGAAACTCAAAGCACTTTCTGTCTCAATGTTACAGGGATAGGTTTGTCTTCCTACAGCCCCGTTTTGAAGTAGCCAAATTCCGAAAAAATAATGCATTAATAACTTAAACAAATACAATACATAGATTCTTGTTTTTATAACCTTTCCATAAGACTGAACCCAGTTATATACACCGATCAGCCACAACATTAAAACCACCTAAACCAACTGAATAATATCATTTTTCAAAGAAAAAGATCACTTCTGTAAACAGTCACATTTTTAGAAAGCAGTTATTCATTAATGAAAGGTTACTGGTAAAGAGAATATACTGTAAGTAAATGCATTGCTTTTCTCAAACAACTACTGTATGTTAGAGTGGGGAGTACAAAGTGCTTAGCTAGTCCTTACTGTTCTAGGCTTTCAATAACTTCTCCGTGAAAGTCTCTAATAAATCTTCCCATTATAAGAACTGTTTATAAATACAGTATATGCCTAGAGTGCCTAAACTAAAAACAAGTTTTGAACTTGTAAAAATGTTTTCAAGGTTAATAATTATTTTGTAAATTGTCAGACCCTGGTTATAAGCAAACAATTATGGATAATCTGAAGTAATTGGATAGGAGGTTAGACTGCCCTTACTATAAAAACAATTTAATTAGAAATAAAAAAATAATCCATCATTCTGTTCATTACATTTATTAAGAAATGTCCAAAAAGAAGTTCACTTGTATAGACATATGGTAATTTAAATATGATTGCTTTTTTGTTTGCTAGCAAATGTTAAACTGCACGCTTGAATGAGCCACCACATTCATAGCATTCCTGGTTTATTAGATAAGATGGAATTGTAACCCTTGTATTGTTTTTAGACAGTGGGGTGAACTTATCAGTATAATAATAACTGCTGTAAGACTACAGTTCATATTTAACACTGCTATAAAGAGGAAAACTGACCACTGAACTCCTGAATTTAGGGGTCAGACTTTAGCAAGTATGGACTGGCAGCATCACATCCTTAATGCTAACTCTGAACAAAGAAACTCCATAGGGTAGTGTACACTTATGCCTGTGTGGCCTGACACACCCTTAATATAATCATTAAATTTGCTGATGACATACCCACCATAGGCCTGAAAAAGGTCACAGTGATGAGGTTTACCTTCTCACATAGAGCTTCCTGGACAACTGTCTCACTATTAATCAGTAAAACTAAGGAGTCAGTTATAGACTTCAAGAAGCAGAAGGCGGACCACACTGCCATCTACATCAGAGGGGATACTGTGGAGAAGGTGAGCAGCTTTAAATTTCTTAGAGTGACTCTCACTGATGACACGAAATGGGCACAGAATAATTTGTCTATTGTCAAGAAGGCTCACCAGTGATTCTACTTCCTCAAATATCTGTAGAAAGTGCACATATTTGCATCTTTTCTCACAAACTTGTACAGATGCATTGCAGAATTGATCCTCACTGGTTGTTTAACAGCCTGGAACAGCAATTGCACAGCTAAAGATTCTAAAGCCCTCCAGAGGGTGGTGGAAACAGCACAGAATATTACTAACATCCAGCTGTCTTGTGTTTAAGACATACAGTATATAACATTCAGCCTTCGCACACAACATTAGAGACCTCAACCATCTTTCACAGTTGGTTTTCTCATTGCTCCTTTCTGGCAAATATGGGACCACTTGCACCAGTATACACTGTACACATATACAGTATATCTGTTGCTGTAGCAAGAAGGTTATTTTTGCCAAATGTAATTTTTGAAATTTATTTCACGACGTCATGCAATTCAGCTGAAAGAGAGAGAAACTGCCAGAGAGACTGACAAATGACAGCTGTAAGTCAGGTTAGGGAGATAGGCAGAAAACATGTCAAGGACACAACCAGGTTATTTTAAAAGGTGCCGATATCTGCTTGACCAATATAGTTAAAAAAGGTATTGATAACCAGCAAGTTCTTTTGGTAGTTGCCCATATCTGACATAAATTCTATGAATATATAATTATGTGAGTGTTTATAATGATGAGGATCCAGCACAACGTCAGACGTTCCTCACTAGCTGGGACATCTATGTGTCAGCATTCTCCCACTTGGCTGGGATGTCCCTTTGCTTCTTTCAGGCCTGAATATGTATGTATACAGGCTTACGCATTATATTCTCAGAATTAATGTTATCTTTTAAAGCAAGTTACATATATCCCTTTTTGTACCATATTTCTCTCTTGTAACTATTTTCCACCATGGGTACAAAAAGGATGGTATTCATTCTAGTCAATTCTGCATCAAGAAACACTTTTTAACTAATTTTCCAATACAGAATACGATTATCCATTTATTTTCCATTTTTACTCTTTGAAGAATGCGCTTTATGTATGGATCTCAATGTATTTTTATTGAATTGAACTTTGTTTGGAATTCTGTCCTGGCTTCCTTTTCAGCCCCATGCTCAACGCTACAGGTAAAGACACTGTCTCCCCTCTGAGCCTGTACAATCAAAAAAATGGTTAGAAAAGGAGGAATGGATTGCTGTAGCTTTTTATAATTTGTTTCAATAAAAGGGTTTGTCAAAACTAGAAACTGCGCCACAAAAAAAAAAAAAAACAAAATCTACAACCACAGGAAAGTTGTTAGACAAACCATATGTGTTATATCATTCTTCAGAGTTTACTAATCAGTGCAGTTAGAAATCTAAGTTGTGTTATTTAAACACCAGATCCAAATAGAAAAATATGATGAATCATCCCTCAAGGTGCTGGTGAATAAGCATTGTCACTCATATGCATAAGGGACATCTTAAAGGCTCTCAAATCATAAGGAATACCGCTCCAAGCATAGAAGGGCCACTCTTACTAACACCTTCCCATTTTCCATCTGCAGTTCAGACACTTGCCAGAAGACAAGTGACCCAGCTTCTGCTTCATCTACGAAATCCCACCTCTTATAGGTCAGCAAAATAAAAATCCCAAAACTAATGGAGGTTGGTGTTCATTAAAGGAGGATCACTAGAAATTAACAAAATTGTTCCCTCACCCAAGTGTTCCTTTTGTGGCTTTATGCAAACCTTTCTGCACCCTACTCTCCTGCTTTTTTGTTTTTTAAAACCAACAGTGTCATACAGTTTTGCTAGCTGGTATCCCAGCCCTTTCACATGTTTTCTAATTACAGTAAGTAATAGTTACATTATGCTTTTTTGACATTTTCATCTGGCAGCTAGGTTAGTTATCCATCCTAAAATATGCATTAATTCAGCTGGTGATTTAAAATTGGCTAGTTGTAAGCAGAGTCATTGAAATTAACAATAAAAGAATCACAATTAGACCACCATTCTAAATTATTGTCCGATAGCTTTGGTCCACGTAAGCCCAGTGTCTGTTAGATTTCATTTATAAAAAAAAAAAAATGTAATAAACTAATCATTCCTAACTTTGACTTAATGTCCTATTTGCAAAATCTCTTGGTTGTTGTAGCTGCAAATTTCTTCTTTTTGAAGAATACAGTATTAATAAGATGTAACCCAGAATCTAAATTTATATCATCTCATTCTGTCTCCTTTAATGAGATCTCACTTTTCTAAGTAATTCTGTGAAAAGTGACCAGTTTTTTGAAGAACATGCACAAATGCCAATTACTGTGTCATTTAAGTCATTTAAATGCACAGTTTCTTAATATCCACTGTTTTTGTCTAAAGTAATTTACTAAATATGCGTTTTACATACTCCATCAAGCAACTTGTGTTTTACAGGAATTTGTTTGCCTTGCCTGCCACAGCCATCCCAGAGAACCATCCTGTATAAATAAAAACTACATAGCAACGATTACTGGTAGATGAATATATTACCGCTGAGACTTTGAGTGGAGTCTAGAGAGGAAAGTTTGTCAAGAGAGGGTGCAAGTCCTCGATTAAAAAACCTCAGTCCAGAGAACAAGCACCTGCCATTAGAATCGCATTACGGATAAGGTCATTATGCCACATACAGCTTGACAAACTATGTCTGCTCTGTATAAGTCACATTAAATGTAAATAACAGCATTTAGTCATTAACAGTTTCTATTGTGTAAAATTGCTGAGTGTTCGGATTTCAGAAATATTAAACCTGAGATTATCCAATGCAAATTCATATAAATATCCACAGATATCATAAATAAAATAAAGTGTTTAGTTGGATGTATTTTTTTTATTAAAGTTTCACTTAATTCCATAGTAAATTCAATTTGGATGGACATTTATAAAATAAGCTGTTATATACTTGAGCCATGTTACAACCAGAATATTTTCATATTCTGTGCAAGATGTGAAAATTTATAAGAATGTAAATTAGTTACCTGAGAAAAGTAAGCAAACCTAATATATTAGTATAACTGTGCTTGCTGGTTATTTTTATAATCAATGTGAACATATTGGTGTCAGATAAAGAAAATGAGGGCTGGGGGTTGAATCTTGCTTTGAATTTTCCCCTCTATTCTTCTATTTATCTTTTGTTTTCTCTATATTATCTTTAAATTAAAAGGTTGTATCTGTTTATATTATTTGTTTAATTGGGTAGTATTGTAATATTCTTCTTTCTGAAAAAAGGTAAAAATTTATATAATAAAAAAAAAGAAAACGAAAAAAATAGCCGAGTAACTGTATTACACTGCATTCATAAACCAAAATAAATGTATTTCTTCAGGGAGCCACCCAGGGATTTTAAAAAAGTAAAAGTAATTGGATTTAGCAACGGGTTTTAGCAGTCTGGAAAGCTGCAGCACCTGAGGAGGACTTAAATCTTGAAACATATTGGCTTTTATAAGAATCCCTCTTTACATTTGCACTTTCAGACACCTTTTGATTACCCTATCCTGGATCTTCATTATTTCCTACTAGACATTTATTTGAAGATACAATCTACTAGTTACTGTTGGTCATTTCCCTTTTACATTCTTCCTATTTAATTTTAAAATGTATGATTTGCTACCACTATTTTATGGGTTTATGTGTTCTTTCTTGTTCTGTATTTTTATAGTTATTGTAATTCAGACACTTAATCTTGTATTATTTCCAGTTACTCTTGATTGTGTCCTTTTAATTTTAAACATTTTATTTTAAAATGTATGCTTTCTTATTGCCTGTTTTACTTTCTGATGCAGCGTTATTTTTTTCCTTCAGAGTGCCTGTCAATGTGTTGTGAATGATGGACTCCTTTGTCTAGGGCTGGCTATCTGAAACTCTAAACAAAATTGATAAACTGATATTGCACTCTCTAAACTATTTCCTGCATGTTTTAAAAGAAATTTCATTTTCCCACAAAATTGTTTTTTTTTTTCCAGTGACTTTAGGTAGAAACAGAATGTTGAGGAAAATGTTAGACACCATCATGTCTTGCTTCATTAAAAGGATTCTGTGCTGTTTCTGTGTTTATCATTTTTAAAACAATTTTACACTTTTTTCCAAAAATCCAAGATGCCATGTACTTGGCATTTATTTTCCCCCACTATATACAGTACGTCGGCTTTGCAAAGGTAAGATTATCAGCTATTCTTACTTATTTATTTCTCAAACAGAACTTTGAATGAGACAAACAATTTAATATCTGTACATAAACAACGGAATCTACTGGTTAACATATGTGCATAAATAATAATGGTCAGAAATGAATCTATACTAATAAAAGGCAAAGCCCTCACTCACTCACTCACTCACTGACTGACTGACTGACTCATCACTAATTCTCCAACTTCCCGTGTAGATAGAAGGAAATTTGGCAGGCTTATTCCTTACAGCTCACTTACAAAAGTTAAGCAGGTTTCATTTCGAAATTCTACACGTAACGGTCATAACGGTCGATAACGGTCGACAACGTCCGCCATGTTGAACTTTCTTATTTATGGCACCATCTTCACGAAATTTGGTAGGCTTCCCTGCGCTAACTGAAACCGATGTATGTACTTATTTCGATGGTATGACGCCACTGTCGGCCGCCATATTGAATTTTCCAACGTTACTAATTTTCCAACTTCCCGTGTAGGTAGAAGGCTGAACCCATCTTCACAAAATTTGGTAGGTGGCTTCCCTGCGCTAACCAAAACCGATATACGTACTTATTTCGGTGGTATGACGCCACTGTCAGCCGCCATATTGAATTTTCCAAACATCACTAATTCTCCAACTTCCCGTGTAGGTAGAAGGCTAAAATTTGGCAGGGTCATTCCTTACAGCTTACTTACAAAAGTTAACCAGGTTTCATTTCGAAATTCTACGCATAACGGTCAACAATGTCCGCCATGTTGAACTTTCTTATTCATGGCCCCATCTTCACGAAATTTGGTAGGTGGCTTCCCTGCGCTAACCGAAACCAATGTACATACTTATTTCGGTGGTATGACGCCACTGTCAGCCGCCATATTGAACTTTCCAATGTCACTAATTCTCCAACTTCCCATCTATGTAGTAGGCTGAAATTTGGCAGGCTCATTCCTTACAGCTTACTTACAAAAGTTAAGCAGGTTTCATTTCGAAATTCTACACATAACGGTCATAACGGTCGATAATGGTCGACAACGTCCGCCATGTTGAACTTTCTTATTTATGGCCCCATCTTCACGAAATTTGGTAGGCGGATTCCCTGCGCTAACAGAAACTGACGTATGTACTTATTTCGATGGTATGACGCCACTGTCGGTCGCCATATTGAACTTTCCAACGTCACTAATTTTCAAAATGTCCGCCATGTTGAACTTTCTTATTCATGGCCCCATCTTCACGAAATTTGGTAGGCGGCTCCCCAGCGATAACCGAAACCAATGTACATACTTATTTCGGTGGTAGGACGCCACTGTCACCCGCCATATTGAACTTTACAACGTCACTAATTCTCCAACTTCCCGTGTAGGTAGAACGCTGAAATTTGGCAGGCTCATTCCTTACAGCTTACTTACAAAAGTTAAGGAGGTTTCATTTCGAAATTCTACACATAACGGTCATAACGGTCGATAACGGTCAACAACGTCTGCCATGTTGAACTTTCTAATTTATGGCCCCATCTTCACGAAATTTGGTAGGCGGCTTCCCTGCACTAACCGAAACCAATGTACATACTTATTTCAGTGGTATGACGCCACTGTCAGCCGCCATATTAAACTTTCCAACATCACTAATTCTCCAACTTCCCGTGTAGGTAGAAGGCTGAAATTTGGCAGGCTCATTCCTTACAGCTTACTTACAAAAGTTAAGCAGGTTTCATTTCGAAATTCTACGCGTAATGGTCATAACGGTCAACAACGTCCGCCATGTTGAACTTTCTTATTTATGGCCCCATCTTCTCGAAATTTGGTAGGCGGCTTCCCTGCACTAACCGAAACCAATGTACGTACTTATTTCGGTGGTATGATGCCACTGTCAGCCGCCATATTGAACTTTTCAACAGTCTTTGTTACTTATGGGCCCATCTTCAAGAAATTTGGTACACGGGTTCCCAACGCTAACTGAATCCTACTTACATACATATATACGTCCATAGCCTGCAGCTTGGTCACCGTGTGAGGTGGCGTTGGGTCCCCCATCCCAACGCCTCCCACATTGTTGGATGCCTGCCTATATATGACGGTACGTCGCTCCGGTCTCTATATTCCCTTCATTGCTTCGCCACGGGAGTCACGTCTCCCTACTGATAACTACAGCCTTTTTGTTTAATCCACGGCTTCTCCACTGTTTTATTGTTTGTTTATTACAATTATAATTATTGTATAGGTATTTTAGACTTACTTTACATTTCTCAGGTACCCATTTCCTTTACCATTCCAACCCCCATTACCATGTCTATCGAGGTGATCACTATTGATCAAAGAACTGTCACTTACCGAGTGGTTTCCATGCCCGAAGATGGCACCTACCTTTTCCATTCTCTTTGTTACATATTGCACGGCCATATCAGGCTCACTCTTGATATCCGGAGGAACATTGTGTCTTATGTATTGAATGACTGGGACAGGTTCAAGGTGTGGACTGATGACGGTACAGGAGATAATTATACTACACAGGAGCACTATAAGAGTGAAATGCTTAAGCCCTTCACCTATGGTTCTGCATGCGAGTCGATGGCTGCCGCTGAATTGTTCGGTTGTCGCTTTCAAGTGTACCACAATAGCCAAATATTTTACACCTTTGGAGAACCGCCAATGCCTCTTAAACATCTTAGATTCACAGGTGACGATTTCAGTAGTGGACACTTTGATGTTTATGAATGTTTAAACTCCCAAAAGCTGGATGTGATTTTATCGATGAAACCGGTTGTGTGCTTACAACGCTTGACAGATGCCGAATGTCACTTCAACACAACAAATCCTGCAAATACTGTCATAATTGAAACAAACCATGAAACTCAAACCGATTATGACAGCAGCAATCCAAGCTGTCAGATTTGAGACAAGATTACTGTTCACATGGCCAACTGTAAGTTGTATGCTCAAGAGTAAGCTCAGCGCACAGCTTGGTCATGTTACAACCGGAGGGCCGAACTGACAACATGGTATACAAAGAGATCCTTAACAAATAATTATTGGCATATTTTCCGTAAGTTTAAAAAGGTTTCATTTTCTTCTTAATAAAAATTTTAATGCAGTACTTTGCCGCTGCGAAGCGCGGGTATTTTGCTAGTATATATATATATAACACAATTATATATAAATTATATATAAAACACAATTTGTTGCCTAAACGTTATTGTCAGTGAAAATATTCTCTGTGTAACCCACATGTACCTTGTACGTTTAACCCGGGTTTCGATATAACTCAGGAAAATGTAGTGTACAACTGGCCATGGGTAAAAACAGAGCCTGGCAAATAAACTCCGACATTATTAAAAGTTTGTCGTTGTGACTTGGTGATAGTCATAAAATATGCTAAGCAAATGGGGAATTGCCTACGCCATAATATAAAGGGGAATAACTTGTTTAGAGTTGTCAGTGTTATGGAATCTCTGTAGTTTTTCCATCGTAATGTTTCTTGTTGTCTGGCAGTTTGCCCCTGCTCTTCAGAAAGGTTGTATTTGCAATTGGTTTTTCGCTCACTGTATAGGTGCAAGACTTGCTGCCGTTGATCTTTGGTTAATGTCACTCTGTGGTTTGTCATACGTTGTCTTTGATGATATACAGTTACATAATATCTGTAGTTATTTTTTTCTGTGTTGAACAGAACATGCAAACCAGGTGTGAAATTATTTTTAAGTTCCCGGTATATAAATTAATTATTGACATTTATACTACTTAACTTCTTAAAAAATGATCTTTAAGTGTAACGTCTAAAAATTTATAAGATTTTTAGTAACTTTTGAAGCACATCCTCTACTTAAACCAAACTATATATTATAACCATTTGGAGGTCCACAGGTGTGTGAGGTCTCAGGTTGTTTGAGAGACTATCCAGATCACATTTTAAAGAGTTGTCCATTAAATGATTTTCAGTTTTGTAAATTAAAAAAAATATATATATTATCAATCATTAGTCAGAATATAATCTTAACAAGTTGATTTCCATAGGATTATAAAACTCAATTGCAAAATTAAATGGGTATTAATTAGAAACATCTTTAAAACTCATTGTAGGAGTGAGAAATGTCAGAATTGATTTTATAAGCATGTACTATGTATTGTACATTTTGCACCAGTACACTTCAATTGCTAAATTAATTTAGATATATATGAAGGCATCAGGCATCAATTTAATTTTTGTTCCAGTCTGTCAGTACAATAAAATGAGATTTATTACTTGTGCTGACATTCTCCAATTAGTTTTTTGAAACTTCAAAAATGAGGCAATTTAAATATAGTCTTTTATCACTTAGATGTTAATTGCAGAATACTCTAAAATTCAATGCTATTTTATTGATCTAGGTTCAGCCATGTTTTAGTCTTAGACACCATTTTGTTCATGTGGTCCTAAGGGGGTTACAGGTCATGGAGACACGCAAACTCATAACAAATTCTTGTTTTCCTTGTCACAGATCTTAATTATAGTAAATGAACCAGGAGTTAAAATACCAATTGAAAATATGCCCTTTCACTCTGGGTTCATCCAAGGTTGGGATCAATATTTTAAATCTACACGTTTGTCTTCCTTTTCTGTAAAGTTTAAACACAAAGTATACCTTTGCTAAAGAAATGTAGTTTGACATTTTTGTAGTGTTTAAAATTATCTGTGTGTATTACTATACCTAGTGCTGTAATATTTTTGCAGTGTTGTTTAATCTGTTATAACTGTTATAGTGTGCATGCCCTAGAACAATTTTCACCACATCAATGCTAACATTCATTTATTTAATGAGATTTGCGCAGAAAAAAAAAAAAAAAAAACATGTTTGGGCTATGTACATTGTAGTGTATGTTCCAATGCTTGTCAACCATTATATCTGGGGGAAAAAAGCCTGAAAGTGATATTAGTGTATCTGAGAAGAAATTTGGTGATCTGATTGTGACCGCATTTAAAGTCCAGTAAAAATTGTCAGCAAAATTTAACAACAATCAAGTAGACTGGAAAAACAGGGCTGTAACTCTACAGTTGTGCAGGGATGGCCAAAACTGACAGTTGTTCAGGTTTAAAAAGTCCACCTACCATTCTCTTTCATGAACCTGTCATGCTAAAACACAACAGTACTCTATGGCAGTACGGCATGTGTGGTCACTGAAAGTCGGGAACAACAGGGGACGGACACCAATAAAGTAAAAAGCCATTTCTTTATTCTTGGTGGCAGAGAGGCTGCAGCGGCTGTCAGCTCATATTGCTACAAACCACCCACCCCTAGCAGGAAGTCCTTCTTCCTTTATACCCAAGCTTGTTGATGAGAATAAAATGAGGAAACGCAGCAGTTCATTTTGAGGATATACATAGATTGCTATAACTTGTGTTCACATCCTGGATTTATAAGTGCAGAAAAGCACAGTGTTTCTTACAGATAAGAGTTGTCAGTACATTCACAGTCTTAAGCAACCCACCCCTGCTAGACTTGCACGTACACAAAGGTCAGTTATAGCAAGTTTGTCCTATGGTCACAGGGTGTATGCAACTCAGCAGGTTTAGACAATGCTCACTTCCTTATACTTTTTGTACGAGCGCACATAGCTTATACAATATATATTCTTATAGCTTTGGTATCTGCATAAGATTACATTTGTTTGGTTAGCTTAACACATCCTTATTTAATACATAAGTGTCACACTTCTTCTATTAGCACCATACTTTTATTTGAAAAAGCTGAAGCACCTTAATTCTAAATATTCTTTCTCACATGTCTTCTTTTAACAGGTTTGTGTTGGGTTTGTAACCAGTTTTCCATTCTAACTGCAGGTTAGTACCCACTGTGTGCTGATAAACAAAAGTGACTACCAAGCCCCAAATCTTATAGACCAAGAGGTTCTGCGCATGTGTAGGGAGTTGTTTCCATTCGCTTTCTATCTGGATATGATCTGGACGATTGAAATACATTATGATACAAGTTGTAAATGTTATCTAGCTACATTATTTCTACACATAAAGTGCATGTTAATTTCAGGGGCAAATCATTAGGATGCCGAGGTTCTGGGAAGAATCATAGCCCAGTTACACATTTAATGTATAAATACAGATGGTGACATTCATAAACTATAAAAGTTTACTAAACATTAAGTATTATTCAGCAGTATTTCTATTTTCACCTATCTAATAAAATATACTTATAACACCACCTTACTGCACACTTTTTGTTAATGCTTATTCTTCTAAAAACAGACTAAGAACTAACTAGGCTGCTATATTATTGTATAACAGAATTGAGGGGTTCCAAGGCCAAAAGACCGCCAGTCACAATTAGGCATTTTATTTAACATAAATGTTATTAAGTGGTTCTTTATTAGTTTTTTTAGACTTCATCTTAAAGGACTTGTGTAAAGTTGGGGCTTCCTCTTTCATTTGAGTATCACAGCCAGATGATAGCACAAAGAACCAGAAAACAGAGCTTAATAATGATTGCAGATTCATTGAAAAATATGATAATTCTATTCCTATCTAGTTTATTAAGAGTGCTACTAAAACGTAATTACGAAAAAGTAAAATTAAAGGTTTTATTTTTTTTTATTTTATTTTTTATTTTTTATAAAGTTCCACATTATTGACCTGGCATATCTCTATTAGTAAAGTGTTCCTGATTTTTGGTGTATAACAGAAAAAGGTTACCTCACCACACCACTATTAGAAGATGTAAGGTTACAACTTGGAATATAGAGAGACAGGCACTTCAATACATTTGATACAGCATTTGTTTTAAAGCTTTATATAACATTAGTATTAGTTTAAAGTCAACTCTTTTTTTGTAAACAAATTATTTTTAAAGAGAAAAAGTGAAACAATAGGATAAAAACAGAATAAAGTCCCCATTCCATTAGAGTCCTTCCAAAGGCACCTCCTTGTGGTAAAAGCATCTCTTGCATAGTCCAATTAAAACAATATAAGCTATTTTTAAAGAAGTGCAATTCCTTCTTCTAAAAATGATATTGTGGATGATAATTGAAATATGAGCAGTTGAAAGTTATATAAAAAAAAGTTATAAAAGAAGTTCCTCCAACAACTTATTAGACACTGGACTTGCTTTTTCCAAGAGAGATGCCAGGAGAATCTAAGCAGCTAAAGAACTCACTGAAATCAGTTTCTTATTAGATGATGAAAGTAGTATGATGAAAAATCAAGAAGTAAAAAAGCTATGGAGAACAAGGAATAAAGACATCCAAAATGAATAAAGGAGAGGTGGAAATGGAGTCCCACAAATATGCAGCAGGAGGGGGACCAAAACATATGAAAAAAGTAACCAAGGACTTTAACTCTTTCAGGGCTGATGTCAACTTTTGTAAAGAGGAGGAGTTGACGATAGTAATCAACTGTGACAAAACCAAGCGTTATATTTTAGTTGGAATCTTGTTGCTATAAAGAAAGTTAGCTTTATTAGTTTTGACCGAGATTTCCTGCAATCCCATGATTAGCAAGGCACAAAGAACGGCAAAATTGGCCCAGACAACTGGCGAGAGATTCAAGTGGATATATAAAGCAGAACACTCCGGGGATGACGTTTTGCCTGTTCTCTCTGAACTGGACTATGACTTGTCAGACTCTGATTGAAGATGATTGTGAGGTTCTGGCTTCAGCTGATTGGTCCCCATTCGTAGTGCTATTCGTGGTGCTGAACAGGGTCAAGTAGCTGTGCCTATGGCACTGTTCGCCACTTAATAATGAGAAGAGGTAGAAGCCAGATTGCAATGCACTGCGACTGCTGCTGCTGTCCCAGCCACGCGAAGACAGCCTGGCAGCAAGCCTGCCGCACATTCTTGGCAAACTGGCAGCCACAGCATGCAACACCAGACGTTTTATGTTCATGTCTGTGTGACGTCATTGTCCATCCATCCATTACCAACCCGCTATATCCTAACTACAGGGTCATGGGGGTCTGCTGGAGTCTGCAGCCAACACAGGGCGCAAGGCAGGAAACAAACTCCGGGCACGGTGCCAGCCCACCACAGGGCGCACACAAACACACCCACACACCAAACACACACTAGGGACAATTTAGAATCGCCAATGCACCTAACCTGCATGATTTTGGACTGTGGGAGGAAATCAGTGTACCCGTAGGAAAACCGCGTAGACACGGGGAGAACATGCAAACTCCACGCAGGGAGGACCCGGGAAGCGAACCTGGGTCTCCTGAGAGGCAGCAGCGCTACCCACTGTGCCACTGTGCCGCCTGATGCCATTGTTTTTCAGAAAAAATATTCAGCCCCCAAAGAGTTAAGGGAACATAAATTACAAGAGGCTAAATCAATTGAATATCATTTTAAAGGAATTGCATAAATCCTATAAAAAATTTATATTGAATAAACAACTGTAGTTTTTGACTGATTTAAAGATTGAATCCCAGTTCAAGGCAGAAGAGGAGTGCATATCTGAATTCTACTTAACTGAAATAGGAAGATACTTGTACAGCACTGAGGCAGTCATTAATTGCAAAATGATTTTAGAAACAAAATTGAAAAAAGAATTCCTCAAGTTTTGAGGGCTGACCTTAGATGTAGGTAAAAGAAAAATGCACAGAAAGGTAGTGAAAATATAGAGGAAAGACCATTGAATTAAAGAAACCTTCACATCCTGAGTTGTCCAAGTTTAAAAGTCCATTACAAAGGACTCAGGTAACCAATGTAACAATGGATTTTCATTTTCTGATTAAAATTCTTGCTGCTGCATTCTTTCCTAAGCACTCCAGTTAGGAGTGCATTACAGTAATCTAGTTGACCAAAAACAAAAGCATGAATTAATTTCTAGCACCTTGCAATGTTACAAAAGGTCTAACTTTTGCAATGTTCCTTGAGTGGAAATCTGGTTAATATGTGATTTAAAGTTTAGATCAGAATCTATGATTACACCTAAATTCTTTACTTCTGCATTGAATTTTAATGCTAAGGGTTCAATTTATTTCTTACTGTCATTATTTCCATTTTTACTAATAACTAAGATTAAATTTTTTCTTTATTTGAGAAAATTACCATTCATCTATGCAGAAACAGAAGCAAGACTATGAGAGCCCAGAGCTTCAGGGTCATAAGGTGCTATACATAAGTAAAGCTGCATGTCAGCTGTATAGCTGAGGTAGTCCACCTTGTGTTTTGAGATAATCTGGCCTAATTGGATCATCCATTATACAACCCGCTATATCCCAACTACAGGGTCATGGGGGTCTGCTGAAACCAATCCCAGCCAACACAGGGCGCAAGGCAGGAAACAAACCCCAGGCAGGGTGCCAGCCCACCGCAGGGCACACACACACACTAGGGACATTTTTTTACAATCGCCAATGCACCTAAACTGCATGTCTTTGGATTGCGGGAGGAAACCTGAGCACCCGGAGGAAACCCACGCAGACATAGGGAGAACATGCAAACTCCGCACAGGGAACTCAGGTCTCCTTACTGCTAGGCAGCAGCGCTACCCACTGTGCCAGTGTGCCGCCCCTAACTGGATCATGTAGATTAAAAATAATAATGGGCTCAGAGTAGATCCAAGTGGCAATCCACATACAATATGATGGATCCTTCAATTATAATCACCATAGCTAACAAAAAAGTTTCAACCTGTTAAATAAGACTAAAGCCAATTTAAGACACTGCCAGAGAGGCCAAACCATTGACAATTTATTACAATACTGTACTGTATGGTGTCAAATGCTGCACTCGGGTCTAGTAGAACAACAGACAAGTGGTCTGTTCCAACATTAATCCACAAGTCACTTACTACTTTAACCAAGTGCAGTTTCTGTACTATGGTTTGTTCTAAAACCTGGCTGAAACCTATCAAGAAGAGAATTTTTATTATAGTAGTTATTTAATTGTTGAAAACCTGCTTTCTCTAGAATTTTACTTAAAAAGGTAGGTTAGAAATTGGTCTGAATTTGTTATAGGCAGAGAAGTATAGATGATCTTTCTTGAGTAGAACCTTAACAATTTCTGTCTATACAATCTGGGAAGACTCTTGTAACTAGTGATAAGATAATAATGTCAAAGTACACTATCAATTAGCACTTCAGAAACTTCTTTGAAAAATCCTGTGGGGATTGAGTTAGAGACACAAATTAAAAGGTTTAGCTGAGAAATTACACTACGGAGTTCCGGCAGACCTATCTGAGTGAAGGAATTTAATTTATTATAAAGAGCATGATGAAGTTCCACCAGATTAATTTTGAAGAGATTTATATTACATCTAACATTATTTGCTTTGTGTTTAGAAAATGTGGCAAAAGTCTCACAGGTTTTGCTAGAAGTTTACAGTATATGGGGCATTTCATTGATTGGGCTAGGATTAGAAAACTGTCAATAGTTAAAAATGAAACTCTTGGATTTTCTACATAATCATTTACTTTTAGAAAAATACGAATGCCTCTCAAGGCAGACTACTTTGCTGTACTCAGCTATATATGTTTTTAATATTTCATAGTGTATTGTTAATTTAGTTATCCACCATTTACAGTCAGCCATTTGGCATTTTCCCTTTATCTTTAGGATAAGAAAATCAGAGTTATTTTAGTACTGGAGAATTTCTTATTTTTTCAGGGCTACAATATCTGCAACTCTCACCTTTAAGTTACCTTAATGGTAACGTTGCTGGCTATGCTATGACAAGTACTAAATTCAGACTAGTTATTGAGAATATCAGTAAACATAGAAGCTGTTGTTGCTTCAAAATAACATTATTTAACAATATGCTATTTTTAGTTCTAGTTTCCAGTATTTCTGCATCAAATAGTATGCAGTGGTGGTCACAGAAACCAATATCTGTGGATCTGCCTTACGTTTACTTTTAGTCCTTTTGAAATGACCAAATCTAAAGTGTATCCAGTTGGTTAATAAATTCTCTTGCTGTAGGGTCACACTGATTATCCAAATGAAAATCGAAATCAAAAGAAAATACTAAAATGCCGCCTTCATTACCTTGGCGAACAGAATGAACAAAACTGAAATAGTGGAAGTGCTACTTCAGTTAACACTGCTGCCACTGCCTAGACATGTTTCACTTAATCTATTAAAATCTATTTTCTTCCCACTTATGAGATCATTAATGTAAAACATCTTACTGGCTTAATGTCTAACATTTAGTAAAGCCACATTTAATATCTTGAAAAAACACAGCTGTATCGGAATGTCAGGGCATCTTGAAATACCAATTAAGTTGTTTGCATTTATCCCACTTTGACCTTTCCTTTAAACTGTGGTCTGATACTATAGTGTACAGCCAAAATAGTGTAGGTGAACCCACTACAGAATTATGATATCCTAACATGGGTTTATAGTTAACAATTGGACTAGAGCTACATAGATGGTTTAAATTAACATCACTATTATCATTATTCTTTGCATAAAATGAATTGTTAGAACGTGCACTATTGCATTGTAAGGTCATTTTAGAAGTCTAGTGATGGCATGCTTTCATTAAACAATTAATAACATGAATACTAATTAAATTCTGAACATTAATCCTTTTTCATAAACCCTTTTTAATGTGTTTATTACTGGTGGCATGTGACTTAAATAATAAACATTTGTAGACAATTTAGCTAATGACTTGACTGGTAATATATTGTACATTAGTAATAAGATTGATTCAAAGAGTCAAAGCTGATTAATTACCTTAGCTATATTGCTTGAGAGGACCTGGGCACCTTGTCTTTTTGGATGTAACCCATCCGTTCTGAAAAACCTCTGTCGCTCCCAGAACAAACTGATATTGTTGAAAAGGCAAAACCGTGTTCAGCACAGAAAATTTTCAACAAGGCGTGAGGTGAAAAAAAAAGAAAAAACAAACACAGAACATAGGAAGTGATCCAAAGCTAATGATCTGCACAGTTTTCTTTTCTGTGTCCCATCTTGCATGATGTGAAGCAGCAATGTGAAGTGGTCTATCAGCACTTCTGACCAGTAACTGCAAATGTTTTTTTCAATGTGGAAAACCAAAGTGCTGATATGATGTTTTGAGAGGACGGATATAGCTTTTTTAAATCATGCTCTGGACACGTGCCACAGGAAAGCAGGACAGAAGAGTTTTCCAGCACTAAGGTACACAGTCTAGGTTTTGTAAAATGGAGACCCCCAAAAAGACCACAGCACTTTGTCGGGTCAGCTGGCACAGAGTTGAGAGGTTTAAAGCGGTTATTCAAATGAAACAATGCTCTGGGCGTTTGAGTTGAAGGCCTCCTTTTCTGTGAGCATTCCCACACTCCAACCTGAGTGGGAGCAGGGGGTAAAACAAATACTCCCCTTCTCTGTCAGGGTGTGTATGGAGCCGGCAAGCAATAGCTGGAAAGAGATGTTGGCTCAGGGTTCCCTCCTACATTGTGTTTTAGCCTCTAGCAAGTATGAAGATTTTATTTCTTCTCTCAAAATCTTCTGTACTTCCACAATGTTTAGAAACCCACAACTGCTGTCCTCCTTTGTACTAAATCATTTTCTATAGGATCTTGCAGACAACAAAAACAGAATACTGTAAGAGAGGCAAGCCAACACTTGCACCTTCCACACAAGACTATTCTTCACTGAAACTGACCTGCAGGAAGCACATTACATCATATTTATTTGCCAATTTTTTTTTTATTAAAATAGATTGTTTTTCCTTAAAGAATTTCATAGCAAATTCCCCATCCAAGTAAAACAAAATTTAAATTTAGAAATTATTTTTTCTTAATGAATGTTAACAACTATGTCACCCTTGGTCTTATCTTATAATCCTTAATTTATTTTATAATTATCAGTTAAAAATATTTCATTATTTTTTTCTGAAAATATTTCTCTTGGGTTTTTCATTTTGCTTGAGTACATCCTGTGGTTGTATAGTTGAATTAATTGCATGGGGTTTGAAGTGTCATTTGTCTGGATGGTAACAATGTCACAAATATCACTGCAAGAAATTAAATTTTATGCGAGTATAGATTTTGGTTCTGTACAGAGAAGAAACAGAAGAGCAAATAAACATAGCACCAGAGCACAGCTCATAATTTACCATTAGAATCTTGATTCATGGATTGGGCACCACTGTAGCACAACAAATGTGTTAAACGTGTCTTAACTTTGATCTAAAAGCCACTTAAATGACTATAATCTGCAAAAATATATTTTGTATAGCGTCGACATTTTCTAAATATTATACAAATACACTGAATATAAAAAGGTATTTGAAGAAAAAATATTTATAGTCTAAAAATTATTTGCAACTAGATATCTGCAAAAGCATGTTTACAGTTGCTCGCGAGGATAAAGACATGTAGGTTATAAATATTACAATAGCTATATTAATTCAATAGTTGTATTAACTTATTTAACTCAAAAGAATGTCACAACGGCACAGTGCACTTTAACTTTATAATCTTTAATTGCTCAAATTGCCGGCCTTCATTATTTACACATTCTTGTAGTCTACTTGCTACACTCGAGTACACTTTGGAATAGAGTTCTCTTACATACTAATTCATATCATCCACAGTGTGGGTTTTTTGCAAAAAGACTTTATCTTTGACAACACCCCCAAAAGAAGAAGTCCATTGGGGTGAGGTCTGGTGATCACGGTGGCCATTTCACTGGCCCTCATTTACCTTCCCAACTGACATAAATTTGTTCATTAAGAAACTCGTGCACTGTTACTGCATGGTGTGGAGGAGCTCCATCTTGTTGAAAAAATAGAACAGAATGCCTTTCATTGTCATTTCACAGATGTACAACGAAATTTTGGTGCGACCCATGAATAGTACATACAATGTAATAAAAACAGATTCAACATATGCCCTGCATTTTAAACTATACAAATACATACATTTAAACCACTGAAACAACAAAACCAATAAAACATTGAAGGTGAAAATATATAAATAGTAAATAGTGGAGAAGTTCCATTTTATAGTGATTGCAATGAGTCTCTGAGATATTGCACTTTTGTCCCATTGATATAATGAGTGATAGAGAAAGACATAAAATCAAACGCACTTAGATGCAGTAAACAGTTACAGTATTTAAGAAGAATGTAGTTCTCTAATAGCACTCGGATAGAAGTTTCAGTAGTCTGGAAATGTGTGGCTTAATAGAACTATAACACCTTCCAGAAGGCAGCAAATAGATGGTAGCCTGGATGAGATGGGTCTCTAATGATTTTTTTGGCACTTCGTAAACTTTGTGTTCTGTATATGACTTCTAGTGAAGGTAACTGGGTGTTGGTAATTTTATGCTGATGTGATGACTCTCTGAAGTGCCTTCTTGTCAGCCACAGAGTAGCCAGCATACCATACCAGGATGCCACAGGTGAATATGCTTTCCACAGAGCAGTAATAGGAGGACACCAACAGCTGCTTGGACAAGCTAGCCCTCCTCAGCATCCTTACGAATACAACTGCCTCTATGCCTTCTTCACCAGAAAAGTTGTGTTAACAGACCATGTGAGGTCCTGAAAGAGGTGCGTGTCGAGGAATTTAAAGCTAGGCACTCTCTCCACTATGTCTCCTCTGATGTATAAAAGAACAGGTTTCTCTTCCTGCCTCCTGAAGCTGATAATAAGCCCCTTTGTTTTGGAGTTGAGTCCCAAGTTGTTGATGAAGTACCATTCAGACAGTTTGCTGACCTCATCCCTATTGGAAAACTCATCACCATTATGTATAAGTCCCATCACAGTGGTGTCATCTGCAGACTTGATGATTGTATTTGTGCTATGTATTGGTGTTCAATTGTGTGTTCAGCTGAGTGTCAGGGTCGAGCAGTAGTGGGTCCCCAGCCTAACAGTCTGCGGTCAGTTTGTTAAGAAGTCCTTGATTCATCTACATGTGTGCTTATCCTGCTAGGGATGATTGTGTTAAAGGCAAAATTGAAATCCACAAATAACATCCTCGCATATGCCCCCTAGTGCTCCAAGTGAGACCTTGCAGTGTGGAGAGCTGTATTAATGGCATCTTCTATTGACCTGTTCGCTCTGTAGGCAAACTGGTGCTAGTCCAAGGTGGGGTGGAAGTGAAGATCTGATGTGACTTAGGATTAAATTTTCAAAGAACTTCATTACAGTTGGGATAAGAGCTACAGGTCTGTAATCATTAAGGCTGCTAATTTTTGTCTTTGTTGGAACAGGCACAATAATGGCAGACTAAAGGCATCTACGAACAATGCATTGTAACAGAGATTAAAAATGTTGCTGAACACCTCCGCCAGCTGATCCACACAATATGAGTGCCCACACCCCCACCCTTACCCTTGTAATTCCATCTGGGTTAGCGGCTTTCTTTGGGTTTACACTGTGGAGTACTCTTCTGCCATCATTCATGCTAACAGTAAATACTATACTGTTAGTAGTTGATGATGGTGTCATCTCAGTCACCTCAAAATGGGCAGAAAAGGTGGATGAGCTCCTCTGCTATTGAGTTGCTGCTGCGACTGGTTGGGTCTTTGCTGACTTTATAGTTTGTAAAGTGCTCAATGACTTGCCATACACATTAGGAGTCTCCACCATTGAAATAACCATCAACCTTCTGCCTGTAACCTGCTTTTGTATTCTTGAAGGCTCTCTGTAAATTGGATCTTGCAGCACTCTATATTTTACCATTCTATATTTTACCATTGCCAGACCTAAAGGCTGCATTGTTCTCTTTTAGCCAAAACGTAATGTCTCTGGTCATCCATGGTTTACTGCTTGGGAAACATCAAATGTACTTGCTAAAAGTGATGCCATCTCCAGAGCTCTGTGCAGTGGTACCTCTGGTCACGACCATAATCCAACTCTGGACACGACCTGATTTGGCTGCAACCCGAACGTAATTTCCCCATAATGTTGAATGTAAATAGGATTAGTTCATTCCAGACCGTACGAACTGTATGTACATTTTTTTAAAGCTTTTTAAGGACAAAAAGTTAATTATACCATAGAATGCACAGTGTAATAGTAAACTAAATGTAAAAACATTGAATAACATTGAGAAAATCTTGAACAGAGAAAACTAACATTGCAAGAGTTCATGTTAGACCAAGTCCGCGCTAAACCCTTATTAACTGTTCGTACGAACCGCTCGCTGTAAACACTTTATGAGTTTTAAGCACAGGGTAAAAAATAAAGTTTGAAAAATCCTTAATTTATACAAAAACTAACCTAAACAACCAAGAAAACTAACTTTGTATGAGTCGAGTTCTGGCAGAGAAAATGGGAAACTGAGAATGAGGAATCGTTGGCGCGTACGAACCGGAAGGGAAACTGGCCGCCAGTGTTTTTGTTCACCACCAGAGCATGTGGTCGTGAACAGATGCAAAATTTTGGCAAACTTTTTGATCGTAACCCTATTTGTACATGTTCGGACACATTCGTTACCAGAGGTTCTACTGTACTGTATATAAAACATGACAGTGGATGTGCACTCCTCTGTGTCTTGTTGTGCAAATAGGTCCCAGTGTGTGCACACAAAACAGTCCTGGAGTTTAATGGAAGCTCCTTCAGGCCAGGTCTGTATGATTTTTACAGTTGGGTTTGTTTAGCTCATTAGAGATACGTAGGCAGGTGTGAGAAAAAAATGTGTTAAGACTGTCCTATGTAGGAGACAATGGAAACTCTGTATTCTTCATAATGTTGCTGTAATCATTGTCCAATGTGTTTTGGCCTCTTGTGGGATAAGTCACAGTTGGTAGAATTTAGGGAGGACTGTTTTAAAATTTGCTTGGTTAAAGTCTCCAGCTATGATAAAAATCACAACAGGGTGAGCAGGGTGTCTAATGTTGTCTTTGTGTTAGCGTTTGGTGAAATATACAACAGCACAATAATAATGACTGAATTCCTATGGCAGATAAAAAGGTTGGCATCTTACTGTCATGTACTCCAAATCTTGTGAGCAGTGCATGTCTATAATATTTCTGTTAGTGCATCATATACTATTGGAGTAAATGCACAGCCCTTCCCCTCTGCTCTTACCAGAGTTTTTATTTGGTGAGGTGTACTGTGCAGCCTTCAAGCACAATAGATTCATCCTGGATCCCTGTATGTAGCCAAGTCTCAGCTATTATCATGAGTGAGCAGTCCTGCACGGATTTCTATGCTGAAATGATCAGCTCCAATTCTTCCATTTTATTGCTCAGCAATCTGGCATTACTAATATAAATGATGGGTGGCGCAGGCTTGTGAGGAGCATTCTTCAGCCTGGTCTATATGCCAGCCCAGCAGCCCCGTTTCTGCTTCCTTTCTCTGTGTCGCCTCCTGCCTCTCAAGTTCGGCATCGTAATCTACGGAGATCTCGCTGCACGTACAATCCCACTCTGGATGTGTTCTTGTTGGAATTTCTTGCTGTAATCTATGTCACTGCATAGAGTTACAATTTTTAGTGGGTTTTCTCAGTTATATGTCGTTTTCACTGAAGCTATAACTATAGTTATATAGTCAACAAATACACTAACAAAACCTTTCTGAGGGGACCAAAGCCTCTGCATCCATCCATGACGCCATGATGACTTTCAAAGAAGAAGTCATCATTATCATGTTGTCTCTGTAATTGTGATAAAACAGTGTCCCTCAGCATGTTAAGATGCAGACAAATAAGACAAAATGAAAATATAATAATTAATGGCTAAAAAAAAGAATAAACTCTGTGTTTCGCATACTCACCACTGTAAACCTACCTTTGCCCACAACTAAATAATACCTATATATATGTTGGATTTATTTAAAGAAAATAGATGGATTTAATTTATAATTTTCTACTCTTTATCATAACTCTGATATTGGAACTACATGCACAAAGATTGTGATCAATTAAAAATATATCCATCTGGGTATGGAGCCAGAAACAACTCATCATGATTAGTGATGAGTAAACCCTGCTGAATTTACTTTGTCTACGAAATCACAGAAATGTTTGTGAATTTCAGCAAACTCAGCAAAATGCATTGAAGTCAAATTGGTATGTATGAACTGAACTAGTTTTGAGTGGATTATAATGGTGCAATTGTCTTTTAACTGTCCCTGAGGTCTAGGGAAAAGTCTGACAACAACTCCAGACTGATTGTGGTCAAATATGTGATATGAGCTATGGTAGCAGTGCTAACCACTGCACCAGCAGGCCTAAATAAGTAAATGACACAGATGGAAAAAATACCTCAAAGGAAACAAAACAACCAGGAACAAACTAGCAGTAAGTAAGAAAAATGTACATCACTGCACTGAGAGAGTGCAGCAGGAACATCTTTTTTTTGTTTCCTATGCATCTGTGTAGATGTTTTGCACTTTCATCTTCCATCACAAATAAAGAAATGCATTGTAAACAGTAATAAATCTTTTGTTTTTATTATTTAACAATGTGTCATGTGTTTTCTGGTGAGGGGACAGGAGGGAGAGGGCTCCTTTAAGGCTTTTTTGATTTAGTTGCTGGTCACATTGCTAGTTTGCATGCATAATTAACTATGTGGGGGCTGGCAGTCAGATCAGTGTTATTTATCCATTGGCAATACTAGTAATACTGCAAATTATTTTTTTTAAACATATGTAGAATGGAAATCTGGTAGTGTTTCTCAACCTTTGTGGCTTTTGGAGCATTTTTACCTTTCTAAGTCAACTGACAATCCACATACAGTAATTTAAGATCCTGGTGGTTAAAACAACCATGAGTGAAAGAAATGTGTGTGGTTAGAGATGGGGAAAAATATCACATAGCATTATTCGGTGGACAGGGAAGGGTGTTGTTTCAATGCAACTCAGTGTCCTTGTGACACAGCGATCTTACAGCGTGCATGAAATTTCTGCACATGCCTCCTGCAACTCTGTGATGTCATATTTGTCTTACAAAGCATCATGGAGCACTTGGGGAAAAAAAACGTTCAACTAAGCCATCGCACGGCGGCTTTCCAGGAGACTATTCGGTGAACAATGTCAACATTATTTTGTGGATTTCGTCAATCAATTCTAATCATGAGAAAAGACCCATAAAATATTACATCATTTTCCTGACAATAAAATAATTAATAAGGATGGAAATAATAGGATGACATTAAAATTATTGAAAAGAACCAACCACCCTACCCCCCAGAAAAGTGGATGTTTTTGCTTCAAACACATATAGATAGAACTTTTTTTTTTGTCCCCAGAAATGTAATTTTTATTTTAGTGGACAGACATCCATTCATAAGTCAAGTAAGAATGCTATGTTTGCCATAAGCCATACCAACTCTCTCTTCTGAAATGTATTAGTTTGCATTTCAGCCATGAAAACTCTGGCCATCTTGTACTGCTAAGTTAAACTATTTTATCAATATTAGAGATCCACTCTTTAAATTTAATGAATGCCATTCAGATTTAAGGTTTCAGAGAGCTGGAGCTTACCTTGGCAGCCTTGGCAACAAAGCAGGAGTAAGCTCTGGAGGATATGCTAGTCCACTGCAGATTTAGTAATCATATTGTGCTCCTAAACTTTGAAGTATAAAGAAAACAGCGGCATGAACCAGAAGAGTAAAAAAGAAAAAAAATTTTACAATAAGTTTTAACCAATTAAATGAATAAAAAATAGTTGTATCTAGTATTGCAATGCTGCATTCTTTTATTTGTCAGTCCAATTCATCTATCCATCAATTTTCCAGTCTGCATATCATGTTTAACACTGGGGATTTGCCAACTGTGAAGGATGGCCGGCCGTTTATCCCGGCCAATACCCCCAAGCCGCCAGGTGGAGCCCTCCTTGCAGCCTGGAGGTCCCCAGAAGACCAGCAGGGCATCATGGACAATGTGGTTTTTATGCACAGCCCTGCTGGATGCCATGGGGGCCACAAGAGGGAGCTGCAGGGAGGACTGAGGACTTCTTCGTGCCCTATGACCCGGAAGTTCGTCATAGGAAGAGCGACGGGCTTCCGGGTTGAAGAGAAGAGCTTTTACCTGACCCGGAAGTGATTGAGAATCACATGGACTGGGGATTGGGAACACTTCCGGGTCAGGAGATATAAAAGGACTGTGGGAGCTCCCAGACAACGAGCTGAGCTGGGTGGAAGGGTGGCAACGCGTCTGGGAGCTGGAGGATTGTAGTATTTGTTATTGTGAATTATATGAGTATTGTGGTGGAGAGTGTGCTTTGTGCACTGTGGAGATTTAAAAAAGTCAGATTTTGGACTTTTACCTGGTGTTTGGAGTCGTGAACAGGGGTTCAAGGGAGCGAGAGCGCCCCCTATCGACCACACAACCCACCCTGCATATCTTTTCCACTCTCAATATCTTTATGTAATAATGACTGTTTAAAACACAATTTTAAAAACATCTACAGTAGTTGTTAATAGTTTGGTAACAGATTAAATCCAATAGCTGGGCAATCTATACTAATAAAAGGCAAAGCCCTCACTGACTCACTCACTCACTCACTCACTCACTCACTCACTGACTCATCACTAATTCTCCAACTTCCCGTGTGGGTAGAAGGCTGAAATTTGGCAGGCTCATTCCTTACAGCTTACTTACAAAAGTTGGGGAGGTTTCATTTCGAAATTCTACGCATAATGGTCATAACTAGAAGCTATTTTTCTCCATTTACTGTAATGGAGTTCAGCTTGAGGGGTGGAGTTTCGTATGACATCATCACGCCTCTCACGTAATCACGCATTATGTAGAAAGCCAGGAAGAGCTACAAAACGCGCTTTAGAAAACATGCATTATATAATTAAGAAGGCAGCGAAACAATTAGAAGCGAGCGAGTGACATATAAAACCATATTCAGCGGCTCACGTGAACTGACCCAGTGCGCAGACAAAAAGCAACAGTTCCAAAGAGTGCTGAACAAAAACCGAATTACAGTAATCCCTCGCTATATCGCGCTTCGACTTTCGCGGCTTCACTCTATCGCGGATTTTATATGAAAGCATAACTAAATATATAACGCGGATTTTTCGCTGCTTCGCGGGTTCTGCGGACAATGTGTCTTTTTACTTCCTGTATATGCTTCCTCAGTTGGCTTGCCCAGTTGATTTCATACAAGGGACGCTATTGGCGGATGGCTGAGAAGCTAACCAATCAGAGCACGCAGTTAAGTTCTCCTGACTGAGAAGCTAACCAATCAGAGCACGCAGTTGAGCTCCTGCGTGCTGAATGCAGTGTTAACCAGGAAGTCTCGTCTCGCGCATTCAGCATCAACGTGTTTCGCTGTGTAAAGAGTTGTGCTCTTTAGTGTTTATCTTTGTGCATAGTCAAGCCCTTCATTATGGCTCCAAAACAATCTGCTACTGCTTCAGGGGCCGTGCCCAAGCGCAAGAAGAAGATGTTAACGATTGCCGAAAAGGTAAACATTTTGGATTTGTTGAAGGCTACGATTCTTTTTATTTAAAAAGTAGGAAAGGAATATAAGATCTACGGCTGCAGTGTCCTTTTAACCAGGGTGCAAAACGAGTTGTAAGTGGATGTAATAAGGCAGTAGTCTGGATGGAATCTGCTTTAGGGATTTGGATTGAAGACTGCCAGAAGAAGAACAACGGCAGTGCTACACAATCGCCTGAAGTGGCTCCTTTACAAGGGCTGTAACGCTCTCCTTTGTTGTGCAGTAAAATTAAACTCATTGTTATCGGACAAGTCATCGTGTCATTGTTGGTGAGTAACCATAA
>JANRMT010062808.1:21113722-21168295 GCA_026402145.1 Polypterus bichir lapradei | reverse complement strand
ATATATATATATATAGATATAGATATGGGAACAACACTCATATCAATGACAAAACAATTACATTAACAATCATGTTACGTTATTTTTAAAATTTTTCCTTTTCTTTTTCATTACTTCATTAACACACTACTTCTCCGCTGCGAAGCGCGGGTATTTTGCTAGTACTTCATAAAGCGATTACAACAGCTGGTCAGATGTGATATAAAGTAGTGAGCAAGTGTAAATGGACAGGGTGAGTATCTCATTCCTTGTTATTTCACTCTGCTATCCACTGCATTTGCAAAAAATATCTAACCCTAATTTAGTTAAACTATCATGACATCAGTTAAAATAATATTTAATACAAGTTTCAAACAACTGTACACAATTTGGGATAATGAATCTACAATTGTTAGTGAAAAGAGAAAAAAATATATTCGGAATCAACACCAGCCCTTTTTTTTAATCCTGAATTTTATGTTAAATAGCTTACCAACTTTTTTGCACCTATAGTGTATTCTAAAATGAACTGCACCTGCAACATACTTATTTGTCATCCTCACTATGCGAGTTGATGCATATTATCAATTACAAGAAGTACAAAATGCATCTGTGACTACACTTTTTCCAAAGCCTCCCCTGAGATACCATCCATGTACCTTCAGATTTTGCTGAAGCAACAAAACTAAGAAAATCCATCATTAACCATGATCATTAATCATCTACAAAATAAGATGAAAAACAGCAGAGAACACAAACAAAAGAGGACTAAAGGTATAGCAGGCTTATGCTGTATGACTGTTATAAAATCTTTAGCAAAGCAGGTAATACGTCTTTTCCCAGCTGTGTTTAAGATTTTAATAAATATTCAAGCGATGAAAAAAAAAATCCAGTTTCACCCAAGTGTAATTTTGCTTTATGTAGTCCATATTGTAGCGTAGTTCAACAAACTTTAATCAAAATTATTTAAAATTTTCTGTACACAATAATGGCCTCTAAATACAATGCAATTATGTGAAATTAGAAATGACTTGCAGCTTTACACTGAGCTATCATGACCTAGACAAATAATAAAAACGCCTCTCACAAAATAAACGTGGACTTGCAGAGGAGTTTCACTTACTGCAAAGAATGATCACATTAAACATTTGAAGCAACTGCCATGCCTTACTTAATGAACATTTAAACCAATGCTTTTAATTAAATCTCATGGAATGATTCTTCTTTTGCCCTTTTTTCTTAATGCAAGTTATTTATGAGGGTGACATTTTAAAACTGATAAGAGTTTCCCTTGTTTTATTTGTTGACCACTTTGCCTTTTACTATTTCATGTGTAGGAAATTTACAGGAATATTTTACTTGCTCATTAAGCCACCAACACATTATTCTTTCACTTTAAAACAAGAATCTCATTATTAATAGACCCACATAGTCTCTGATCTATAAGTCATACCATCACTCAAATACTTAATTATAAGAAGAGCTGTTTAACTTGTTTAAAAGTGAGAAGTTGAACATACTTAAATCATTTTATAGATCCTGTTTGAGCAGTGCTCTTATTTAAGGAACACTAAGAAATATGGACATTTTCACATCATGTATTTTTTCTCTCATCTTCCTATTCACTCATAATTTTTAAATACATCCTTGTGTGATAGAGGGAGAAATTAGATTAACATTGAAGTTGTTTTCCATCAACATTCCACAAGTTATAACATCCAAGTTCAGTTTATTCCCAGGATTACTTGTTCCTTCTACTGCAGTACTTCCTTTGTCATCAAAATCATGGTCATAGGTCTTGTAGGTCCTTATTGGGAGGTAGAGCTTCTATCTGGCTGAGGTCTTAAGTGGCAGTAGGATATTCATTTCACTAGTAGGAAAGTACTGCTTTTGGATTGCTTAAAAGAGAATGTTTCACATCTTATTTCCGGTAAATCATTATCTTATAGAAAGTGACAGTCAAGCAATGTTTGAACTTTAGCATCTTTAAGCCATGACAGTGTGTTGAAACACTGAAAAACTGTCACCTGTTAATAAGCAGGCAGCACATTACAATATTGATTAGTGCTGCTGCATTATAGCTCTAGAAGACCAAGTATGAATCACAGGTTTGTCACTCTATAGGTAAACTTCATGTGTTATCTCGACGTCTGTGTCAGTTTTGGTTCCATTTCTCCTTCAAATGTACTTTTCGATTAATCGGCAAGTCATATTTGGCCTACTATGAATAGATAGGGTAGTCTTAATGGCTCTATGATCTTTTTCTTCTTCAAGGTGGCAGCAATGTCCTTGATCAACCTTCTCCATACAGTTTCGCCTTGCACCTCCTCCCCCGTCACACCCTTTTCCTTCAGATCATTTTACTTTATCCATTCACCTCCACTTTGGCTTCCAACACCTTCTATTTCCCTGTACTTCCCTTCACTCTTTTACCCACATATTCATTGTCTCACATCGTCACAGGTCCACACCAATTCAATATACTTTCTTGTACTTTGTTACATCTGTTCCACTTTTGTTGTACCTCTGATCGTCTCATTTCTTATTCTGTCCTTAATTCCACACATCCATCCCTACATTTCTGCCATATCTAACTTCTTCTCCTGTGCTCTCTTTACTAGCCATGTCTCAGCTATATACATCATTGCTGGTCTTACTGCAGTCTTAAAAACCTTACTTTTAACCTTTGCTTTAATGCTTTGATCACACAATAATTCTGATACATTTTTCCAATTGTTCCATCCACACTGTACTCTCTGGGTTATCTCTGCATCTAAATTTCCAACTTGGGCTACCACTTATCCTAGATATTTAAATGTATCCACTTTTTTAAGTACCTCTCACTGCACGCTAACTTCTGAATCATGATAATCATTAAACCTCATATTTTGTCTTATTCCTATTTGTCTTCAATCCTTTATCTTCCAAAGCCCTTCTGAATTCTTCCAAACTCCTTCATTGTCCACTTCCTCTTTTGTGGTGCTACACAATACAATGTCACTAGCAAAAGCATGCACCAGAGAGATTGTTTTCATCCCTTGACTCAACACATCCATAACCAGATAAAAAGACCACCCCTGGTACAGACCTACTCTAACTGGGATCTTGTCAATTACCCCAAGACTGCTTTTAACCAGAGTCCTCACTCCCTCATACATCCTGGTGACTAGATTCTTTATGGCCCTATTATGGGCTAACATTGTACCCAGTGTTGATTTTTTGTCTTCCAAAGGATGTTGTCAGTATATTTTTTCTGGCTCTCTGCTTTGATATTTTTAACACATTGACTGCGGGACCATTTATTACCAGGGTGCTGCAGTATAGGTCTATGCATATATGATAAATAATGAACTCTATCAAGATTCAAATATGAAAGAAATGTATTAGAAAGCACTAACTTTATTATGAACACTAACTTTGTCAAAATTCTAAAAATATAAATAAATCCAATGAAAAATGTAATGAAACTTAATTATTTTATTATCACCAGCAACATGACTAAAAGCCTACATTTGAATGAGAGTCCTTGAAGCATGGCACCATGCAGGGTGCAGTTTTCATTGTGTTGTCCACACGTGTTGCACATGACACATTTGGTAGTTGGTGACTGTAGCCAGTAAGCAGCAGAATGATTATGTAGTCCTGTACTGGCAGTCATGACACCTTGTGATGAAGAAATGACTTTGGGGCAGCTATCTACATCAATACCAGAGCCTTCAGTTACACATCAATCACTGTCATGAAAATATTCATCTTGCAATAAATCCAATTGCTTCAAAACATCTGCAGCTCTATACCTTTTTGTGACAATATAACTATGGACTGTCTATTTATAACATTTTCCTCAAACAGTTGCCACCACAAAAAAATAAAAATAAAAAAAAAACACATCTAACAGGTAACTGAGAAGCAGAGATCACCAGCACACTGGCTGTGTCTATAGAGGCTGTATACTGAGGTACAAGTTAACTGGTACATCACACTTTGACAGGTTCAATGACATACAAGTTAACTTGTATGTCACCTTTAGAGTGTTAAGTGTGTTAAGCTAAGTGAACATATTGATGCATGCTAATGATAATTTTAGAGAAAAGAAAGAATAAACATTGGAAGAAGAATCGTGACAAAAGATCAAAATATCAAGAAAACCCAGGCAAGATATTAACTTTAATATCTATTATTAAAGTTGTCAGCAGGCATAAAGTCAAAACACAGGTTGTTGCATATTAAGTGACGCTTAGCAGCAGCAACATTTATAGCATATGGAAAATCACATTTAGACTGATTACATCTCTAGAACATGGAGGTGTGAGTAGCTGCTCTAAGCAGAGGAATTCAAGTGCATCTGGGAATTGCTCAAAAGTAACGCAAGAGGGAATTACAAGATTGACCAACAATTCAGTGATGTAGTATCAGTTTTGTAGAAGTTGTACTGAGCAACAGCAGTGAAGTCCTTGGATGCTGCTTTTACTTCATCTGTCAAGTTTACATTCCCATCCTCACTTATTGTTAGGATCAAGATACCAAAATACAGTTCAGGTGAAAGTTCCTGGGGTCATTCTTGGTAACAGGGTGAGAAATTGATTCTGGAGGATGTAAAAGTTTAAATACTTTGGATCAACAAGAACTTTAAATAAGGCATCATCCGCTGGAAGAACAGCCAGGGTAGATCCAGGATAAACTAAAGGGATTATATCTCCTGGCTGGCTCAGGAGTGTGGGAATTCATTAAGGGGTGTTGAAAGAAGTTGCCAAGGATAAAATATCCTTGTTAACCTAGCTCAGAATGTTTATATTGTGCCCTTTATCAGGGCATGATAAAAAATGACAATGATAAAGAGTAAACAGATATTTATATGCAAAACATAAAAACTCTCAACATTTTCAAATCTGTTTAAAGCAACTTGTTCTAAATAACACTGTGTTCATTACAGGAAAAAAACCTGAATGGAATACCAGCCCATCACAGGACCCACTCTTACACCTATTCTAATGCTGGGCATTCTATATATGGGAACAACATGAAACCCCCACAAAAAAAGACCAGTTATGTAATTGAAGCCCAGGACCCAGCAGCCATGCTAATCACTAGGCGATATAAACGTTTTAAAATTAGGTTCTTAAAGCACCTTGATCTATCCATCCATTATCCAACCTGCTAAATCCTAACTACAGGGTCATGGGGATCTGCTGGAGCCAATCCCAGCCAACACAGGGTGCAAGGCAGGAAATAAACTCCGGGCAGGCAGCCATCCCACCGCAGGGCACACACACACACCAAGGACAATTTAGGACTGCCAATGCACCTAACCTGCATCTTTGGACTGTGGGAGGAAACTGGAGAACCCGGAGGAAACCCACGTAGACACGGGGAAAACATGCAAACTCCATGCAGGGAGGACCCAGGAAGCAAACCCAGGTCTCCTTACTGCGAGGCAGCAGTGCTACCCACTGCGCCACCATGCAGCCCCCCTTTATCTATAAATTGTGAAATTTAGCATGCAAAGATAAAGCTAGCTGGCAAATGAGAACAAAACCCCACTCTATGCAGATTACTTCAGTTTAAGGCCAACCAGACATCAACCTCATCCCAGAGTCACCATAATACATTAAGGTGCAAATGTCAATGATTATACTAGTACTATGTGAAAAGAAGACCAAGAGGTAAGAACCCATTCTCATATCTAATTTCAATAAAGGCAAATAATCATACTTCACTGATAAGCCAAAATAACCTACTATCCAATAAAAACAACCTTTATGTTTTTTGTCTTGAAACTTTTCATACAATACACTTTGTCATTTAGTCCTTTTTTGCCATCTCAATAAGGATATGATTGTTTTCATAACTTTCAGAAATTGCACTATTCCCCGTGTTCAGAAATTATAATACAATTCAGCCTCCGGACAGCTTCAGCCCTCAATTCAACAAATTCGAAAAATAAATGGATTTTGATAAATGAGTTGCTATAATCTGTTTATCTTGAAAAAGCACAAAAGCATGTAATGGTTAATAGGAATATGTAAGCCCAGTGCAGTTTATTTTTAAATCCCTGTGTCTTCTAAACAAAAATGTTATATGGATTTGGCAGTTCCTAGAACATTAATGTTACTGTATTGTTTTGCTATGGCCCTCAGCAGTAAGTATCCATGTGTGTTTTTTTAATATAATATACTGCACTTTTCCCTTGGGATTACTAAAGTATCTATCTATCTGTTAACATATGCTCTGATCCAGCAAAGTGCCGAGTACAGCATAGGTGGTGTATGGAGTGTCCTGGCACCTGTACCGTTCCACCTTCTCAGAAGAGTCAGCTAGTGGATCAACAATGCAACAGTTAAGTGTACATTGCTGTGGTGGTCAACAGGCTTGTGAGCCACGGTCCCATTCCACCTCAGGCCACTCGAATTTGAACATGAGTTTTGGATGGCTTCCATGAAAGAGGATTGTATAATGGGGATAGACTTCCTAGCTAATCAAGGAGTAGTTCATGTCTTGCTAGTGGCTGCAACTACAGATCCATGAGATGTATGTCTTTTGCAGTAAGCCATGCCATCAGTCTCCTCAGTTCCAACACCAAGTCTCCCATCTATTCTGTCACTCTGTAAATGATTATACACCACCCAAGCTGTTCATCTCATCTTAAGCCAGTCTGACATACAATTAAAGAACACCTCCCTTACCACCTCCCTCAGATGCTACCAAGGTAGTCATATCTACCAGTTGCTCGAACACTTTATAGATATCTTTTGTCGCTAGAGATGAAGAGAACACAAAGCAGAATTAACCAACAGCACTCTTGATGCTGCCCCCATTTGGAAGCAGCCCAATGGCAACAACCAAGAAAAAGATTAAAGAAATAGTAGCTGCGGGAGTGATCACACCCTCATCTATTTCATGGCCAGGACCTTCTATTCTTATACATGAAGAGGATGGAGATTGGCATTGACTACTGTAAACTAAATTCAGTCACAAATCCCAACTTACATCCCATACCCAGGATAGATGATGCACTACATTCAATTAGTGACTTGTTTTGGTTTAGTTCATTGGGCTTGTGTAGTAAATACTGCCAGGTGGCACTCAGGCCAAACTATAATAGAAGACTGCCTTCTATATTGGGCAGGGATTGTGACATTTTATTGTCATGCCTTTTGGCCTATGCAAAGCACCAGGCACATTAGAGCGGATGATGGAGTTGGTTCTTGCCATCATTGACACTTATGCCAATCATTGCATTGAGGCAGTCCTGTCCCAATTTGGAAGGGTAAGCCAAGAAGGTTATCGGGTATTTCAGATGCTGTTTGAGCAAGCTAAAGAGGAACTACTGGATGGAATTTTTCTCTGTCATATCTGGTTTACACTAATCCGTACCCTACTTATAAGGTATGCTCTTAACCCTGCAGACAGACAAAGCCTCACTCCCCTGGCTTTTAAGCTTTAAATGCCCAAAGGTCACATGGCATGTTGGCTTGAGATGTTATTTCAACCCAGACGTTCACTCTCTTGCTGGCACGGCCTACAAAGAGACTAGTGCCAATGCACCTAGACAGAACAATATCAGGAAGCTTCTGTAAGTAACACATATTGACAATAAAACTTAAAGCTCTCTAGCATGCATGGCCTAGGCCCAGAGGGGTTCAAGCAAATGCAAGACTTAAACTGGGATTCAAGCACACTTAATGGTTGGCTGAAGGAGGAGAGGCATCCTACATAAGAAATTATTGTACATGGGACCTCGCCTTCAAGTCCTGCGTTTTTCAGTGGGACTCACTGGAAATAATAGATGGCATTCTCTGTCAGTGCTGAGAAAAATCAGATTCATGGCCAACATCTGTGGCAAGTGAAAGTACCATGCAGACTCCATGACTGAATACTACAAAGTGTCCATGGGCCCACAGGGGTTGGTCACTTTGGGGTCACTAAGACTCTTCAGTGACTTCACCAGCAATTACACTGGGCAAGTTGCTGTCATGATGCAGAGTTAGGTGTCCATTGCCGTGACCTGTACATCATCAGTAAAGGCCTCTCTCACACTTTACAAGCCCACTTTTAACAGTTATATGTGGGATCACTGATGGAGCCAGTGGCTATGGATATTCTGGGCTCATTTCCTCAATGACATGCTGATGCATCAAAAATACAAATTCATTAAGAATAATACACATGAATTTACCCTAGTGTTTCAAGTTCAAATTATTCTATTACCACAAAAAAAATACAAAATATTAAAACAGACACACTGTTGGAGATTTTGATGGCAATCTGGACTCAGTGTTAACAACTCTGGAAAAGTTATCTTAATGTCTTGATGCCTGAATTGCTTTAGTTTTAGGAAAACTGGTGATTTTGAGTGATGTTATTTTTCAAAAGAAATAATTTGCTCCTGCATCTGATCATTGCCTACAGCTAAAGGTTCTCCCTTCTCTTTATCTTTGTACATATGTCTTGCAGTTACCCCGTTGCTATATAATTTGTTTGTGTTTAAGCTGTAGTATAACTAACAAACATACCTTTTTGGCTTGCCTAGTAAATACATACTGCATTTTTTGAGCAAATAATACACTTGGGACATAAATCAAATTGTACAGTATGAATCTTAAATAGCTTTCCAGACCAAAAATTTCGGGCTTTGAGGTCCTGCTTATCTGTTCTTTGAATAATTTAGATAGTGTTCGGTTTAAACTCCAAAGCTGTCAGTTCAATTTCCACCTCTTATTCACTGTGTGCCCCTTAGTCTGCCCAGGCTCCTACTGAAAGAAAATGTTTTAAATTTGTAGAAATCATTATACTATTACTTAAACCTTTAAGTTGATCTAGATTTTGACAAATGTGTTCTGTGATTATTCAAGGAAGTAAAACAGAATTCTGAACTATTATACTAATCATGGCAATGTGTTGCATGCTGATTAACACATGCAAGTAAGAATTTCATTTACTCTGTACACATGAAAAATAATGACCATATAAATATATAAAACTATATTAGAATGTGATATCCTAGGATGATAATCACCACTGTCTTCAATAAGTGCATTGTGCTGCAAATAATTTCACTTTTTACAATATTTTTGCAAAAAGGAAAGAAAACTACCCCAGAACTCATAAAACAAAATAAATAAGGCTTACTACAAAGACAGGTGGCCTGGTGGTTACGACTGTTGCCTCACAGCATCATATACCTAACTTTACTTGGCATGAGTGAGTAAGTGAGTGTGGTTGTCTTCCTTAGGGTATCCTGGGATAGCATTCTATCCAGAGCTGACTTTTGCCTTGCACTTGATGCATCAGAGATTGGCTCAGGCTCTGCATGTTCCTGTAATGGAAAACGCTGAGTCTGCAGATATATGAAGAGTGCTTTACAGATATTTAGAGAAACATGCAGCCGTTAATCAGTTCTAAATATGTGTGGTTTTACAGTTAATTCCATAAGTATTTAGACAGTTACACCATTTTCATACTTTTAGCTCTGCACACCACCATAGGAGGATCATGTATAAAAATGGCTGTCATTCCTAAACGACTCATACAATATTTTTGGCAAACCCCTTTAATTAAAGCTCAAATTCTACACCTTAATCACATAATGATTGATTTATTTCAAATTCACTGTGGATACAGAGACAAATTAATGAAAATCGTGCCACTGTCCAAATATTTATGGACCTAACTATGTTAGGCATTCAATACATTTCAAACAAAATTTAGTCTGGAAAATGTGTCATCACATTGTGTTCCTAGACATAAAAAAAAAAGTTTAACTGTTTGAGAGTCTTTACCATCAAACTCTAGATCAGGGGTTCCCAACTCCAGTCCTGGAGGACCACAGTGACTGCAGGTTTTCAATCTAACCCTTTTCTTAATTAGTGACCCTTTTTTTGATGCTAATTAACTTATTAATTTTAATTGATTTGCTCTTGAAGACTCAGACCCCTTAATTGTTTCTTTTTCTTTAATTAGCTGCCAAACACTAATGAGATATAAAATGAGCCAAAACATGACCAACAAACTGTGCCCATCATACAATATCTAAAAATAAAGAAAGATGAAGGTCTCAGCAATGTTGATCTACTCAGATCCCCACAACATTTTAACAGTGCTCTTGGAAAAGAGAAAATCAACGATTTTGGAAATGTATGCTATTGCACATGGGCAGCACAGTGGTGCAGTGGTAGCGCTGCTGCCTCGCAGTTAGGAGACCTGGGTTTGCTTCCCGGGTCCTCCCTGCGTGGAGTTTGCATGTTCTCCCCATGTCTGCGTGGGTTTCCTCCGGGCGCTCCGATTTCCTTCCACAGTCCAAAGACATGCAGGTTAGGTGGATTGGCAATTCTAAATTGATGCTTGGTTTGTGGGTGTGTTTGTATGTGTCCTGCGGTGGGTTGGCACCCTGCCCAGGATTGGTTCCTGCCTTGTGCCCTGAGATTGGCTCCAGCAGACCCTGTGACCCTGTGTTCGGATTCAGCAGGTTGGATAATGGATGGATGCTATTGCACAATGAGAGCAGCAACAAGTAATGGAATTAAAGAATGGGTATAATTAACAACAAGAATCTGCACCTAATTAACACTAGAATTACCAGAGACTACAAAAAAACTCGTAGATCCGTCCCACCTTAAATCGCTTCTTAAAACCGTTCTCACCTCTCTGCCAGTGTCTTTTGTTAATCTAAATGTGCTGATAAAGAAAAGTTGCAAGTAGCCGGCTATTCCATCCCCCCACCGACTTAGAACGTGCACAAACCTCTCCCAGCTCATGCCTTGATTGACGTTTTTCATATTGTAGTAGTAAATGACAAAATGTAGGCATAAACTATATAATGTATGAAGCCTGAAGTTCAAATATCAAATTCACAGCTTCACAAAAGGTACAAATATGTTTTTATTCAAAAATATAACTGCAGAAAAAAAGGCGCGTTAGCATGCCACATTGACACATTGACACTTCACTCCCAGATAATCAATCAAGGCATGAGCTGGGAGAAGTTTGTGCACGTTCTAAGTCGGTGGGGGGATGGAATAGCCAGCTACTTGCAACTTTTCTTTATCAGCACATTTAGATTAACAAAAGACGCTGGCGGAGAGGTGAGAACAGTTTTAAGAAGCGATTTAAGGTGGGACAGATCTACGAGTTTTTTCGTAGGCTCTGGTAATTCTAGTGTTAAGCAACTGGTTGGAGTTTGAAGCCTGGACTTGTTTGGTCTTAACATTTCATTTCTGTTTGAGTGCCATTTAAGGAAAGAAATTAAGCAATTCAGGGGAACAAGTCTTACAAAAACAAGTCAATTAAAATTAATTCAAAAGAAGTTAATTAGCATAAAACAGGTCACTTATTAAGAAAAGGGTTAGAATGAAAACCTGCAGCCACTGTGGTCGTCCAGGACTGGAATTGGAGACCCCTGATCTAGAGAGTGAATCACTAACTTTAGCAGAGTGAGAGACACTTACCATGTTGAGATGGCAGTGGTCATCGAGCAGGTCAGTCAGATTTCAATCTATTTACTCCACAGGCTAGAGAAGCCCATAATCCATACCATTCCCTGATATTTGTTCAAGGCAAGGATGTTTGTTTTCCTCCCCTCACATTCCAACTGGCTGTCTTCCATTAGACTGACTTTGCCAGTTATCATAAATTTCTTTTTTTAACAGAAATTTTCCCTTTAGGATCAGTCAAGACAAAATGCATTGATATTATATTACCTTTTTACTTAATTTTTAAATATAAATGAGTGCTTAGGTAAATGTTTAATCACTTTTCATTTTCTGCTGTCTGATTTACACTTTTAAATCTGTATGATAAGTCTGGGACTGATGTCCTCAATTACATATACAGGGGGTCCTCAGGTTACAACACAGTTCCGTTCCTGCGACAGTGATGTAACCCGAATTTTGGTGTAAGTCAAAACACACCCTACCCTAAGTCATTTACCTATCCCAACACATTTGCAAAATCATAATCTAGAACATAAAAACACAACTAAGCCACAGAAAAAAGGAAAAGGACATAAATATACTGTACTGTACACTGTACTACGTATAGTAACAGAAAAAACGAGTGTAAAAAAATTCCTTACCTTTATTCCTTCTGATCTCTTTACAATGTCTAATTTCACTTCCATCGTGATGGCTTTCCTCTTCTTCGAAGCACTACCATCTGAAGACTCTTGACTTTCATTTAGGAACCATGATAAGGGCCACAAAGTTGCCAAACAAAGATACACAAACAGAACACTTCCTCCGCATGCCACCAAACGAGTTCGCCAAGTCCCTCACTCATACATCACGTTACTGTGTATTCTTCCACTGCGCACCACCAAACTAGTTCGCCTACGTAGTCTGTAAGTACGATGCTAACGGCGTAAGCCGAAACACTCACGTCTTAATTTTTTTTAAAGTTTTTATGGGAGTGAATGTTGTAAACTCGAAACGTCGTATGTCGAGACGTTGTAACCCGAGGACCCCCTGTACTGTATTATATGATTATATAATATTGTCTGGGGTGCATGGCTGTCATGATTTTGCCACAGGCAAAGACACCACTTGAGCAGAGCTGTGTTCCACATCAGCACCACATGAAAGAGAAAGAGAGATATTGGTAATAATAAAGATCCTGCATATACCGGTGTGAGAATGTAAAGGCTGCTGCTAAGGACTGATATGCCCCATATATGAGTGTCATGCTCCAAAGCAAGGGCACCAGCTTGAGCATGTGTATGAGTGTAAGAGAGATGTGACATAGTATGTTATTGCAGAATCTGGGGGACAGTCACCCCAGTTATTGACAGTTATGCAGGACCCTCTTTTACAGAGAGAGTAAAATCAAAGAAGTGGAAACAACCCCTAGCTGCTAGAAGGATAATGCTTCTGAAAAACATATGGAATTGTGTTGACCTGCTAAAAGAACAGACCCTGGGCAACTGGATGCCCATTTAGACCAATGGAAGGATTGGGGTTTAAGGTTTGCCAGTGACTATTAGAGAGATTTTTACCCCAGGATGAAAGCGAACCTTGGATGAGGTTTAGTGTCTGCTCACCAGCAAAAGTTAATTGAGTGTAGAGTTAGGAAAAGTTGGGTCTAGAAAGAAGGAGATACAGAGATGAGATTTAAAAGGGAATGCTTGGAGCAACACTGTAGTGGGCAGACAGGCAAGCTGCTCCACCTAATACAGAGGTTTGCCAGGATTCACAGTGATGGTGGCATCAATTTGCTTATAGCTAGTCTACTCTGGTTTACATGTCCGTAGTTTGTGTGTGTGAGATGCTGCTCTGAACTTCCCACTGGATTAAGGGAGAGAACCCAGTAACAGCTAAAGACTTATCCTTTACAAAGGTTATTGATTTTTCAATTACAGTGATATCAATACCTCATTACATTAGCTGGCTTTACCTTAAGTTATAATTAATAGTTCTCAAATTCAGAGTAGGAGTTCTTCCGGGTATATCAGGAAACCAGACAAAGGTGAAGTTAACAACAAAATGTACTGAAAGATGACTAAGAAGTCACCAGATGTCCTGTAAAAAACAGAATATACAGCTGTTACATGCACAGAAATTTCAAGGGTGGGGGCTCAACCACCAGAATATAATAGACGTATTTAATATAAGTAATTTGGGTGTAAATCAATGAACCAACCAGAGTAAAATGTATGCTGCATTGATTGCCACTTTATGTAAATTCAATAGAGGTTCATTTTATAAACCATTTTTTGTTTCTCTGATCATTCTCACCATGCTGTAACAAACTACTTTTAAAGAATGCCCCCTCTAAGGCCTTTTGCCGAGGAGTGAGGAAAAGATGTATTGCACGGCTTCTCTCCTGCCTGATTACTGATTTTTCCTGTTAGGGGATAAGTTGCTTTCTTTAATTAAGATGTTGATTTCTACCACATGAGCATGTGTGTTGAGAGGGGAACTGCATACCCACAAACACAACCATCACTCCACTACATACATCTGACCACTTTTCATTCAACTCTCTCTGCTTCTTCCCTCTTTTTCCACTGCTACTCCACCCACTGTGATAGTATTCCATCACCTCTAGTCACTCCCACCTGTTTCTCTTCCCTAGTCTTTTCTGATCTCCTTCTGACCACTCCACTCTTGATACAATACTGCCAATGACACAATAAGCTCAGTTCTGTCCACTTGCCTTGATGGTGTCTGTTTTCCACTAGGCTTGCACAGAAAAGACCCTCCTACCCATGGCTTTCTGAAGCTCCACGCAGTTTATGGACAGAGCTTAGGACAGATAAAAAGAAATGGAGGAAGTCAAAGACCTAGGCTTACCTATATCCAACTCTCTTCTGCTACTACCAACCCTAAGGTAAGTTTCTTTCAAAACAGGATTAGCAATACTAATATTTATGTTATCTCTCTCCTCAGTCCTCTACTGTTTAGACCCTCCTTGACTGTAAATGACTTTGTCACCTTTTTTCAAGAAAAGGTGGCTATCATCAGCAGTCCATTCTTGTCACCACCTGCAGACAGCCTGGTCTCACCTGAACACACCATAACATTCTCCTCTTCCTCTCTTCTCTCTCCCATTGATGTTTCCAACCACTTCTCTAGCCACCCCTGTCTACTTGAATCCATTCCCATGCATCTCCTCCAGATTATCTCCCCCTCACTTGTTTCTAAAATTACTACTCAAGTCTACTGCTGAATGGTGTCTGGTGATGCCACCACTACGTGGTATCATTTCTTAGTCCAGATTCTTTTCATGTGTAGTTCCTGACTGGTGGAGCAAGCTGTCCTCCACCATCTAAACTGCTGACTCTCTCGTATTGTGTTTAAGAAGTGTTTTAAGACTTCTTTGTTTGATGCATTTCTGTCTACCTGCATAGTATCTGTTAGGTTCTTTAATTTAGGAACTAATTATCTTGTACTTTTTTTCCTGAGCTCTGGACTTGTGATGATCAAATTTGTACCCTTGTCCTGTAACACTTGTTTCCTAAGCATTCCCCATACTAATATTTGCTCGATTTTGTAGATCTCCTTTATAAGCTTCTTTTGATCTGTTAAGCAAATAAATATAAATGTAAGTATACTTATGGTTTGGTGTAGGTGATGCTTTGTTCCTCTCTTTCTAGCTTTTGTCCAGCTTTGATTGCACTTTCTGGTTGCAGCTGGTACTACAGTTTTCTCTTTCAGGTTTTACACACAATGTCCTCTTCTGCAATAACGTTCACATCTGCTGTGCAATTGGTGAATAGTCACCTCCTGTCTTTAGCAAGACAAATGTGTCTACTATGTATGTATTTCTTGCTCGTGTACTTGCTTTTCCTTGGCAAGGTTTGAACTAATAGCATACTTGTCTCTCCCCTATACAGAAAAGTCTTCCACCCTTTCAGTCCAAAGTAAAAGGTATTGCTCCAGCATTTGTTATGGCTACACTGCAGGCAACGGGCCCTGCTATATGGAACAGAGTTGTGGCCATATACTGAAGGTTGGGAGCAGTGAGCATGTAGAGAAAGAGTAGGTCTGATGCTTGCAATGGTTTTTAGAGGAAGGAACATACATGTTGTCATTGGTTTCTTGGGTGCAAATAAGCCAAACACATTTCTTGCAAACTAGTGCAACGTTTTGTCCATCAGTGTTGCCAATCATTGAGTTATGGCTCTTTGTTCACTTCAGCATCAAGGAGACATCTCAGGGTGTCACTGTGTTCAATCAATTTATCATATGAGAATATAAGGCCCAGAGGCTCCATTCGAAAGAGGCCCTTGAGCTAGAATTAAGAATGTCTGGTAGTTTGCTTTTTACCAAATTCTTGTCTGCAAAGGCATGCTAGACTGTCCTACAGGATATAGAAGGAAGACTAAAATATCCAAAAGAATAACAGATATGGGCATTACATACTGTACAAACTGCACATGGCTGGATCCATGAAACAGTAATGCTAGCCACCATAGTACCATACTGAATTCTTTTTGCTTTTAGTTTTATGAAATTTTTAGAAAATATTAATAATGCTCCTTTTTTCTAAAAGCAATGCATGTTTTAACTACCTGTTCAAAAATGCAGCAGCATAGTGAAGCAAAGATACATCCAAATTTGATGCTGGATCCTTGAGGCTAACCACTGTGTCAGTGCACCCTGCTGAGTTATATTACATTATTCAAACATATGTGTAAAATAATAATTCTAATTATTATATTAAAGCATTTATTTATTGAATATCAAAATCATGACTGAATTTCCACAGCCATATTTAGAAGTTTTAAAATTCCTTTCAAAAAATGGATTATCAAAGTAGGTCAAGTTTCCTTTTCAGATTTTGTGCATATTAGGCCCGTTCTTAGCTATAAGCACTGTTATCTGATCTCCTATTATTACTTTCAGTGAGTAGTTTCAAACATGACAGAGAAGGAAAAATTCATAAATCTGCCAACACAGAAGCCATGCTTTCAACAGGATAGTATATGCTATGTAAACCAGTAGAAATTGTCATTTTATGAATGATTAAGCTTACAGGCAGAAAACAGTTTGCAAGGGTTATAATAAAGGTCATCAAATCAATTTCAGAAACATTACAGCAAGAGAAATTATAACTCTGAATAGGAATTACCTGCTGGCTGACTGCTTTTGAAAACCAGCCATTAATGTTGATGCATCCAGAATAAAGCAAGTACCCAAATAACTAGAATGCTTTACCTCAGATTAAATATAAATTATAAATACCATTTATAATAACATTAAATTAAAAATAGCCAGCCGGTACATGTGACCTAAAATATGTTATGTCCAATCAACTTTATAGCATTTGTTATATAATCTACACAAATCACCTAATGGCAATAATAAACAAATGGAAACGACCTACAAAATAATACTCTATTCAAAAGAAACATTTTAAATAGTACACCTGGAAATTATAATTTGAATGCACAGCTGATGGATGTTAGTGTTTTAAAAAATACATCAATTCATTTTATCATTCTGATTTTATGGTCATGTCAGGATAGAGTTTATTCCTACTAGCTCCCAGGTGCAAATCAGGAGGTGAAGTTGGGTTGGACAGCAATCCATCACAAACCATAGCCAAACCGATTTAAAGTTGCCAGTAAATGGAATGGCCAAACCTCTGAATTATTGAATGAAATGTACACTAAATATCTGGAGAATCCACTGGGCACAGAGAGAACATGCAAAGGGGAACTAAATTTTGGAGTTAAGACAAAACCACTAACCACTTAACACAAACACATTTTTAATAATGAATACATTATAGTTCGCTCCTATTTTTTTCAATTTTTAAATTGAACTCTTCACCGAGTACAAATTTAGAAAGCTGCAACAAGTGTCCAGCTATGATATAAAATTACACGCCAAATATATAAAAATTAAACATTAAATTAAACACACAGTAAAACAAAGCAATTTCAAAATTATTTACATGAACAAATAGTAACAATATAACTCCAATTATATTTTAATTAAGATATAACCAATTGACACTCTAGGAGAGGAAAACACAGACCACAGGAGGATACCTGGAGCAAATACATTTCTAGGGGGTAACAGACAAGGCCTACTGGCCGCTCATACCATCTTGGGATTTTTTTACAGTGAGATATATGCCCACGCTTAGAAGTCTAATAAATAGACCACATCCAAGGCGTCCGATATCTCTGGTGTCCTTCCAGTGGGCCAGGGTACCATTATGGTTCTCATCAATTAGAAAGTCTCATTAAAATCAAATAAAGAATGCTGCCCAACAGAAACTAACAATGTATTCATCTAAATTCCTACCAAAATATTTAGTTTGATCTAGAAAAAGCATTTTACTTAAGGGTATAAAAAGGATTATGGTGATTTATTGTGATTGCGTAAGTTTATTTGTTTGGAGGTGTGCTAAAGAAAAGGACATTTTTTAGATAGCTGGCATACCTAAATACCAAATTCTAGTAAAGATTGTCAATTACCAAGAAGTTATGCAATATCAAAGTGGATATAGAGTACCTTAGCTTATAAAATGTGTAGATAGACAGATAGATAAGCACTATTTGTCCCCATGGCTTTTTACAGAAACTCAATAAATATTATATTATAACAAACAACAAAACCCTCTTAGTGGGGTGGCTCATGTTCTGCATTTCTGAACTGATTGGTAGTGAGTGTGCTTAACTACAGATGACTTTTTTATCACTGAATACTAGAAATGTTTCACTAATACTTTTCAATTAAGAAAATACATTTAGTCTTTAATATACTGTGGAATAAGCAACATCCATCACCTTTTTCTCCTACCTGAGCTCCTTTGTTATGAACACAGACATGCTGCACCACCAGATCACACTGTTTCAAAATATCAAATATCAGAATGACAGATTTAAAATTAAGCAGTTATTTCTTTCATAAGTCTATGTTACTGGATTTCAGACTGCACATTCTTTTCTATTAGGATGTGCAATTGTACCATACAAAGAACCGGATTACCATCCACCACATTCATTTCTTGCCTTATACCCGGTGTTTCTGCAATAATCATTGGCTGCCTGTGACCCCTAAACTGGGTGGAAATAAATTTAACCCTCAGCACATGTAAGATTAAATGTATATGAATATACAATAATATCTGTTCAATTCTTGTCACTTGATTGCACACTATGCAAGTGCTTTACCTCTTCCTCCACTGTCACCAGATGACTAGATCACACATGTGCACCAACAGCAGCAGGCAATTCTTTGCAAAATAATGCAATATTTTTTATTTTTTTGCATTGTGGCAATAAGTATCTGTAACTATCATATGGGCACTATCACTATAATTATGTAGTTATTGACACCCATGTGCGCTCCAAAATCTGCACTCATGATGCTGATGACACTTCATCTTAAGTACTGTGATTGCCAGGATTAAGAGCACTAAAGTCATAGAAGATGCAGCAATCACCTCACAACACTAAAACATCTCACAACCCAAACAATAGGTAAAGGAAATTATGTCATACTGTTTTTTTTTGAGGGTTGGTTTGGTTTTGTGAACAGTTGCTTTGTATATTAAGGGTTCTGTTTGAATGACTGAAAATGACATTGTTATACAGTATTTGGTTCTCTTTTCTAGAAAAAAAAACAGGAATTGTTTTTTCTTTTGTTACTGTTAATGAACAATCTTAATACATACAGCATATATAAAATGATTTCACAATGTACTTCAGGATTCTAGATCATGCTATAATTTTTGTAGAAAGTCTAATGTACAAAAAATATATGGTACCAAATGATTGGTTCCATTGGCTTCCTCAATGTCTGACCCAAAATAGACACGTTTAAGGGGAAAAAAATCTTTGTTTTGCTATGATGCAAACTGACTGTTAAGGTCCATTTAACAAGATAGGAATTATTTTACGTGCCGATTCACCTTGGTAAAATTGGTAATTTTTGATACATTTTTTGCCTATGTTTAGGAATATTATAATGGGCCTAAAGTTATGTTAAAATTTCCAATAAAATTAAAACCATAGAAATAAAAGTTGGAACTAATTTGTGTCCATGATTAAAATGTAACAAACCCTGTTCTGTAGCATCCCATTTCCCCTTTTAAGACACTGAAGTGTCCACCAATATTTCTGTGCATGTCACTGCTGTAACTATTAGAATCATGTTTAGGGCTCTCGAAATTGGTTCAATTTATTGTTTTACATGACTATTACTTTACTTGAGTGTATTTTGAGATTATTTTGGGCTTTACTTCATTAAAAGACTTGTCTATCTACATTCATTTGCATTTCACTGCAGTTGCAACCACAAATGGATATTTTTTTACTCCTGTCCTTATCTAAAGTGGCTAGACACATTTGTTATTGCAATATTAAACCAGAAAACAAAATTGCTACACAAAACCACCCAATGGACACCTAAGGTATTTTTCCTGAGTTATTCTGCACAGTCTTATCTTTGTAGCAAGTTACTTGGAATTTACCAATATAGAGAATGTCAGTGGTACACCAGAGATAATATGGATATGTGTGATACATTACAATTAAGTCTGATGTTGAGTAGCCCATTAAAATGTGAAGTTTCAATTTGACTTAATGTGACTTTTACCTGAATGCAGCATAACATCCTTCATAAGGCTGGGGGTTACATATTTGACATTTCTAGAGAGTGTTCAATGTAATGCCAGGTTAAAAAAAAAAAACAAAAAAACAAGTTGAGATAAATAATAGTGCCTAGTTTAGTCCTATACTGTTAAAATTGATCTAAAAAAACATTTTTACTTTTCAATAACATTAATTTGTACAGCACATTTTCATACAAACAATGTAGATCAAAGTGTTTTACAAGACTACAGAATGAAAGTTTATATGAAATGAAAACCAAATAAGATTATGAAAAAATATTAAAGAATACAGAAAAAAACAAACAAAAAACAAAAGCTCCAGTTAGACTGTAGAAAAAAAAAAACAACCTGCCAGGGTTCCAAGGCCAAAAAGACCACCGTGCCCCAACTTGGTGTTCTGCCTAACAAATGTTCTTAAATTAGTCCTCAGGCTTCAAATGATAGTAATTAATGATGTTAGTCTTGTAGACAGCTGGGATACTCGCCTTCAATCCATCAGTTTAGGGGGCTGCATTGTGCCTTGTTCAGGTGGTGGTGGCAACAAAGAATCCCTATTAAAATAATGGTTTTTAGTGTTTTTATTTATTTATTTTTTTTAATGATCCACAGTACTAGTTGGGCAAATTTCTATCGGTAATGCACTCCAAGTTTTGGATGTATAGCAGCCAAAGGCCGCCTCAACACTTCTTTTAAGTTTAGCTCTTGCAATTATAAGCAGACCTCCATTTGAAGATCTAAGGTTACGACTTGACAGTGTAGGGTATAGGCATTTCAAAATATACGACGAAGCAAGATTTAAGGCTTTATAAAACCATTAGTAGTATTTTAAAGCCAATTCTGAATGACACAGTAACCAATGTAACAACGCTAAAATTAGTGAGATGTGCTCAAAATTTTCTTTTCCTAGCTAAGATTCTGCATGCTTCTTTTCTGTAGTAATTGCAACCGATTGACGTCTTTCTTAGGTGGTCTTGTTAGGAGTACATTACAGTAATCTGGCTGACTAAAAACAAAAGCGAGAATTCATTTTTCAGTGGTTTGTAAAGTTATAAGAATCTAACTTTTGCTTTATTTCTTAAGTGAAAAAATGCAGACCTAGTAATTTTATCTGCGGTGGGCTGGTGCCCTGCCCAGGGTTTGTTTCCTGCCTTGTGCCCTGTGTTGGCTGGGATTGGCTCCAGCAGATCCCCGTGACCCTGTAGTTAGGATATAGCGGGTTGGATGGATGAATAATAATTTTGTTAATATGCGGTTAAAGGTTTAGGTCAGAGTCAGTAATTACTCCTAAAATTGTTGCCTCCACCTTCACTTAAGCTTAAGAGAGAAGAAGTGTATTTCTAATACCCTCAATATATCCATGTTTGCCCATCACTAGGATTTCTGATTTCTCCTTATTTAGTTTGAAAAAGCTACTACTCATCCAATAGGAAATACCGTTAAGACATTGGATCAGACAGCCAAGAGCATCAGGGTCATTTGGCACTATCAATAAATACAGCTGTGTGCCATTTGTATAGCTGTAGCAACGCCCTTTGTACTTTGAGATAATCTGACTTAATGGACGTATTTAGATTAAAAAAAGCAGCAGAAAATGAAGGTTAACTTGAACACAGGCTCAGATAAGTATTTCAAAGATTCAAACACAGAGGGTTAAGTTTAAATAATGATAAGTGCATATTTGACCTAAAAGATAGACAGATACTTAGACATAATGTAGTTACTGCAGAAGGAAGCTGAAATGGATATTTGAGACACTTGTAAGTGAACTATATCTGGAATAGTTCAAATCAGATGCAACAATAGTGTAAAGATTAAAGACAAGATGATGGGTAGTTAGAAGGTCACAAACCAGTTTAAAACAAAGGTGTTATTCATAAATACAGCAGCAGGCCTTGGGTGGTTTTTGGGCAATGGAACTGTAACAACAACAACAACAACATTTATTTATATAGCACATATTCATACAAGCAGTAGCTCAAAGTGCTTTACATAATAAAGAATAGAAAAATAAAAAACATAATACGAAAACAAAATAAATCAGCATTAATTAACATCGAATAAGAGTAAGGTCCAATGGCCGGGGGGACAGAAAAAACAAAACAAAAAACTCCAGACGGCTGGAGAAAAAAAAAAAAAAAAATCTGTAGGGATTCCAGACCATAAGACCGCCCAGTCCCCTCTGGGCATTCTACCTAACAAATGAAACAGTCCTCTTTGGATTTAGGGTTCTCACGGAAAGGCTTGATGATGATGGTCACGTAGAATTCTGCCTTTTAGTCCATCCATCATTGTTAGAGCATCATGAAGCTTTGAGTAGGTGGAGGTGGCGCAGGCCACCACCACAAAGAAACCGGAAAAAGAAACAGAAAAGAGAGTAGGGGTCAGTACGGATTTTAGAGCTACCCTGAATAGTTATTATGAGGAAATTGAACATACAGAGTATCAGGATTAAGTTAAATTAAGTTAAATTGAAGTTACAGAAAGGCCATGTTAAAGTAATATGTTTTCAGCAGTGTTTTAAAGTGCTCTACTGTATTAGCCTGGCGAATTCCTATTGGCAGGCTATTCCAGATTTTAGGTGCATAGCAGCAGAAGGCCGCCTCACCACTTCTTTTAAGTTTTGTTCTTGGAATTCTAAGGAGACACTCATTTGAGGATCTGAGGTTACGATTTGGAATATAAGGTGTCAGACACTCCGATATATAAGAAGGGGCGAGATTATTTAAGGCTTTATAAACCATAAGCAGAATTTTAAAGTCAATCCTGAATGACACAGGTAACCAGTGTAGTGACATCAGAACTGGAGAGATGTGTTCGGATTTTCTTTTCCTAGTTAGGATTCTAGCAGCTGCATTCTGCACTAGTTGCAAACGATTTATGTCTTTCTTGGGTAGTCCTGAGAGGAGTGCGTTACAGTAATCTAGTCGACTGAAAACAAACGCGTGAACTAATTTCTCAACATCTTTCAGTGATATAAGAGGTCTAACTTTACTTATGTTTCTTAAGTGAAAAAATGCTGCCCTAGTGATCTGATTAATATGCGATTTAAAATTCAGATTACAGTCAACAATTACCCCTAAGCTTTTTACCTCCGTCTTGACTTTTAATCCTAATGTATCCAGTTTATTTCTAATAGCCTCATTGTATCCATTATTGCCAATCACTAAGATTTCAGTTTTCTCTTTATTTAACTTGAGAAAGTTACTATTCATCCATTCTGAGATACAAGTCAGACATTGTGTTAGTGAATCAATAGAATCGGGGTCATCAGGTGCTACTGATAAATACAGCTGTGTGTCATCAGCATAGCTGTGGTAGCTCACGTTGTGCCCTGAGATAATCTGACCTAACGGAAGCATGTAGATTGAAAATAACAGTGGACCCAGGATAGAGCCTTGTGGAACACCATATTGGATATCATGTGTCTTTGAGATTTGATTACCACAACTAACAAAAAATTTTCTCCCTGTCAGGTAGGATTCAAACCAATTTAAGACACTGCCAGAGAGGCCCACCCATTGACTAAGGTGATTTCTAAGAATATTATGATCAATAGTGTCAAATGCAGCACTCAGATCTAAGAGGATGAGAACAGATATATGGCCTCTGTCTGCGTTCACTCGCAAATCATTTACTACTTTAATGAGTGCAGTTTCTGTGTTGTGATTTATTCTAAAACCCGACTGAAATTTATCAAGAATAGCATGTTTATTTAGGTGGTCATTTAACTGCATAATGACTGCTTTCTCCAGCACTTTGCTTAAGAAAGGCAGGTTAGAGATGGGTCTAAAATTTTCAAGAGCCGAGGGGTCAAGATTATGTTTCTTAAGAAGGGGTTTAACTACAGCAGTCTTAAGACAGTCTGGGAAGACCCCCGTATCTAATGACGAATTTACTATGTCCAGAACATTATCAATTAGCACGCCCGATACTTCTTTGAAAAGCCTTGTTGGTATAGTAGTATAGCATGTAGACAAGGAGAAACAAGGAGACAGAAAGTAGGACAGAGAAACAGAAAGGTCAGTGATTGGTACAATAAAATGAAGAACAACTAAAATTCTTTATTCAGGGATGCAGCAGAAACCATCAACATTTTTAACTATATTGTGATGTGAATTTTTGGCTATACTGTAAACTCCAACACTTCAACTACTCCTTGACCATTGCTTTACTACTAAAATGTTAGCATTCCTAATAATTTAACTGTTGCCGTCATGCTCTCATAAACCCTGCAGTTAGTGCAGGAGTTACTTGTCTTTATATGCCTTTTGCGCGTAATATATTTTTAAACCTGTTCCACTTCTCCCTGACAGTCCCCATATTTAAAAGCTTAACCCGGCTTGACTTTTTCAACTTCTGCTCAAAATTTGCTTCACTAAAGTTAAACTTGTCAGTTTTAGTTTTGAATATGCACTCTGCCAATATAGCATGAAATGTATTTTATCATGGTCATAAGATTCCAATGGTTTAATCCCATCTGCTACCAGAATTGTATAAGGATTATTACAAAATACTAAATCTAAATTGTCTTCTCATCTTGTTGGTGCTTTAGCATACCATAGCCAAAAATCTGATTATGTCTATGAAATCCTGTTTTTGCTCTGCTATTAATATTAAAAAGATACTGTATATATTAAAACAATTGTTTTCTAGTTTAATCTAGATGTCTTCAGTTAGAGCTCATCACATTTAAAGTAGACATGCATTCAAATTTACCTTTATATAAATGGCAAAATCTCCACCCATTCAATTTTCACTTTTCTAAATAATGTATACTAATTTATGCCATACTCATCCCTACCCCTGATTTAGCCAGGTTTCTATTATTGCTATGATATCATAATTATGTACAGCTATTATACATATAACCCCCAACTTCTAGAATTAAGGCAGTCAGTTTTTTTATAGTAATAATCATTACTTTGGCTTTTTAACAAGAAATTCCAAAGTGATTTGTATTAATACCACTTTTCTTTCCTTTATAAGTTATAAAAATCTTCCATGTTCGAAACTCCTATCTCCCATGAATTCACTAGTTGAAACAATATTATTCTGTTGTATTTATTTTTAATTTTCACTTCAAATGTAGCATATATTGTAATTATGTATTTTCGCTCTTACATTTAGATGTCATTGATGGCAATAGTACTGAACAATTTTGAAGACTACACTTTCTTCTGAGGAAGCAAGAGACTCATAAATAGGTTTCAAAGCAGATGTTCAAAATAGAGTTTTAGGGCATGTTGCAGCTTTGCATTTTTCAAGGGTGAAGACTTAGAGCAGCTTACGCTGGATGTGTGTGAGAAGATTTTTATGCAAGTTTATGAAGGTAACTAAACATATTTGCAGAGGTTATGATGCAGCAAATGGATGATAAAAAAAGGAATTAACTAAGATCAGGAAAGAACCGAAAGCAGCACTAGCATCTGCAAAGCCACAATCTGTTTCAGACATCCAAACTAAAAAGTAGGAAATTATGCAGACTTTACACAACACAAAGCAACATAAATTAAATCTAAAAGTCATTTAGTGAATTGTATCTTTCATAGTCCTGTCTTTATGTCCCTCTAATTCAAACTAACAGTTAACAATCAAAAAAACAAACACTTCCAGTAAAACATGTAGTACAGGCTATTCCTGTAATTTTATTAGAGACAGCAATTTTATTCTTCTAGCCCCAAAGCAAAATGAATCACTTTAGCTATTTTAGCTGATTTTTTTTTTTTTTTTTTTATTATCGATACCAGGTAGCTGTGTGTGCATTAATGGGTATGTCAGCTAAAATTTCTTCTGTTTTGTGAATGTTGACGTTTACTGGGTTGCGTACTATATTTAAAAATCACACATAGCCCCTTTGTAGCACCGTGATTCAAATTTAATCACAAGAGTACCCATGTGTGTATCTATCTATATCTATATACTATGGGGCTCTGCCCCCTGCTCGCTTCGCTCACCCACCCCAGTGTTTGGTTTACCGGATATACAATTTAAAGAGATTATTATTTTCATGGGAATTGTTACATATGCATTATTTTGGACTTTTACTTTAAAACTTCAGTTAAAAACAATATTTGGAATTAACTTTTCTTCAGGATCGTATTGAATTTTGATTCCGTGTTTGGACTTGCATCATGACAACACAACGTATAACTGCCTTTGAGTGAATATCGTTTCTTTCTCTCTAATAAAATTACTTTCTCGAATGTTTGTCCATGCTCTTTCTTATTCGCTTTGTCATTGGCATGTCATCTAGAATGTTTAAAATCATTGTCCTGATAAAATTCTAGGAACGCTTTTTGATCAGAGTATAGCATCAAGTCAATGAAACTTCTGGGATATTGATCTAGTCATTTAAGTAGCAGAGGGGATATTAATCAGTTTAAGCTACTTTGGTGTTAATGAAATTAACAGGTGTACTAGAGGGGCAACAAGGAGACGACCCCCAAAAAAGGAATGGTTTAACAGGTGGAGGCTACTGACATTTATCCCTCCTCATCTTTTCTGACTGTTTTTTCACTAGTTTTGCATTTTGCTACAGTCAATGTCACTACTGGTAGCATGAGGCGATACCTGGTCCCTACAGAGGTTGTACAGGTAGTCCAAATTCTCCAGGATGGCACATCAATACATGACATTGCCAGAAGGTTTGCTGCATCTCCCAGCACAGTCTCAAGGGGACAGAGGAGATTTCAGGAGACAGGCAGTTACTCTAGGAGTGCTGGAAAGGGCAGTAGAAGGTCCTTAACCCATCACCAGGACCAGTATCTGCTCCTTTGGGCAAGGAGGAACAGGATGAGCACTGCCAGAGCCCTACAAAATGACCTCCAGCAGGCTATTGGTGTGAATGTCTGACCAAACAATCAGAAACAGACTTCATAAGGGTGGCCTGAGGGACCGACATCCTCTAGTGGCCCCTGTGCTCACTGCCCTGCACCAAGGGGCTTGACTGGCACACGTGAAAGGGTCTGGACAAGCCGTGGAGAATGTTATGGCGTCTGTAACATCGTTTAGCATGACCGGTTTGGTGGTGGGTCAGTGACGATCTGAGGAGGAATATCCATGCAGGTACGCACAGACCTCTAAAGGCTATAGTCAATCACTTCTCATTCGTGTGAATGCTATTGTCAGATACAGTTTCTGCGCTCTCAGCTCCAAGTGGGTGTTTCTTCCCAATGAAAAGGCATATCCACAAGAATTAAAAGATTTGTTGTTTGGTAAAATTGAAATCCACATACGCGAGTGGCAGAGACGCGAAGTGGCTGGCACACCCACAGTCCACTGACTTCTCATTCGTGTGAATGCTATTGTCAGACACAGTTCCTGCACTCTCAGCTCCAAGCGGGGTTGGAAATAAAAGAAAGAGGTTCAAAAACGTTGGCACGATACACAAGCAGGATAGGTTAGAGATTAAGAAAGTAGTAAAATTCAAAATTCTCAAAAAACTGATAGTAATGATCGCATTACCACTAACAAATGGAAATTACTCGGTGAAATAATGGAACAGCGAAACGATATTGAATATATGGACATAGGTGATATGACAGAAATATGTAGATATTGTTCGGCTTTTAACTTTAAGTCGGAGACTTGTAGATCATCTAATTCATGTTGCCATCTGAGAAAAGTAGTGTTCCTTTCCAATGAAGAAATATATCTGCGATAATTAAAAGATTTGTTGTTTGGTGAAAGTGAAATCCAAACACGCGAGTGGCAGAGATGTGAAGTGGCTGGTGCATATCACCCTTCCGGGGGCTGGCAAACGAAGCGAGCAGGGGGCAGATCCCACTAGTATATACATACATATGATAGATCTTTGAGCACTTAAGCACTTTGAGCTACATTTTTTTGTATGAAAATGTGCTATATAAATAAATGTTGATTGATTGATTGATTGATCTATAGATAGATAGAGATAGATATACAGATAGATAGAGATAGATAATGTTCATAGTTGTGGATGAAAGTATAGATCAACTGATAAACTAAAAGCTTTTTCCAAGAAATCACAACTGTTACTCCACAACAACCCAGTGAAGCATTTGCAAAACCATTGCATTCATTTGTTGATCCAGCTCCCAATCATTTACTGCATATCCTCACTTCTGACTAAGGCCGCGAACATACTCAAACTCCTTTGAGGTAGCTCCCCAGTGCGAACTTGTGGAGAATAACATACTCATTCATAGAAGCAGATCATAACTGAAGATGTTGAGGTGCCAGATTTATCATGGCTTTGCATTTGTTCTGGTTTTGAAATTTCTTTATTCCAGTTGTCAAGATTTGCCAAGTTGTACTATCAATGATAGGCCCAGCATAGCTACTTGGTACCAATTTTTCAGCAGGAAAAGCAAAACCAAAGGATTACATTGTGACATGCTGCTGTTATGATTTAACTTTATTTTAATTTGTTTCCTCAATTTCCTGAGTCTGTTTCAATACACTGAATTTAAAAGCAAATACATAAAACCACAGTTCAAAATCCAAAAGACATAGTTAAAAAATGCATAATCATGCAAATCATACTATATGGAAATATATCAATAACAATAAACCAAATCAGAATCTAAACAGCCAGCCAAATGCTTCAAAATACTGAACACTAAGTAAGAAATACAACAACTCAAATGAAGACTTTCACAAGGCATAGGGCACAGTACTACAGTGAAGCACATCAGTCCTATTTCCCACCATGTTATAGCAGCACAATTCACATAGGTGACATATACTGATGGAATAGGCCAGGAGCAAACTGTAGGGTTAGAAGCAGAGCCTCAGCTAATTCCTGACATCAGTACCCTGGCATGGGCTCTCCCAGGAAGTGTTAGCAGTATAATTCCTCTTAAACTATAAATAAAATTCTTTAGTTATCTACACATTAAAGCTGCAGTTACTTCTCTATGACACAGTTTCTATTTGCTTGACCTTCAAAGAAAAATTCTTGGAAGCTCAGATAAGCTTTAATAAATCATTAAAGGACACTTAATTTACCGTGCTTCATGTTTTGCAGAATCCCCATCCAATACCTGCTGTTTTTATTCGCTTTTTCACTTGTTTCCCTGGTGGTGGCTTCTTTTAAAAGCTTTTTTGGTCTTCTTTCTTCATTCTTATCTTTTGGCTAATAGTTTTTATACCTATATTATGGTGTTTCTGCTTTCCTCTTTTAAAATTTAAACAAAAATAGTAAAATGAAAAATCTTTTCATAAAACATAATGAAGGGAAAACAATGACAGTTGGAAGGAAAATATTAACAGTGGTTAGAACTGTAGTCCCTTAGCTTCAATCATGTTAACTCTGGGGAACTGGCATGTGCTCTCAGAGTCTGCATGAGGTTACGCAAGGTATTCCAGCTTTGTCCCACCCTGCAGAATACAGTCTTCTGACTCCTAGCCAATGGTGCCAGATTTGACTATAATATCATGTGACACTGAAATTGAGATGATGGGTTCAGTAAATGGATGGATGGATGAAATGGTAACAATTCAGAGAAATACAAGACATATTTCAAATATAAACAAAACAAGTGATACATATTGTCAGATAGCAAGATAAACAGGTTGCGTCTTCTATAATCATTACAAGGCACAATATGAAGTTTTAAAAACGCAAGTCTTTATAAAGACAATTAAAAAACCAAAACTGCAAAAGAAGTGGAGTTTGCACATTTCTGTGCAGGTTTTCTTTCTGATTTGTTTTTTCCCTCATACCAAAAACATGCATGTTATGTTGACTTTCAGTCCTGAACTGGCCACGAATGAGGCTGTGTGAGTGTATGCATGAGTGTCCAAGGCCCTGCCACAGTAAACTCCTGTTTTTTGCCCAGTGCTGCCAGGACAGACAATAGTCACCAATGACCTTGAATTGGAATAGTCGGGTTCAGAAAATTAATTTATAAGATATAGTGTGCTTATCATTTTCATCTTTAATCCAAATAGGAATAAAGTGGAGTTTCATTTTTGTAGATAATGTAACACACTGTACAGTAATGATATAAAACAATATAATCAGATAATTTATTCATTTTGTTGTATTTAATTTTAAAATGTATCTAGGAGTGGATGGTGCTTGTAAAGGTGTTATCATTTGATAACCTTTTTACACTTATGTAGTTTTTGTTTAATAGCAATAAAACTAAAGCACATATTTTCCCAAGAAGAGTTACTACATAAATATTGTCAATAATGTGAGGTTATGTGTAGGCAACACTAATAATTCAAATACATTTTTTTAATGTGTGCCTTTAACTGGTTCTGAACAAAGCTGAACTTGTGTTCCATTCTGTTTATCATTGCACACAAATACATTGATATTTATGTTTAACCAGACTGTTGCCACCTTATCAGGAGTCCTTAAAATATGAGTGTGCCATCCTCTTTGAATTTACATTTCAGATGCAATTATTCAGATGCTTTTCACTTGATGATGCTTACCAGAATGTTCTCCGCGTGAACTACCTATACTGGTAGCAGCTTTCTATTGACAATAGCAGGTCAAATGTTGATTTTCAGTCTGCATCAATGCATGATGTGCTTTAAACAGAAAGGTTTTAGAATAATGTTTGATAGCAAAATTCTAATGCCAGGGGATCCCATTTAAATTTTAGGTTACTTCATAATCAGAAGCTTTCATGTTTTGTAATCCTAAAGACCTGCACAAAATACTAAAAAGTATTTTGAACACAATATATATGTGCATAGACATGCATGGCACTATTTGAGGAAATATAGTTTAAAGTCAAAGCTTGAAACAAAAAAAAAAAGATCATTGGTCTCTACATATAATGTAACTACATCTTTCAGAGGTGTTGAAATGACAACAGAAAAGGCAAATATAGCTTTAGTTTTTTTATGCTGCATTATATTCTGTAAAATGACAGGAGATTCAGAAACTCCTCTATCTCTATAATCCTGAACTGTAGCATCATAATGCTAAATTATTTAAGAGCATTAACTAGTAGCTGCTAATAGATAAAGAGTACTTTATTTGACCCAAGAAAGAAATCTGGATTTTACAGAAGCTCACAAAATATTGAATTATAGCAAACAACAACAGCAACCTCCTGGAATACACATGTACAAAGAAAAAAAAAAAGAAAACTTTTGATTTGGCTAAAGAAAAGAGCAGTCACAGTGAGGCATTATGCTGGCATATTGCTGTTGGTGCAAAGGAGCCCCAGTAGTGTTTCGTGACACACTTCTACTGAATAATTAATTAGTTAAAAATATTAGAGAAGATATGCAGCATTCTTCATTATGCCCAACAGTTCTCTCCTCCGCTGCCACCTCCAGGGTGTCAAGAATAGGATCTATAACTGAGCCTATACCTTCTTAATTGGTTTGTTGATTCAATGGGCCTCTCTTGAAGTGATTTTACCAGCCCAGCACACCACAACATAGAAAAATCACACTGGCCATTAGAGTTGTGGAACATTTAAAAGATGTTACTACCAACACTAAAGTCTCCTAAGGAAAAGGGTATGCTCTGCCCTTTCTTGTATAGTTTCTCTGTGTTACGAGACCAGTACAGCTTATCATTGATGTGGAGCACCAAGTACCTGTGGGAGTGCACCAGCTCAACATCCACTCCTTAAATAATGACCAGACATACGATGGATATAAAAAGTCTACACACCCCTGCCAAAAATCACAGATTTTGTGTTTAAAAAAAATGAAACCAAGAAATCCTGTCAGAACGTATTGCACCTTTATTGCAAAATTGAGATCTATACACAGAAGGTGAAAAAAATCAGAAACAGATTAGTGAAAAAAAGTGGGAAAAAAACACTTACAAAAAAACGTTGCATTGGTGTGCACACCCTTTAATAATCAAAAATGTGGCTGTGTTCAGAATCAATCACAATACGTCTTATCTCAAATAGTAGTTAGTATACTCCTGACATCAACTAAAATGACTCTGATTGAGCTCAGATAATGTTTGGCTGTTCCTGAAGGATTATTCTGATATCCTCTTGGTTACCACATACTCCAAAAGCCATGGTCCGCAAAGAGCTTTAAAAACATGAATGGGATCTCATCACTGAAAGGTATCAATCAGGACAGGGGTACAAAAATGTATCCAAAACGTTAAACATCCCATGGAGCACAGTGAAGACAGTCACCAACAAGTGGAGAAAATATGGCTCAACAGTGACTCTACTATGTTCCTCCAAGACTGATAAGAAGACAAGGAGAAAACTGGGCAGGAAGGCCACCAAGAGGCCTATAGCAACATTAAAGGAGCTGCAGGATTTCCTGGCAAGTACTGGTTGTTCCCTACATGTGACAACAATCAGTCATATTTTATATACAGTATGTCTGGGTTGAGGGGTAGGGTAACAAGATGAAAGCCCTTTCTCACAAAGAAAAACATCCCAGCCCGGCTAAATTTGGCAAAAAGGCACACCCAGTCCCCCACTCACTATCATGTGGAAGAATGTATTATGGTCTGAAGAGACCAAGGTTGAACTATTTGGTCATAACTGCAAAAGGTATATTTGGCACAAAAATAACAGCACATCCACAGAAGAACACCATACTCACAATGAAGCATTATGGAGGCAGTATCATGCTTTGGGGCTGCTTTTCTACAGCTGGAACTGGGGTTTTAGTCAAGGTGGATGGAATCATAAAAAGCTCCAAGTATCAGTCTATTTTGGCACAAAACCTTCAAGCATCTGCAAGGAAGCTGAAGATGAAGGGGTTCTTCACCTTACATGACAATGACCCAAGGCATACATTAAAGTCAACAAAGCAGTGGCTTCATCAAAGGAGCATCAATGTTCAGTTCTGGAATGACACAATGAGAGCCCCTTAATCCAACTGAAATACTGTGGGGTGAGCTGAAGACAGCAATGCACAGGAGATGCCCTTGTAATTTGACAGATCTGAAAAAATCTTTGTAAGGATTAGGGAAAATTGCCAAGTCCAGATGTACCAAACTGATAGCTGAAGTACCTTTTCATTTTTTTACAGCACTCAGTCTTTTTGGGTAAGAGTCTAAGTATTAGATTTAGACTTTTTTCCTTTATATAGATTGCAATTTTGCAATAAGGGAGGAATAAGGTCTGACAGGTTTAATTTTTTTATTACACAAAATCTGATTTTGGCAGTAATGTGTAGACTTTTTATATTCACTGCAGAGGCTCTTTGGTGCAGGAAAAGTCAATAACCAGTTCCTTAGTTTTGCTGATTTTGAGTTGCATACAATTCTCTTTGAAACAAGAGGCAAAGTTTTCTTCCTGAGTCCCATACTGTACTTTGTTACATATGCTAATAAACACCACTAGTATAATTCATATGAGAATGTCTGCAAGTGAGATGACATGGTGTTATATTTATAGTCTGAGGTGTACAGGGTGAACAGAAAAGGAGACAGGCTGGTGTTGCTCACATCGACATCAGAGATCATCACAGAATCCATTACCCAGGAGACCATAGGCTCACCCACTTGCAAATCTTTGAGCTTATCCCTTAAAAGGCCAGATTGTATTGAAAGTATTAGAGAAATCAAAAGCCACCATCCTCACAGTGCTGTCAGCTTTGTCCAGATGGAAATTAGCCTTCTGGAGCAGAGAGATAATTGTATTCTCCAATATAGTCTTTGCCTTACAGGCAAACTACAGTGAGTCCAAGTGGTCTTTCTCAAGAGTAGTCATATAGACGAGGACCAGACTCTCATAGGTCTACCTGATCTGGGATTATAAGGGCTACTGGTCTATAGTCATTTGGAACTAGGTGTACACTACAAGTAGGTAAATTACACTGTAGTTTGATGTAAGAAAGTGATCATAATCGGAAAACAGTCAGTTTCTGCTCATGAATCTAGCTTAAACACAAATAATGGAATGAAACCTATCTTATGCATTGTATTATTTGTTCATGAGTTACTCTAGATGTGGTCTCACTAGCGGAATATGTCAGACTATTAATGTGCCTTGATTTAAAAGTAACAGTTTTAACAGTATAAACGTTTTTTTGTTTTTTTAAATGGTATCTGCGTATTGCCCAGATGCTAAAAATGTTACATCCTTACATCAAATAAAAAAAAAAAAAAGTTTGCTTGAATAAGACTCCATGTTATTAATATGAATTAGTAAGAGACTCCTCTGATGGCCTCACTAGGAAGTCTTCATTTGTAATCCGGAAATTTTTTAGGTAATATTATATATATCATATATATGTGATTTAGATAGAAATACAAGTAACAAGCTGGTTAAGTTTGCAGATGATACCAAGATAGATGAATTGGCAGATAATCTGTAATCTGTTAAATCATTACAGAAGGACTTGGACAGCATTCAGGCTTGGGCAGATTTGTGACAGATGAAATTTAATGTCAGTAAATGTAAGGTATTACACACAGGAAGTAATGTTAGGTTTGAATAAACAATGGGAGGTCTGAAAATTGAGAGCTCACCTTATGAGAAATATTCAGGAGTCGTAATGGACTCCACGCTATCAACTTCCCGACAGTGTTCAGAAGCCATTAAGAAGGCAAACAGAAGGTTAGGTTATATAGCATGATGTGTGGAGTACAAGTCCAAAGAGGTTATGCTCAAGCTTTATAACGCACTGGTGAGGCCTCATCTGGAGTACTGTGTGCAGTTTTGGTCTCCAGGCTACAAAAAGGACATAGCAGCGCTAGAAAAGGTCCAGAGAAGGCTGATTCCAGGGCTAAAAGTGATGAATTCTGAAGAATGATTAAAAAAGCTGAGCCTTTTCAGTTTAAGCAAAAGAAGATTAAGAGGTGACATGATTGAAGTGTTTAAAATTATGAAGGGAATTAGTACAGTGGATTGAGACAGTTATTTTAAAATGAGTTCATCAAGAACACAGGGACACAGAGGGAAACTTGTTAAGGGTAAATTTCACACAAATATTAGGAAGTTTTTCTTTACACAGAGAACCATAGACAATTGGAATAAGATAACGCGTACTGTAGTAGACAGTAAGACTTTAGAAACTTTCAAAAGTAGATGATGTTTATTTAAAAGAATTAAGTGGATAGGACTGGCGATCTTTGTTGGACTGTATGTCCTGTTCTCGTCTAGATTGTTCTAATGTTTTGTTTAAACTGGTATTCACCTGTTCTGCCTGGAACTGGAATTACCAGGCCACTAGAACTAAAGAAAATAAAAACCAGGAGATTAAATCTTAAATAAAGGACTAGAAGATGTCAAAACCAGAAATTAAATGATTAAACGACACAGTCAAATACAGCAAAATCAGCATCTCAAAGAACCTAGCTAAACTTAAATCATAACCAGAAAGAACTACAACTAAAGAGAAATACTTACAAAAATATTTCTTTTGCATCCACAAACTTGAATGGAGACAGACTCACGATGCTGGCTTAAACATCAACATTCTGATGACATCACACTCCACAACTTCTGGAGCCATGCCCACTAACCGTCATGGAAAGGAAAGCCCAAAATGGTGCCACATGCTAAAAACAAGATGGTGTTGCAGCATTTTCAAAATATAAGCTTAAAATAAAATTTTCAAAATCAAAAAGCAAGTAAAAAAAATTTGAAACCTAATTCTGCACATGTCAAAACTTAAGTCTCAAAAAATGTATTAATCCTATTAAAAATTTCTAAAAGAATTGCTTCCTCGGTGCTTTAAGAGCTTATTCTAAAATATTATTGATTAGATCCTGCCAGGTTTTGAAAAAATTCTGTACCGATCCTCTAACTGAGAATTTGATTTTTTCCAGTTTTAAATAGTATAAAACATCGGTTTCCCACTGACTTAAAAGAGGAGAGTTAGGATTCTTTCAGTTTAGAAAAATAAGTCTGCGTGCCATTAGTGTAGTGAATACAATCACAGTTTGTCCTTCTCCACTTTAAGCCCATCTGGAAGAACACGAAACACAGCTGTTAATCGGTTAGGAGGGATTGTGACAACAAGGCTGTCTGAAAGGCACTTAAAAATTTTGGTCCAAAATGATGTTAATTTGCTGCAGGCCCAAAACATGTGACCCAGTGAAGCTGGGACATGATTGCAGCGTTTGCAGGTTGGATCTTGACCTGGGAACATTTTGGACAGTTTTAAGCAAGACAGATGTGCTCGATATATAATTTTGAGTTGAATAATTGTATGCTTTGCACATATGGAACTCGAGTGAATTCTCTGCATTGCTACTTTCCACTCCTTGTCTGATATATTGATTAAGAGATCTTTTTCCCATTATCCTCTTGAATCTTTGAAAGGGAGGGATTGTAAAATAACTTTATATATTGCAGAGATGGTGTCTAAGTCCTCGAAATTGAGCAATATTTTTTCCTGGAGGACGGTGGATGAGGAAAATCGGGCAGTTTCTGTTTAACAAAGTTCCTGATTTGAAGATAGTGAAAGAAATGTGTAGCTGGAAAGTTAAATTTGGATTATAATTGTTCATGGGATGCAAAGATGTTGTCTATATAAAGATCTCTAAGCAATCTAATCCCAAATCTTTTCCAGATATTAAAAACTGCATATGTTTGCAAGGGTTGAAAGAGGTGGTTCTCTTGCAGAGGTGCCACAGATAAAAGATTCTCCATCCTAAAATGCTTTCTACATTGGTTCCATATTCTGAGTGAGTGAAGCACTAATGGATTATTAGTAAAATGGCGAAAACTTACATTTGTTGGGGCACAGAGCAGGGAATATAAAGAAGTACTGCAGGATTTTACTTCTATTGCAGACCAAGCCCGTTTCTGTTCATCTATTTGTGTCCAGGTTTTTATAGCTTGTATGTTTGCTGCCCAGTAATAAAACTGAAAGTTAGGTAGAGCCATGCCACCTTCTGCCTTAGGTCTTTATAGGGTCACTCTTTGGATATGTGGATGGTTTGAGTTCCAAATAAATTAAGTTATTGTTGAATCTAATTGCTTAAAAAATTATTTATTGATGTATATTGGAATGTTTTGAAATAAAAAAGAAGCTTAGGAAGAATACTCATCTTAACAATGTTAATTCTTCCAGCTAGAGTGAGATGAAGGGTTGACCATCTATGCAAGTGTTTCTTAATTTTTTCCATACAGATGGCAAAATTTTGTTGATAAAGAGCTTTGTGTTTACTTGTGATGTTAACCCCTAGGTATTTAAACTGATCTGCAATGATAAATGGTAGGGTGTCTAATCTAATATTATATGCCAGAGAATTCACTGGAAAGAGTACACTTTTATTCAAATTAATTCTAAGACCAGAGATCTTTTGAAATTCTGTGAGTGCTGTTAAGACTGCAGGCACAGAATTTTGTGGGTCTGATATATACAGTACCATATCGTCTGCATATAGAGAAATTTTCTGTTCCAGTCCCTCTCTGATAATCCTCTTTATCTGATAAGCGTTTCGACAGTGAACCGCCAGTTGGCGGTTGCAAATAGCAGTGGTGACAAGGGGCATCCTTGCTTATGGATTTGTTGAGCTAAATGCTTATTAGCTTTCTCTCCGTGTTCATAGTAGTGATGTCTTGATTTATAAATTAGTTGTTCAGATTTTCCTTTTTCTGAGAGTACCCTACAAATGTTGTGGACATTTACTACTCTCTTTTCAATCATATAATTGAATCATATATTGTATGGTGGATCTATAAGCATAAATGGGATCAGGTTAGCTAGTTATCTGTGTGCTCAATATGCACCTTGCTATTAGTTTATTGCTGTTAAAGGAAAAATAAAATAAGAGTTCTGAATTTTAGAAAACAATTTGAATATAATTAATGTAAAAGGTATTGTCCATTAGGAGCAGTAATTGGAAACTAATTAAAAAAGTGAAAATCTGAAGCCACTGTGGCCATTCATAATTTGAGTTTAACACTAATTCTGTGTTAGAAATCAAAAATGTTCTAAGGGGACAGTACATAATTTAAACTGACCTGCTAATTTTACTCTCTGATTAAAACAATTTAAAGAAAAAAATCTTGAAACTTTTCAAATACTATCATATAGGTGTTTACATAATTAAGAGAAGCAATTAAAGCTGCTAGTCGATTTTATATACTACATCTGGGTAAAGATTTAACATGATTGAACCCCCAGACTTTGCTCAGATTTCCCTCAGGGAACTGAAATCTTATATCCATGCTTTAAATTATTTATAAAAATAGCTTTTCTAGATAATTAACAGATATTAAATGCTACTTATTTCTTAATCCCTTGCATTGGCCAGGGGAGCAGATTAATTATGCATTTCTTAATCTTTGTTAGTTTTCTTAGATGTACTTTAGATTAGCCCACTGTGGTATAATAGTTGGCAAAACATGCAGCGCTCTTAGGACAGTAGTTCTGTTAAAGCTTGTTAGCATAATTTTAATGGCACCTCATTGAAACCATTATAATCACATGTATTATATACTGTACAGTACGTGAGTTCAGAAGTTTCTATTACACATTATTATATTTTTCTGCTACTAATAATTGAAGATAATTTTAGATGGTTCTTTGTATCAGATTATTAAATATTTTAATATTTATTATTAAAAAAAGAAATCCATTACAAATTACTAATTACTTTTAACAAACTGCATCAGAATTACTTTACTAATTACTTCCTTGAAAAAATAATCACATTACTAATTACTTTTATGTTACTTTCTAACCCATGTAAATATGTCCAATTAGAAAAAATGAGGATGACACCCAAATTTTGTTTCAGCATTTAAATATGTAAGAAATAACTAGTAACAGTAAATGTTAATTTAATAGTTATACAAGTAAACTACATGACTTATATTAGCACTATATTACTTGAAACATATAAACTAGCAAGTAAGGGCCTTTAGTTCACAAAAAGAATTCTCAAAAAAATGTTAATTAGAAATAAAACTGACCTTACCAACTCCATGTTTGCAAGTGCTTCAGTAATTAATTATAAAGTTATTACTAGTGTAGAGGCCAGCAGACAAGAGTGTTCAATCCAACGGATGGGGCCAGCTAACTGCCTAGTACACACTCACGTATGTGCGTCCCTCTCGACTTGGTAGTCTTTACAGTATGAAAAGGACATGGAGCCAGTCAAAGAAACCATTTTATGTTCTGCAATTAAATATTTTAGTTTCACTAACAATTAAGGTCAAGGCTGAGATAATTTACTTTTACGCATGTCTTCATTTTCATGGAAACATTAAAGAGACGTGGATAGTGGCATCCTTCAAGTGTTCTACAACTCTTTGATGGCCTAGTGTGATTTTCTGAACTGTTGTGTGTTGAGCTGGTAACATCACTTCAAGAGAAGCCCACCTCATCAACAAACCGATTAAGAATGCAGGCTTAGTTATGGGACACACACTCAAACCACTTGAGGTGGTAGAGAAAAACAGAACGAAGACAAAACTAATTGCCATTCTGATCAGTGTTACACAAGCTTTCAATCTTCAGGCTTGAGACTGAAGGGGCGTCGCTTATATAAGCAGGCAAATCATTCCAAAGCTTTGGGGCCCCATAACTAAAAGCTTGACCTCCCTCTGTTATTTTATTAATTTTTGGAATATTAAATAGGCCAGCATCATGAGATTTCAATGTGTATTCTGGTTTGTAGATAATGATAAACAGCTAAAGTCCTGCTACCATATCAGAACTTAAGACTATTAGTTAAAAGGATGATTTGAAATGTGCCCTAAACTTAACTGAGAGCCAGTGTAAGGACGTGAGAACTTGAGTTATTGTGTTTGCATTTTCTGGTTTCTGTAATAACTCTTGCAGTAGTATTTTGAATTATCTGAAAGTTAACTACAAGAACAATTAGAACCATCCAGTGAATACATTGCAGTGGTCAATCCTACTAGAAATACATGCAAGAATTTCTTAGTATCTTGCATAGTTAGAAAATGACCTTTCTAAATGATCTTCCAGCATTTATAAGGTGGGACAACCATGTTCTCAGGATAGTTTCATAATGTATGTTTTAAGTGACATGCTAGTGTCAAAGAAAATTGCGTGAAGATTCAGTAAAACTAATGGTGATTCCATTTAAGTTAAAGAGTGATAGGATATTACTCCAACAACATGCTATCAGGTTGTGTTATTAGTCTGAATCAAGGCAAATACATAAGGTGGTATAATAAAGTTCAGATGTGCCTTGCCTCTGTATTAGAATAAAAAAAGACTGTAAATGCTCAAAGAAACGTTATTAGACAGGTTTCTATTAAGGACGGCTGTTGTTGCCGCCCTGCAGGTTTGCCTAGACAACTGGGAGACCACATGTTTGGAGAATTAACTGAGTATATGATATCAATTTTATGTGCTTGTGTTTTACTGGACTAGGAGTTATCATATACTGTATATTGTACTCTGTGGTACATATTGTGGCAAGATTTGACAAAGTAAAAAAGAAAATAAAAACAAAAAAGGAGAAAAGTGAAAGGAAGGAATTAAAAAAGAAAAAAAAAACCTTTACAGAGGAATTCAAAAGGAAAGTATGAATTTCCTTAAAAGGATAGAGCCTATGTCTCTTACAGTACCAAGGATCTTATCTTTAGGCTTCTGTTGGGAGATACAATGCAAAGGCTATGTGTTTAACAGGGTCTGTAATGTCCTTGGAGGGAGAGCTCCAGAAGGAGGCCTTCCATCTTCTTGAATACTACAGAGAAAAAAAACAGCAGAAAGGATCGGGCTTAGTTTGTAGTGGAAGTAGCTGCTAATGTAACCCAGCAGTCTAGACCAATTATTTCATTTTTTTTCCCTTTATCATTTTTATTGATTTTAATTCAAAGCAGATAACATTCCATACAATCAAGTCAAACTTAAAGCAAAGCAAAATTCAACCCCCACCCAAGAGAAACAGAGGAGAGCCACCAACCAAAGCTACTGTATAAAAGCAACAAGACCAATGCTTTTAACTACCAAGTTTTACTTTAAAACTTTAGGACACTAATCTTCACAGGGCCAGATGCAATCCTTAAAATAAAAATACACATCTGGGGACAACTCACTAAATTTTGGTAGTGGACTGATCATCACAGGGGTTGTTTCTAAACACCCACCTATAATTTCTTCAATTCTGTGCAAATTCTGTAAATTTTTGGAATTTTGATGGCAAGCAAAATTTACTGAATTTGTTAAGACAACATTAACATTTCAAACTAGATTTCTTAGGAATAATGTTTGATTCAGTAATGTGGTCTATATATACGTATCCTGGTATGACATGGTTGGCATTTACAATTAGACAATGATTTTAATCTACTTTAGTTATTCTTTTAAATATAGTCAGAACTTGGATACTGGGCAGCCATGCCATAGTCCATTGATCTGCTGGTATCAGAAACCTTAGGCACATTAACTGTTTTGGGTGTATTACAAAAACCCGACTCTCCTGTGGTCAATTATATTTACTCTGACTGTACCATCATAATGGTGGGTGGCAGAGTGATACATTTTTCAGCTTTACTTCTATTCCAGTGATGTTTTCAAATGTTAAAGTACCATTTGGCTCTACAATTTTTTTTCCTTACAATAGGTTATGTTTATTTTAACATACTGTATGTAATATGATTTTCTCATGCACACATCATACACTTATACGGTTAACAGAAGTGCTTATGGGAGACCCTTTAGCCATGGATGGTTTATCCAACATAAACATGAACTTGCAATCAGTTGGATGACATTCACAAGAGCCCCTACTTTGAGCACAACCATTCTTAGGTTAGAAATGTCATACCAGTGATCCACCTAATTGCTCCCACCCTCATTTAACATATATTTATCAACAGTTGTTTCCAGACACACAATATATTAGCCATTTTGCTCATTGAATTCAGGAAACTGCGTACATTTTTAAATATTTCATAGTTCATATCTTTTGCCCTAGATATGCCTTTAGTGTTCCCCATACGCTTTTTTTTCCTCAATATGCTCATGTCTCTGAATCACTTTTGCTGGTGTTCCTCTCTCAAGCACATTCTCACAAAGCCTGGTTTTTATACTCTCATTTCAAGGTGCCAAGCTCACCTCCCATCCTATTTTTGACTACCACTACCCGCAGTGAAAATATTTGTAGTCTTGTGAATATTTGCCATCACTAAAGGGGACTCTCAAGCATGCCTCCTGCGCCTTAAGTCCTCCTTGTGTGTCTCAGCCTCTCTTGCCAGGCAAATTAACAATCAGATCACTCAGAGGAACCATGCGCATGTGCACACACATACACACACACACAGTTAATTTTTTTATATAGTAGATATGTTCAGCCATACAAGACTATTAGGACCCAAACAAAAGCTCAAGTTAAGCTGAAACTAAAATTTAAAATTTGCCACTTTAAATAAATTTAATATGCATTTTTTTGCCTTCATTTGTCTTGCTTGCTTTGCTCACATTTTCATTTAGATTGAATTAGAAAGCTACATACCCAGAAGTGAACCATTTACAAAGGAGCAAACTAAGCTGTGGTTAGGGGACAGATAGGGGTCAAATGCGCAGAAAGATACTAAGAAAGATCATCAAAACAAAATTAGAATTGGAAAATCAAAGTTGAGAAATTAACATTGCAAAAAGGTCCTTAGTGTAACTAAAAATTTAAAATGGGCTTCTCCCCAAACCATAAGCCACAAAAAGGGAAAAGCCCAGATTCAAAAAAATCCTTAATCTTCTAGAAAATATTAAAAAGGGGCAGAAAAAAAAAACTTTGAAAATGTGTAACACAAAAAAAAAAATTGAAAATGTGTAAAACAAAATATTTAAAATAAAATATAAACAGACCAAAAATATAATAAAAGAATATACAATAATATCTGAAGTGCAACAAAAATGTCAAATTACAAAAAAATACTTGAGCCAAGGATAAAACTTTGGCTAATGCATAACATAAAGAACATTAAGAAAAATAAACTTGAGTCCAGATAAAAATATATAGAAACAAATCACAAAGGACAAAAGTCCAAAATAATGAGTTTGAATAGGTTTTCAAAATGCATTACACCATTGTGACATTTAAAATTCATTTTGAATGTTTATTCCATATTCAAGCATCCCTAGTTGGCACTCATTGTGCATGGTTGCTAAAAACTGATCAGTAATGAGGATTTTTACATTAGCACTTGGCAACTTTGCTGTGGCTAAAACAGTTATGTTGTCTACAGTCTAAAAGCACAGAATGCTAATGCATTCATGCACTCCAGCTCACCCCTTTCCTCTACCACTGACAACAAACAGTTAAAACAAAACGGGGTTAACTTAAGAGAAGCAAATGCCTCAGTTAAAGCAGTTTAGATATAAATCTAGAGTTTTCTTCTTAAATGAAAATACTTCAATACAGTATTAATTACTGTATTTATGTTTAAGATCACAATATAGCCAAGATCATACCATTACTGAATCACAGTGCTTTGACTCTCTGGAATCATGATAATGTTGCCTCATGTTGTAATATTGTTGTTTTTTTTCTTTAAGTCAGGTTTTTCAAAGATGCATCTTTAATATCATGCATAATAAAAATGCAGTTTTGCATTTGCAACTCTGCAAACAATTAAAACACATTAACTTCCTTTCTCATGTTGAATTTAGAAAGTCATGGTATTTAATTGCATACTAATGTTCGGACAACAAGGTAATTTCCTTGGTTATTAATATTCGCATATACTGTAAAGTCAAAGGTTTAAAAAAAAAACCAAAAAAAACAGATGCTTCACTATAGCAACCCCTAATGAGAACAGCCGAAAGAAGGTGGATTCAGAAAGATTTGCAAAATGTACATGGTCATGAATGCCACTTTTTTTTTTTTGTTTTGTTTTTTTGTCCAAAAGAAAATAAGGTGGCAGCAATGCTCAAGGGTTATACTCATATTTATTTATTTTATGCATGATCAAAACAAACCACAAGAATGTGTTTCAAATATAAAGAATGCTACATATGGGAAACTGAATTTTTTCTGCTTTCTACAGCCAATTGTTTTTCAAAATGGAGGCTGGTGCAGTTTGCATTTACTTATTTACTTTGCTCTAGATGGGGTCTCTGTACCACCTAGTACAGCTGCTGCTTCTTTAGGACTGTGAAATGGACAGTGCATGTCTTCATCTGTCAGCTCATTAATTTTCTTTTGGATGAAAAATGGCTCCCTTGACAGACACTTTTACACTAGCTAACAAAAAAAAATCATAAGTCAAATAATCAAATGAGATTTACATTTTTATTCTTCAGTGGTAAATCACATACTGTATGATTGGTTTATTTATTTCAATGTCAAGAATTCAAAATGACCACATGTAAGACATTTTACTTACTTAACTGAACAATTTTCAGGCTTTGTTCACATATATGCAGACCAGATAAATGGTGGGTCATGTCTTTCAGGACTTGATTCATCATTGTTCACATATTCCATCAACACTGAAAAATTACTGTACGTATAAATTCCTGGGATAGCCCTTACAGTATGTTTGAAGGAAACAATACCATGCATGACCTCAGTTTATGTTAGTAGTACATTTTGCCCTTTATACAGTAAAAAGACTGTATACTCAAAAAACAGTATACAATGAATCCATTTTCTAAAACAGCTTATTGCATTAGAGTTTTTGAAGAACATGGAGTCTAAAGTAGGAGCATTGGGTTGTAAGAATAAACCAACCCTATCTATCACTGGCATACTCTTACACTTTAGTTCAATGTCATGTTATTAACCAATCTGTTTTTTGGATACAATAGAAAACTCAATTATGTGGAGAAAAAAATTAATTTCTAAAGCAGAATGTCTGTTACATTGGTTAAAAAAAGCCCTGTAAAATATAGAATTCATCAACTGATAAAGAAAACTGTCTAGTATGAGTTTTAAGAGCAATACACCAACCCAGAAACTCTTCTGTCTGCATCCAAGATGTTTGTTGCCAACATTGTGGATTGTAAGGAAATAAGAACTCCTAAGTCTATACAGCAATTATCACAAGTGACAGGTACGTTTCCAAAGTCATGTCAGTCTGCACTTCATGGTTTTCAGTGTACTGTTTTATGCATCATTTGGTACAAGGAATATGAACGGCCAAAATTTATTCTAATGTATGCGTTTTATTATATCAGTGTTTATGTTCTACCTTAAATTTTTCACATTGCATTCTATAGATTGGTGATGTACCATTTTATGTAATCAACAATAGATACGCTGTTCTATTTTTTGACAATACATGGTTATATATATATATTTGTATTTGTACTTTAATTTTCCCTTTGTTTTCTCTACATTTTTTTTTTTTAATTATTCTATCTGATATTACTGGTTTGATAAAGTAGTATGCCACTGTAATGTTCTAATGTTCGAAAATAAATTAATGACAGATTGAAAGCTCTAAAGAGCTGCAAGTGATGTGTGAGCTGATAGCTTGCAGAACAGAATTTCTAAAGACTATTCTCCATGGTGCAGAATGAATAACATTTAATCAATTTTAAAATAAAATTCTTCTTAAAATGAGTATCATAGTATAACGTTGGAGTGTATTTGCATTTATGTCTTTACTTGCATGTGCTTCTGCCGTCAACTGTTATCCAATATCCAATTAAGTTACATTTGCTGTCAGCAGCTATTCTAGATTTTTGCAACTCTAATGAAGATGATAGGTTTTAAAAGTAGGTAAAAGAATTGAACATAAAAATATCAAAATATATTGCTGTTTCGCTTCAAAAAAGTACTTTTTTTCTTTCTCTTAACACGGTAAATACCAAGGATTAATTTAAATCAGATTTAATTTACCCATACAAAATGCTCAGTAAAACTGAAGCATTAGTCATTGATGACTATTTAAAATGAGTTCTCTTTCAGAAAAATATAACTTCAATGTTTCCTGGATAGAATTTACAAGGCCAGAACTGTAGAGAATAAATTGGACAAGTTTATAAAGCTAAAATAATATAATGATGCTATCTGTTCATTACCTGTGTCTTAATGGGCAACATCTGACAGCATAATAGTCTGATTAAAGTTAAGACAGCTGAGCTTGTTTGCTTCTTCTTATCTTTACTGCTTTTATACAGTTATATAAAAGGGAACTGCTTCAGAGCAATAATGTTTTAATTATAAAACAACTGATGAATTTCTAAAAATGTAATGATTATATCAGCCAGGTATCTTAAGGTATTTATTTACAAAATACTAACCTATTTATTAAAAAAACAAATTACATGTAAATCATATGTCAAAATATGAATACAAAGATTAGTAGGTTTATTCCAAGCCCTGATTTTGAAACAATGCTGTGGTTATATTTTAGGATGTGTGGTAAAACATGTCACAATTTCCTTGCACATTCAAACCGTAATTAAATAACAGTATGAGGAAATTGGACATTAGATTATTGTACTGCAAGAAAACAAATTGATAAACGGAAAGCAATTGTTTTTTAAGCAATCCAATAAACACATGCAAGCTAACATCAATCAAGGTCAAATTAGTTTTTAATCATTGTCCAGAAAATGCCAATTAATCCTTCCACATATTGAGTATAACAACAAAGCATGGTGACTTTCAGCTCACATTTACAATTATCAATTTGTACTAAATGCTACAGATAAATTGTGTTACCATCATCTGTCTCTTTCATTGATTGCATTATGCTTATTGCTCTGGGGTAAGAAAGGGTCTTTATTCAAGAACAGTTTTTCTAAAGGTGCATGTGTTGGTTATCGATACATGCTTTACCAGGAAGTTCCAGTGGAAAATTACTATTTAAAACATTTTATTACCTATTATAGACAGACAAGACAAATGTTTTGAAAATTGAAAGCTAAGATAATGCCTAATAGAAATGGAAAATAGATGAAGTATACTTTTATTTACCATTAGCATTTAATAACTCATGTAATTGTTTTTGCTGTACATAAAGTACTTACATATGTTATGTATTTTGACTTTAATAACCAACTTGTAAAGCATAAGCAGCGATTCATTATTTATATTGCCTCAGACTTTTTTCAGTATCAGTACAAGAAGTAAATATGTAAATAAATGTCATAATTTGAACAACAAGGATGAACTTAAACTACATTTGTGTTTGTATTATATACTTCAAGACCAGTTTTAAAACAATGATTAGCTGACATTACCCTCAGGCACTAAAACAAATTAAACTCAACCTCTTCATGGTCCTCTATGTTATCAAACAGTGGTCTGCTCTGCTGGCATCAGTTCAGCCATCAGGTTTGGCTGAATTCGGCAATGGTGTTACTAAGAAATAAAGGATTAGCGCCAGTCAGCAGCTCAGAACCGGAATACTGTATGTATTCAGTGTAACACGATTACGGTTACTGATGAAATTTCATATACCAGAATGTCAAAATATTAAGGAATGAAAATGTCAGCAGCATATATTTTTGCATTGAGGAGCACTACAGTGCCTATCAAGAGTATTCACCCACTTGGAGGTATTCACATTAGATTAATTGATAGATTATTAGAATTATCAATTTGGCTACTCCTGATCAACAAGAGAAGACTCATGTCAAAGTAAAAACAAATCTCTGCAAATTGAAGAAAATTAATTACAAATATAAACCACAAAACAATTGATCTCGTAATTATTCACACCCTTTAATTTGACATACCTTAATTGTCACTGGTGCAGCCAAATGATAGATAGATAGCTAGATAGATAGATACTTTATTAATCAAAAGGGGAAATTCACATACAGTACTCCAGCAGCAGCATACTGATAAAGAACAATATTAAATTAAAAAGAGTGATATCAATGAAGGTATAACACACAGACAATTTTGTATAATATTAACGTTTACCCCCCCAGGTGGAATTGAAGAGTCGCATAGTGTGGGGGAAGAACGATCTCCTCAGTCTGTCAGTGGAGCAGGACAGTGACAGCAGTCTGTCGCTGAAGCTGCTCCTCTGTCTGGAGATGATTCTGTTCAGTGGATGCAGTGGATTTTCCATTATTGACAGGAGCCTGCTCAGTGCCTGTCATTCTGCCACGGATGTCAAACTGTCCAGCTCCGTGCCTACAATAGAGCCTGCCTTCCTGACCAGTTTGTTCAGGCGTGAGGCATCCCTCTTCTTTATGCTGCCTCCCCAGCACACCACCGCGTAGAATAGGGCGCTCACCACAACTGTCTGATAGAACATCTGCAGCATCTTATTGCAGATGTTGCAGGACGCCAGCCTTCTAAAAGTATAGTCGGCTCTGTCCTTTCTTACACAGAGCATCAGTATTGGCAGTCCAGTCCAATTTATAATCCAGCTGCACTCCCAGGTATTTATAGGTCTGCACCCTCTACACAAAGACACCTCTGATGATCACGGGGTCCATGAGGAGCCTGGGCCTCCTAAAATCCACCACCAGCTCCTTGGTTTTGCTAGTGTTCAGTTGTAAGCTCCTTGGTTTTGCTGGTGTTCAGTTGTAATGTGTTTTAGAAGTCACATAATTAGTTCAATAAGGGTCAACTGTCTGCAGTCAAGGGGGTTTCAATATATTGTTGAATAAATACACCTTATCTGGAAGGTCAACTTGTGGTGAGTCGAAATAACAAAAAAATACACCCACCCACAAAACAACAACAACAACCACAACCACAACAACCAACACCACCACCCCCACCTATACATTCCAAGGAACTTTGTGAAAAGGTCATTGAAAAGCACAATTCAGGGGATGGAGACAAGAAAATAACCCCAATCCATGATGCACAGTGGTTTTAGCAACATGTTGTGGGGATGCTTCTCTACAACAGACCCTGGAAGACATGTGAGCATAGAGAGCAAAACTGATGCAGCAAAATATGAGATCCTGGAGGAAAACCTAACGCTGTCTGCAAAAAATGTGCACCTTGGAAGATTTGTTTCCAACAACACAATGACCCCAAGCATAAATCCAAAGCTATACAACGACGCTAATGTCCTAGATTGGTTGAGAGTCCAACGTCCAGATTGAGAATTTGTGACTGGACTTGAAAAATGCTGTTCACTCACAATCCCCAAGCAACCTGACAAGGCTTGAGCAATTTTGCAAAGGAGAATGGGGAAAAATGTCAGTGTCACAATGTGCTACGCTAACAGAGGCCTGCGCACACAGACTTAAGGCTGTCATTACTGACAAAGGTAAATTTACTTAATACTGGTGTGAATACTTAATGCAATCATTTATTTTGGGCTTCATATTCTTAATTAGTTTAGACCACTTTGCAGAAGTATCATTTTCACGTTGACATTAGCCTCTCTTTCTGTTGTATAATAATAAAATGTAAAAACTTCTAAGGGGTGAATACTTTTTATAGGAACTGTTATAGGGGGAGATCTTACTTTCTAGGACTGCCTTTTCTGCCATCTGTAGTCCTCATTCCTGCTATGGTCTTTGTAACTGGTCAGACCAGTTATTTATACTTGTGTATTTTGCAGAAACTGATTACAAGTCCCATAAATATCTGTGAATATCTACACCTCCTTGAAAAGGCGAACACTCTAAATGCTGCAGTATTCAAATTTCAGACACTGTTCATGATGAAAGACAACAGTTTATGCCAACAGGACTATTGATAAAAAAAATGTAAATTCATAAGAAGTGTTTTATTGAATCTAAAACTTTGGAAAATGAAATGCGTTGACTGGCTCTGTACTGACTGAATAGGGAAGAGCCAATAAATTAAATAGTATATAAGAAGACAATGTGTTTTATTTTGATTACCTCCCCAATCATTAATCATTCTGGGGCTCCTCTGGCCCAAAATATCACATTTCATGAAAGCATTGATCTCCAGGAATTTCAAGTTAAAAGTAAATTCGATTCCATCCCAAAGGTATTCTCAGTACTTATGCTGGTCACAAAAACATATCTAGCAAACATAAAAAACGTTCACTCTCCAGCCTCACATAGCTTATGACTGGCCCATTGATTTATTAGTAGGTGCCCGGTTGCAGAAGTGTCACCTAAATGATATTTCTGTACACAACTTCAAATCAATATAGAAAATTTATAAAATGGTTTTACAGGAACACTTTTTTTTCCATTTGGGGCTGGATTTTGCTTTAAAAAAAAAAAAGGTAGTTCACTTTAGTTGTGCATTTGACAAAATAAAAAAAAAATTATCCAGCATATATCAAACTGTTGTATATACTGTACATACATGCATATATATTCGTAAATCCTGGACCTAATGTCTGACCATCACAGGAATCTTTCATGCAAAGACCAACAGGGACAATTTGGATTTGTCACTAAACCAGCATTTCTATTGGGAGGAGAGAATCTGAACACTCCACATGACTGGAAGTCGGAGTCATGATCTACTAATGGGTTTTGAACAAAAGTAAGCCCTGATATCTCCAACTAATATGGAATAGATTGATTGGCAACTCTAAACTAGCAATGTATAAGTAAGTAAAAAAGAGGAAGTGTACCCTAAGATGCACTTGTTTCCTGTTAGGATTTAGTTCCTTTCTTGAACCTGATTCTGATGAGATTGACTCCAGTGTAATGGAGTGAGTGTGTTTAGAAAATGTACAAATGTATATGCAATGTAATCTATACTAATAAAAGGCAAAGCCCTCACTGACTGACTGACTGACTGACTGACTCATCACTAATTCTCCAACTTCCCGTGTAGGTAGAAGGCTGAAATTTGGCAGGCTCATTCCTTATAGTTTACTTACAAAAGTTGGGCAGGTTTCATTTCGAAATTCTACACGTAATGGTCATAACTGGAAGCTATTTTTGTGCATATACTGTAATGGAGTTGAGCTCGAAAGCCGTGGGTGGCGGAGTTTCGTGGGACATCATCACGCCTCCCACGTAATCACGTGAACTGACTGTCAACGCAGTGTGTAGAAAACCAGGAAGACCTCCAAAAAGCGCTGAAGAAAACATGCATTATATAATTGAGAAGGCAGCGAAACAATAAGAAGTGAGCGAGTGACATGCACTACCATATTCATGAGTGCTGCTACTTTGGAAAGAAAGCAAGGTGTAAACCTAAACTTTAAATTAAGTTCATAGACAGGCTGCCGCTGGCGTTTCTCATGCCCACGGGTAATGCGGGATACAAGTTTAATGAGAGGACGCAGGATATAAACGAGAGTTTTGATCACTTTGTAACTAAGTTAAAATTGCAGGTGAAGGGGTGTGCTTATGCAAATTTCGAGAGACTGTGTTTGTGGGGGATTGACAGTTAAGGCGGGTGGGGGAGTCACGTCATCATCTCCCCTCCCATTTACCTCATTTCGCTCTGAGCTGAGCTCCGCCGTCTTCCAAAGCAACTTCGTCACACTGCCACCAAATACTCACAGAAAAATCCACAAGTTAATACACACGCTGTCTCTAGAGTTTCTCCACACTGAATCCTCCAGGCACTACTTACAAAAGGTTACATTGACAATCGTGTTACGTTATTTTTAAAATCTTTCCTTTTCTTAGCACAAGCACAGCTGAGAAGCTTCGATGCATGTGCTCCATAACGTGTTAAAAAATAATGAATTTAATCACACTTTGCATTACAAGCAAAGGGGAACTTTTGTCAATGCATGATTTCCTGGTACACTGATTACATTGATCAGCGCATCCTGATTCATTTTACCCTCGCACCACCTTGGTTTGAGAAGAAGTATGAAAAAATATGAGGTTAACACAGAAAAACAGATCAATTCAAGCTTTATGAATAATCGATTCGCCATCAATAATTGTTTTGGTAAAGCCATACTCAATGTAATCCTCCTTCCATTTTATAATTTTTCCGCCACTAGCCATGATTAAATGAACGGTAAAAAAGTAAGAGCGAAGCGAGGGTGACTTATTTAGGCAGGCATATATATGACAGCAACACTCATGACAATGTCAATCATGTTACATTATTATTAAAATGTTTCCTTTTCTTTTTCATTACTTCTTTAACACACTACTTCTCCGCTGCGAGGCGCAGGTATTTTGCTATATATATATATTGTCACGCTTGGGTCACAGATTTGCACAGAGACACAGGAGCTCGTAGAAACAAGAAGGATTCTTTTTATTCAAACACTGCAAACAAACATTTCTCTCTTCAAACTTGCTCCTTAACAGAGTTGACAGTTTTGTCTATCAATTATAGGTAAGTTCCTTCTTCGTATGAATACGTGTCAGGAGCAGTAGTAGTAGTCTGAGAGAGAGAGAAAGTAAAACAAATCAATACCCCAAAAAGACAGGCGCTGCGCGAGGCTTTTAAAGTCGGCGGAATGCCGCGCGAGGCTTATATTACGCATTATAGTGCACGGATAAGGAGTAATGTGAGGGTAGTCAGTGTTTCAGGGGGGTTGTCGTTTTCCTAGGGTGACGATCAGCTCTCCAGCTCACACCCTCCCCCTCAGCTTTATTCACACCCTTGTGAATCAAGCGACTTTCCGTACCAGGTTCATGTTCATGTAGGCGTGACAATACGTCTGCGTTGATGTGTTCAGAACCTGGTCGGTGCCTTACTGTGAAAGTGTAAGGCAGTAAACCCAGAAACAATCTCATTAGACGAGAGTTTGTATCTTTCTGCCGGTATAACCATTGAAGTGGAGCATGATCAGTTACCAGAGTGAAGTTTCGTCCCCACAAGTAATAGCGAAGCGCTTCCACTGCCCACCTGATTGCCAAGCATTCTTTCTCGATTGTAGAATAATTACGTTCCCTAGGAAGTAATTTCCTAATTAAATATGTGATTGGATGTTCTTCTCCATCAAAAATCTGTGACAGGACTGCACCCACACCAAACTCGCTAGCGTCTGTTTGCAAGATAAAGTCTTTTGTGAAATCTGGATTTCTGAGAACTGGGAAAGAAGACAATGCTTTTTTTAAATCGCTGAAAGAGCGTTCGCAATTTTCTGTCCATAAGATAGGTCGGTTTTTCCTGCCTCTGGTAAGTTCGGTGAGGGAGGCAGCTCTATGTGCAAAGTTTGGGATGAATCTTCTGTAGTAACCGGCAAGCCCCAGAAAAGTGCGCACTTGTTTTAGTGTCTCAGGTCTAGGATAAACAAGCATTTCTTCTATTTTCCTTAACTGTGGTCTAAGTAAACCCTTGCCCATAGAATAGCCTAAATAATGAGTCTCGGACATGCCAAGTTTACATTTCTTAGGGTTAGCAATAAGGCCAGCTTGTCTCAAGCTTTCAAGAACGGCCTGCAGCCGCTCTAAGTGCGTTTGCCAATCATTGCTGAAAATCACAACATCATCAAGGTATGCCCCGGCATATTCAGAGTGAGGACGTAGGATCTGGTCCATCATGCGTTGAAAAGTCAGAGGCGCCCCGTGAAGACCAAACGGGAGTCTTGTAAATTCATAAAGTCCGTCAGGAGTTGCAAATGCTGTTTTCTCACAACTGCTAGCCTCCAAAGGCACCTGCCAATAGCCTTTCGTGAGATCTAGCGTAGAGATGTAGCTCGCTTATCCCAATTTTTCCAATAGTTCATCGACACGGGGCATCGGGTAAGCATCGAATTTAGAGACCTTATTCAAGCGTCTGAAATCGATACAGAAGCGAATCGAACCGTCTTGCTTTCAGACTAATACGACTGGGCTGCACCAGTCACTTTTACTTTCACGAATTACACCCAATTGTAGCATCTTCTTTACCTCCTCTCGTACAATATTTCGTCGCGCTTCCGGAATCCGGAATGGCCGCATTTGTACGCGAACACCAGGTTCAGTGGTAATTTTATGTTCTGTGATGTCAGTTTTGCCTGGTAAGTCTGAAAAGACATCAGTGTTCCGTTCTATCAAAGTTAACAGTTCTGTATTTTGCGTGTCAGTAAGATCGTTGCCAATGGTAACATCGGTTGCAACCAAGGAAGTGTTAACCTCTTCAATAATGGCGGGGCCCTGCCATTTAGCCAAGAATTTGTGTGGATCAGAGGGAACCAGTATCAAAACACGATCACCAGGTTTGAATTCACGGAGCTTACTGCGCCTATCGTAAAGACGCTTCTGAGTTTCCTGTTCTCGTTGTTGATGCTCCACAGCAATAGAGGAAATAGAGGAAAGCATAGAAATTCTGTCTTGCAACGAAATTAGTCGATCTGCAAAGCTTGGACCCTGAGCTGCTCTCTCGATCCCCATCCATTCCTCACGCACCACATCCAGGACGCTTCGCGGCCGTCTGCCGAATAACAGCTCGAAGGGACTCAAGCCGGTGGACGCCTGTGGTGAAAAAGAAAATCAAGATGAAGAATTGGTAGCGGCCGGGGAAAATCTAAAACCCAACTTAGATATTGAACCCGATCTCTCGAGTGAGACGGAGGGCACCCCACTCCTGGTACCACTTGTCACGCTTGGGTCACAGATTTGCACAGAGACACAGGAGCTTGTAGAAACAAGAAGGATTCTTTTTATTCAAACACTGCAAACAAACATTTCTCTCTTCAAACTTGCTCCTTAACAGAGTTGACAGTTTCGTCTATCAATTATAGGTAAGTTCCTTCTTCTTCGTATGAATACGCGTCAGGAGCAGTAGTAGTAGTCTGAGAGAGAGAGAAAGTAAAACAAATCAATACCCCAAAAAGACAGGTGCTGCGCGAGGCTTTTAAAGTCGACGGAGTGCCGCGCGAGGCTTATATTACGCGTTATAGTACACGGATAAGGAGTAATGTGAGGGTAGTCAGTGTTTCAGGGAGGTTG
>JANRMT010062808.1:21014823-21108722 GCA_026402145.1 Polypterus bichir lapradei | reverse complement strand
ATATATATATAGCAAAATACCCGCGCTTCGCAGCGGAGAAATAGTGTATAAAAGAAGTTATGAAAAAGAAAAGGAAAAATTTTTAAAATAACGTAACATGATTGTTAATGTAATTGTTTTGTCATTGACATGAGTGTTGTTGTCATATTTATATCTATATATATATCTATATATATCTATATATATCTATATCTATAGCAAAATACCCACGCTTGGCAGCTGAGAATTAAAAAGAAAAGGAAACATTTTAATAATAACGTAACATGATTGACAACGTAATTGTTTTGTCATTGTCATGAGTGCTGCTGGCATGCATATATATATATATATATATATATATATATATATATATATATATATATATATATACATACATACATACATACATACATACATACATACATACACATATACTATGGGGTGCGAAACAGGCAAATACATGGATTTTCTGAATATATAAAGTTGGCATCAGAATATATAAAGTCAAAACTTGAATATATAAAGTCATTCCCGAATATATAAAGTCACTGTCGGAATATATAAAGTCAAAACTTGAATAAATAAAGTCACCGCTGGAATATATAAAGTCAAAACTTGAATATATAAAGTCATCGCTGAAATATATAAATTCAAAACTTGAATATATAAAGTCAGCGTCAGAATATATAAAGTCAGCGCTGGAATATATAAAGTGAAAACCTGAATATATAAAGTCAGCATCGGAATTTATAAAGTCATTCCTGATTATATATTGTCAACATGGGAGTATATAAACTCATTCCTGAATATATAAACTCAAAGTCAAAATATATTGATTGAAACGACTCTGAACTGAAGTAAGTTAACAAAAACATATTCAGAAAAATAAATTAAAAAAACACTGTTCGATTAATGTTTTGAAAATGATGCATTTGCCCTGCCTAGGATTGGTTCCTGCCTTGCACCCAGTGTTGGCTGGGATTGGCTCCAGCAGACCCCCGTGACCCTGTGGTCGGATTCAACGGGTTGGGAAATGGATGGATATTGCAGCACTGACTTTGTATATTCCGACGATGACTTTATATATTGAAGTTTTGACTTTATATATTCCAGCGCTTACTTTATATTGTGAGTTGGAGGGCTTCGCTATTACGTGTGGGGACGAAAGTTCACTTTGGTAACTGATCATGCTCCACTTCAATGGTCATACCGACAGAAAGATACAAACTCTCGCCTCATGAGATGGTTTCTGGGCTTACAACTTTTACCGTTTCACAGTAAAACATCGACCAGGTTCTGAACACGTCAACGCAGACGTATTATCAAGACTAAATGAACCGGTACAGAGAGTCGCTTGATTCACGGAAAGGTGAATAAAGCTGAGGGGGAGGGTGTGAGCTGGAGGGCTGATCGCACCCCAAGAAGATACAGACGCCTCTGGGAAAACCACAACCCCTGAAACACAGACTACCCTCACATTGCTCCTTACTTTCTCACTTGCGCTATAACGCGTAATGCAAACCTCGTGCGATACTCGGCTAAATTAAAAGCCTTGTGCAGCGCCTGTCAGTTGAAAATTGATTGTTTGCTTGATTTTATCGCTCTCTCTCTCTGCTCCTAGCGGAACTGTCATCTCTGACTTGTCATGGAGCACGTTTAAGCTCATGTGTTTGCAGTGTTTGAATAAAAATCCTTCTTGTTTCTACGACCTCCTGTGTCTCTGTGCAAATCTGTGACCCAAGCATGACAATATATTCCGACGCTGACTTTATATATTCAAGATTTGACTTTATATATTCCAGCGCTGAGTTTATATATTCCGATGCTGACTTTATATATTTAAGTTTTGACTTTAGGTGGCAGTGTGACGAAGTTGCTTCAGAAGACGGCGTTAGCAGCGTAGCTCAGCTCAGAGCGAAATGAGGTAAATGGGAGGGAATATGATGATGTGACTCCTCCACCCGCCTTAACTGTCAATCCCCCACAAACACAGTCTCTCGGAATTTGCATAAGCACACCCCTTCACCTGCAATTTTAACTTAGTTACAAAGTGATCAAAACTCTCGTTTATATCCTGCGTCCTCTCATTAAACTTGTATCCCGCATTACCCGTGGGCATGAAAAACGCCAGCGGCAGCCTGTCTATTAACTTAATTTAAAGTTTAGGTTTACACCTTGCTTTGTTTCCAAAGTAGCTGCACTGATGAATATGGTAGTATATGTCACTCGCTCGCTTCTTATTGTTTCGCTGCCTTCTCAATTATATAATGCATGTTTTCTTCAGCGCATTTTGGAGCTCTTCCTGGTTTTCTACATAGTGCGTTGACAGTTCACGTGATTACGTGGGCGGCGTGATGATGTCACACGAAACTCCGCCCCCACGGGTTTCACGCTCATCTCCATTACAGTAAATGGAGAAAAACAGCTTCCAGTTATGACCATTACGCGTAGAATTTCGAAATGAAACCTGCCCAACTTTTGTAAGGAAGCTGTAAGGAATGAGCCTGCCAAATTTCAGCCTTCTACCTACACGGGAAGTTGGAGAATTAGTGATGAGTCAGTCAGTCAGTGAGTCAGTGAGTGAGTGAGTGAGGGCTTTGCCGTTTATTAGTATAGATATATAGAGAGATATGAGAACAACACTCATATCAATGACAAAACAATTACATTAACAATCATGTTACGTTATTTTTAAAATTTTTCCTTTTCTTTTTCATACCTTCTTTAACACACTACTTCTCCGCTGCGAAGCGCGGGTATTCTGCTAGTGAAAGATATAATGGATATGTTTTCTGACATATTATTCTAAGCCATTGGGAAACTGCAGTCTTAGACATTCTGTAATTAACTACACAAGATCAAAAAATAACAATGGCTCAATTTTTAGCAGAACCAATTGGATAAGCTTGTAAAATTAAGCTTTATTTAGCTTTCATTTTCCTTTACACAGTACAGGAATGAAATATTAGTGAATAAGTACTTTAAACAGTAGACGAATGATGCCAAAATTGACAAATCTGATGCATGAATCAAAAAACAAATAAAGGGAAAACAAATAAATCCAAGTAGTCGAGAGTAATAGTAACACTGTTTTGGATTGATGTTTACTACTCAATAAGAACGAATAGTGTGTCTCTTAAGTTTGTGATCATTTGGGAAATGACCATGATGACTCCTGGAAATGGATTTCTTATGTTTTTCTGGAAAAAAAAAAAAGATATGAGCGTCCCAGCTCCAGGGTTGCCTTGGATTTCAAGCACCCACAATAATTCTTCATAAAAATACAAAAATATCATACAGAGTACATATACCCAGCATAGTCTAGTGTAATAATGTGACTTTTAGAAATTTTGTTGTTTTCCAGTAAGAAAAAATTACTCCCAAGAAAGATGACACCTCTTAGCATTAGGCATTGCTAACGCGTTTGCTTTGGTTTTCTGTACTACTCTTAGTTTAAACACTGCGGCACAAGTACAAGTATGTTGCAACATTTATTTACTAGTGAAAGGCATTTTAATTCACTTTACCATGTAAACTAATCTATTCCTGTTGTCCTTTTCATTCCTCAGCAGGATCTAGGGCAACAAATAATTCACGTACCTGCCACAATGAATGTTAAAATAATTTATTAAACAGAGGGGGCACTAGCACAAAAACAGACTGAAAAATAATTCAAATAAGAAAATGAGTCAACTTTGCTACTCTGTTTAGATGCATTTAATCAAACCGTGATAAATCTCCTAACTAAAAATCCTGAGATTTTGGGATTTGTTTGCAAATTTTTAGAGTTTCAGGTTTCATTTGCCAAATTAAAAAGAATCAGTTACTGATATTTATTGAGTGTGCACAGGGAGCCATAAAAAGTCTGCGCTAGGGTCTATATGAACAATGTAAAGCTGAAAACTGATTAAAATAACTGTTAATAATTAGGATAATATTTTATAAGGTTCAATTTTGTATCACTGTAATTTAAGTTGTTAAATGTATACAGCGCAATCACAGTCAAAATCCATCTATCCTAATATTGGTTACTCCATTTCAAGCCAGCAAATTGCCACCAAGTACTCTCCAACACTCCCAAGCTGTAAACATACATGAACAACACTCCTCTGACTGACAAAATGAAATTTAATTTGCATGAGTGGGCGGAGCTATGTAGTTAAATTTTGATCATAATCTTGCCAAATTGCTAAATTCCACCAGAGGGTACAATCTACACAGCAAAAATTGAAATGGATTTCTTTAAATAAATATGATGATAATAAAAAAAAATGATGAAACCTCATTAGATTATATATGTTGCATTATTTTCTTCCAGGTGAAACAACATAACAGAAAGCTAAAGGTTATTTTCGACACTGAATAGTTGGCTGTATTACTGAAACATCTTGTCTATTTTCTTCTCTCTTCAGAATGGAAATAACCTTTACATTTTTTTCTTTAAAATGTATGACATTGCTAAATCCAAGCAACACAATTAAACGTCATGGTGAAATACAATACATTTTGTTCAAAAAGAAACTATCAATTTAAAAAAAATATGCTGCAACAGTTTAATGCTATGCTATAGCCTTTGACATTTCTATTGTCTCAAAGAACAGAAGCAGTCCCTTGTTTTAGATCAGGATTTTCTTTAAATACCTTAAAATACATTGTTTTCTTTTTTTTTTTATATTTTTATATTTAACCCTCATGTTTGCCATATGTGGTCCAACAGTATTTAAGCTGAGGCAAAAATATTTTCTGTACTGCAGTTATCCCACCTCTATTAATGATTTGGGCACATATTTATGCTTTTCTTTTTAAGCTCACTGTTTTATCAGCTGTAACTTTTTGATACCATCAGCAATGGCAAATTTTATCAATAACTGGATAGTAGAAGTTGTGACCGTAAGTTCATTGGTCAAATGACCTACTACTATTTATGAAATTGGCACATTTTAAACTTTAAATAAAGGGTGTTTAAAAGAAAAATGTTTCTTAGGCTAAAGGGTAGAAATGCAAATATTAATTTTCATCTTTACACAGAACAGTAACAGCCAAGATTTTGTAACATACATTAAAATGGATTTAAAAATAGCCCAGCTGGGCATGAAACCACCGAATCTGGCAACTATGGACAGAAATGTATTAGTTTAATATTATGTATATAATACTATGTATTATATTTCTCAAGGAGCTGAGAAAAAGTATAGCAGATCAAGTTGTCACTGACCTCAGGTTGAGCAGTGTAAACAGGGGTGGGGATGAGACAATACAGGGAAAGGACAAAACAGATATTGAAGGTGTTGTAGAGCAGCCATACAGGGATAGTCTTAAAGCTGAGATTTGGACCTGGAACATCATTTGTAGCATCAATTCAGTGAAGGAAGAGCAGAAATCTGTACATCTGCAGGTCCACACAAGAAGAAGCAGAGTTTAACACCTCACATCTTGACACAGGACTGAACATCCCTGCTGTATCATCTGACAGAGTAGCTCTCAACATTCCTGCTGAGCTACCTGACAAAAAAGCACTCCAGTCAGATGCTAATATGTCTATCATTGGCTGTGTAACCACAACAGAAATGAAAATCATCCTGATGTTTGTGGTTGGCAAGGAAAGTGATTTTGCAGGAAGGACTATTTAATATAGATAACAAGTTGTATCAGTCTGGGAATGAATTGCCAACACAAAGCTGACTTTTTATCATACAAATAAGAAGCTTTAGAGCCAGGTGCAGGGGAGTATTTAAAAATGTCAAGTCTGCCGAAATTGGCATATAGGTTGTATTACAACTAGTGCAGCAACAGTGAGCCACTCTTCTAAGGACAGTGACCATACTTAAAACATTGATGTAAAGAGTTAAAATCCATTGGCACTCAGCACCACAGCAGTGAAGAAATGCAATACTTTGTTATAAGTGTAATCGTTGTTGTGTTGTTACTGTATTATACTCGTATGATGAAGACAGTCTTTCTTTTGCCAGCAATGATTCACTTGAACTTGAAAGAGTCATAAGTGAACAAGAGCCATCAATCTGACCGACAGTGCATTTTAAACATGTACTGTATGTGTAAAACAAAAAACACTGATAATATCATAGGTGTGTCGTATCATCACACATGCACATACAGTGGTGTGAAAAACTATTTGTCCCCTTCCTGATTTCTTATTCTTTTGCATGTTTGTCACACAAAATGTTTCTGATCATCAAACACATGTAACCATTAGTCAAATATAACACAAGTAAACACAAAATGCAGTTTTTAAATGATGGTTTTTATTATTTAGGGAGAAAAAAAATCCAAACCTACATGGCCCTGTGTGAAAAAGTAATTGCCCCCTTGTTAAAAAATAACCTAACTGTGGTGTATCACACCTGAGTTCAATTTCTGTAGCCACACCCAGGCCTGATTGCTGCCACACCTGTTTCAATCAAGAAATCACTTAAATAGGGGCTGCCTGACACAGGGAAGTAGACCAAAAGCACCTCAAAAGCTAGACATCATGCCAAGATCCAAAGAAATTCAGGAACAAATGAGAACAGAAGTAATTGAGATCTATCAGTCTGGTAAAGGTTATAAAGCCATTTCTAAAGCTTTGGGACTCCAGCGAACCACAGTGAGAGCCATTATCCACAAATGGCAAAAACATGGAACAGTGGTGAACCTTCCCAGGAGAGGCCGGCCGACCAAAATTACCCCAAGAGCGCAGAGACGACTCATCCGAGAGGTCACAAAAGACCCCAGGACAACGTCTAAAGAACTGCAGACCTCACTTGCCTCAATTAAGGTCAGTGTTCACGACTCCACCATAAGAAAGAGACTGGGCAAAAACGGCCTGTATGGCAGATTTCCAAGTCGCAAACCACTGTTAAGCAAAAAGAACATTAGGGCTCGTCTCAATTTTGCTAAGAAACATCTCAATGATTGCCAAGACTTTTGGGAAAATACCTTGTGGACTGATGAGACAAAAGTTGAACTTTTTGGAAGGCAAATGTCCCGTTACATCTCGCGTAAAAGGAACACAGCATTTCAGAAAAAGAACATCATACCAACAGTAAAATATGGTGGTGGTAGTGTGATGGTCTGGGGTTGTTTTGCTGCTTCAGGACCTGGAAGGCTTGCTGTGATAGATGGAACCATGAATTCTACTGTCTACCAAAAAATCCTGAAGGAGAATGTCCGGCCATCTGTTCGTCAACTCAAGCTGAAGCGATCTTGGGTGCTGCAACAGGACAATGACCCAAAACACACCAGCAAATCCACCTCTGAATGGCTGAAGAAAAACAAAATGAAGACTTTGGAGTGGCCTAGTCAAAGTTCTGACCTGAATCCAATTGAGATGCTATGGCATGACCTTAAAAAGGCGGTTCATGCTAGAAAACCCTCAAATAAAGCTGAATTACAACAATTTTGCAAAGATGAGTGGGCCAAAATTCCTCCAGAGCGATGTAAAAGACTCATTGCAAGTTATTGCAAACGCTTGATTGCAGTTATTGCTGCTAAGGGTGACCCAACCAGTTATTAGGTTCAGGGGGCAATTACTTTTTCACACAGGGCCATGTAGGTTTGGATTTTTTTTTCTCCCTAAATAATAAAAACCATCATTTAAAAACTGCATTTTCTGTTTACTTGTGTTATATTTGACTAATGGTTAAATGTGTTTGATGATCAGAAACATTTTGTGTGACAAACATGCAAAAGAATAAGAAATCAGGAAGGGGGCAAATAGTTTTTCACACCACTGTAAATCTATTAGTATGGCTCACCAAAAACTCACTGTCATTCAAAAAACATTTTTTTCATCAATCGTCCATCACTATCTATTAATGATAATTTACTGCCATGAACGTGACAAAAAAAAACAGCATATCAGAGAAAATTAAAACATGGCTATATTTGTCATACAACTAAATACATTTTCGTTAGCACAGTCATCCACAGCTCAGGTAGACCAAACTAAATACAATTATGGCAAATCCAGGCAAAAATAAGATAAGCAAAGATGCAGCATGCCAAAGTGCTGGTTATTGCACTACACTATTACATGAACACCACAATTATTCTGTCTGCTATGGACATGCATCTGTTAAATGAGCACTCCCAATTAATCTAAAAAGTTGACACCTATGGTAAAGAAAGAAAATTAGCCATCCTATAATTTTTGCTATCATTCGGCTTGCCCTAACAAAATTTTAACTTGTAATTGTAAATTGTTATGATAAAATAACTGTACATATCCTCAGTCTGTAAAAATAGAGAGCATGTTTATTATTATATCCCCAACAAGGTATGCACATCTCAGAACACCTCATTCATTTCTGCCACTAATACCACATGAAAAGATCTACACAGTAATGTGCCACAATGCAGCCACAATTCTAGTTCATATAGCCATGTAAAACCATATTGAGTACTTTTTTTTTATTTTAAATATTACCTGAATTTCATATTTCAATTTGATTCAATTACCAATGTACTTGCTGTACACTCTGTATGCATCTAATGTCCTGATCTTTGTGAAAATTGGTTAATCCTGCCAAAATTATCCTGGAGCCATTAGTTGTGGTAATGACAATAGACAGTACTCAGCAGGTGATGAGACTAAGCAGAATATTAATGACACCTTCAAAGTACAGGATAAGAAACCACTTTGAGAAACCTACTCAGATGCTCTGAATGTGTGGAACATCATAAATCTCTCAACATATATGTAATTACACAGGTTCCTTCAGAAAAGAAACACTTTCTAGCTAAGAGGTTAAATGTAAGATTATTTTTTGTGCTGCCAGCCTTTGCATCTTCTTGAGCCTGGGACATCAATAGTCATGACCTGGATGGACTAGTACAATTAGGACACTGATACCAAACACAATTGGTGCAAACATGCCAAGTGCTTTTATTTCATATAAAAAAACTGTGCAATAAATAAAGTGTGGTCAATAAATAAAGAATGCATTAAATGACCAGTAATATAATCAATGCTGTCTTGTTAAAAATCATTTCATAAATAAATCCAAATCAGGGTTAAAATAAGGTCTATTCCTGAATAAAAATCATGTTTCTACTCTATTCTCCCGGGAGCCCCCTTGCATCACTCTGTGTCTCTTGCCTCCTCTGCTCACCCAGCGTTACTGCAACAGAGCCCATCCACCTTAGTTGGTCACCATGGGGACCCTTGGAGCTGCCCACCATTGTCCAGCCACTTACCTTCATTCTGGCAGCAGTTTAATTGCCCCTACTCCTCTGGATTACTCAGCAGGAGCTCCCCACCCTTTGAGCATAGTTCCCCTCGTTCACTTGCATAGTCACCGGACTGTTTTGCCTGTGATCCACCACACTGGTTGACCCTCCCTGTCTTCTCTCTGCTCTTTTCAAATAATTGCTCCCAATTGTTCTCACTTCATCTTTCTTTGTTTCCTCTCTCCACACTCACTTTTACCTGGACTGATAGATAGATGCTTCTGCTGAAAAATCCCTTGGCTGAAAGTCCATGATGTTAGTGTCTCAGAGAAAGAATGCGCAGAATTGTACATAATGGCACTCAGTTTTATTTTAACTCTCTCCTTTGCTGCTACCTCCAGCGGCTGCAAAGTGTGTGCCATAACAGAGCCTGCCCTTTTAAATAGCTGGGTACTTCAGTGGACCACTCATGAGATGATGTTACAAGCCTAGGATGACAGACTGTAGAAAATTAAACTGTCCATCACAAAGTTAGAAGTGAAGGATGTCACTTCCCACATTAAAGGAACACCATCTCCTAAGAAAGAACAGCCTGCTCTGCCCTTTCTTATACTGTATATAGTATTTCCTCTGTGGTCCAAAACCAGTCCAACCTGACACTGACATGGACCCCAACCCCCCCAAAGTACTTCTCGGCAGGCACCACCTCTACATCCACTTCCTGAATAGTAACAGAACACAGAGACTCTTTGGTGCGCGGAGAATCTATAACCAGTTCCTTTATACTCTGTAGTTGCAGGTGCTTTTCTTACCAACCCATGAAATATCAATGAGGGACTCTATTTCTAATTTGTATGCGCGACTATGGGCATTACCAATTTAAGTTAAAGCAACACTAAACCGAACATTATTGCTTATAAGGGTAAAAGTACGTCAGCGTAAAGGTAAGGCACTTACCATTTGTGTGTTAAAGAAGCTGCCGTGGGGCCACATCAGCAGGTGCGCACTGTGAGGCACGGCAGATCTGGGCACACGTGGAGCCGGTATAATGGCCAATACGGGCTTCTTCACGGGTGGTTTATGGTGCAGTACGCCTGGAAGAGAACATCGGCATCTGCATTTGTTATTGAGGCCGAGTCAGAGGTGGGGATCCAGTATTCTAAGTAAATCAAGTTTACTTAGTGGAGTGACCGTCTTGTCATGTTATACCATAGCCGTCTGTGGGGCTTACACGCGTGCGACCAGCAGAGGTTCGATTTTAAATAGAAAGGTGCCCGGGCGTGTCGCGTGGCGTGAACGTGCCAGCGTCTATCTGAATAGGTGCGTGGGGTAGACAGGTTTGCGTGCATGATTGGCTGGATAATCTTGTCGGTTATAAAGGAGTTGCTGGCTAACAAGGTATTATGTTAGGTAATTTGAGGCTGATAACGGCAGACATTTAATGATAGACACTGAGATCAGAAGTTATGTTAACTGCACAGTAGCCTTTTACTAAGGACTTTTCTGTAACCACTTGTCCAAAGATATCTCTTAACCCCACTGCGGCGCCCCCTGCTGCCTGGGATAACACGGGGTCGTCAGTGGACCTAAAGGCGAGGTAAGGTTAAGCACTGTTGAGCTGTAGAAGGAGCAGTTGGTTTACTGGACGGCTTTGTAAATATTTTCATTTTGCACATATGTATCTCCGAGTAATGGTTTTGTTAGAGGTATACTGTATATACATTTTTGGCTTTGGAATAGTTTTTCTTTTGTCACTGGTGCAATTGTTTTTTTCTTTTTGTATATACACACATTCGATTTTTCTTGTACATATTTTTCCTCTATTTGTTTCTCCTATCGAGGAACTTCCTGAGCCAGGGATAAAGAAGGAAGACGTTTATGTAGTTTTTGTATAGAGAACAGAGGAGTGCACTGTACATACTGCAAACAGACATTTTTTCTGTTTATTTTTTCCTTTTTGTTTCTATTTTCTCTCTGATGGAGTGCCAGCACTGAAGAACTGTAAAAACAAAGCCTACCTGACACTACTATGTTTTTATTGTACAGCACAACAAAACAAAACTTGTACCTTTCTGCCTCAAATTCTGGATCTGCGTCTCTCCTCTCCGGTAATCCTGTTTGGCTAATGAACTATCAGATATCCAGAGTGTAGGTTGGGTCCATTTTCTCACTATGTGGGATATCACACAGCTCAATTTGGGGAAAAACAGAAATCAGTGCAAATCAGTAATATGTAGAATAATCATACAAATCAATAATATCAAACACAGGAAATCAAAATCAAACAATAAAATGTAGTATTGTATCCCATAACTTCATAACTTGTTTGATCAATGTATTTTCCAGTGTTTAAAGTAGCTAGTTTACTTTATCAGAATGAACATTTGCCTAATGAGTTTACAAAATGTACTTAGTCCAGTATTTCACCTATGATCAGGCCATTAAATAATACTGTTAGTGGTGACACAGGCAACGCAAGTATTAAAAAAAAGAAATCAAAAGTTACTAGTTTGACATAAACAGCAATGTCCAGTGTTAGAGTCCTTATACAAACAACCATGTTTGCATTTTACCCTGTTTACCAGCTGTGGTCCAAACTAAGCTCTCACCTTTGTTCCGTTTAAAGCAAACGATTGTCTTGCCTACATTAGGTATCAATCCTCCCTTCAGAAGACTTCATCATTACTCTCATTAATGCAGTCACTATACCTTTGGTAAGTTCACATTTTAACTTCAAGGGATGTACTCAAGCTTCTTATTGACGTTAAAATCTTCTGCCACCAGCTGGGATCTTTGGTTTATATTCTGGGCTGTCACAAACTGCACAGTGACCAACTCTTCGCAGCCGTTGTGCCCAATTATTGCCTTGTTTGGCTGTTTTATATATTACCTGGGCCTAAGAAGCCACAATATTAATTATTTGTCTTATATTGCCACTAGTTTAAACTATATCTCTATCTGTACTAGTAGATTTAGACCGTTTATCCTGAGTCTCCTTATTCCCAAGACATTTGTTATTTGCCATTCCTTTAATTTACCATCATTCCCCTTAGTAAAGTAATTTCATTAATTTTAAACCCTTTCATTGGTGGCTGGTGAAAAAAATTTTGGCGGGGAGCAGTTTTTGGGGCAACAAACTGAATCAGCACCTCATAGCTCAGGAGAAAAGTAAAGAAAAAACACATACACAAACTGTAATGTTGCCTACATAAAGAGCACTTTGAATAGTGAGAAAAGTGCTATATAATAATGTAAAGAATTATTATTAATATTAGTAGTAGTAGTACTAGTGTAGACGGAAATGTATTGGTGGATGGGCATATATGAAATTAGGTGGGAAAATAAAATGTCACCTAGATAAGACGATTTATAGGACTTCACTATCAGCAGCCAAACAAGGGGAATCCTCTAATAAACAGTGATGTGCATTGAGGTTCGTGGCTGGTGAGGCACTGACTCCTTCAGAGTCAGATTTACAAATACATAAACCCAAAAGAATAGCTTATTTACTATTCAATTGGCAGCCAGAATGCACATTGACTACTGGTTATGTTTCATATCTCATCAGCATTCTTTACATACACATCAGTAAGGTGTATATTTGGTTAAGAAAGAACATTACATTTATAGCGGAGAGGGAAAGCGGAGTGAGCGTGTTTGCTCCTCACCCACCATGTGTTCTAAATTTGCCATTGCAATTCCACAATTCATACTCATTCAATACAATTTTGACCTTAACTGAAATATTTAGTTGTTTTTAAAAGCTTTTAATTCTGATGCTTTAATGAATTTTAATACAGTCTGTTCAACAAAAGGATAATAAGAAAAACAAAAGAATATATTATTTAAGGTCAAAATTTTTTAAATATAGGATTTTTTTTTCTTAGTCTGATCCCATTTTTAATAAAATTGAAAACCATTTATGGTCTTACCTTTATTTGTAAATGAAGTCCATGTGCTTATCCTTCTCCTTGAAAACCTCCATCACTTTCTTGTAGAAGTCCTCCACATTTTCCTGTTGAGCTCACATGCACCCCCTTCAGTGCGGCACAGTACTGTTTGCCTCACCTTGTGCCTTTTCACTATGGTTTTATGTCCAACTAGCAAAATACCCACACTTCGCAGCGGAGAAGTAGTGTGTTAAAGAAGTTATGAAACAGAAAAGGAAACATTTTAAAAATAATGTAAGATGACTGTCAATGTAATTATTTTGTCACTGTTATGAGTGTTGCTGTCATCAAGGATTTGATTATCATTATTTCTTTCAATCAGGTTCGTATTTGGAGGATGTGTTGTGTTCAAGTTACATTCCGTGTTTGTCAACCGTTGTAAAGATAACAGGTTTCATTCATCAAAGTGTTCACTACCCAAATCGGTACTCGTGAATCTAAGATGTTTAACAGGCATTCCCTGTATTAAGTTGTGGATTTGCCTGCGAATATTTAGCGGTAGCGTGTCTATGAACTTAATTTAAACTTAAGCTTTACTACACCTTGGTTTCCTATTGATATGTCTACAAAGGCTTGTTCAGATTCAGAGGGTTGTTCCTTTCTTACTGCATCACTAAACAGCGCGTCTTCCTCTTTATCTGAGACATCACACACTGCATGCACGGGTTTACCTTTCCCAGTCCTGCAAAATCAGTTCACGTGAGCCGCTCTGAGTACATGCATCGAAGCTTCTCAGCTGTGCTTATGCTATCTCGTGCGATCTCGCGATGTCCACGGCTTCATTTAATGTTAGCTCAGACCCGGCACTTAAAAGTTTCTCTCACACTTTTGCTGAGTTTGTGCAAAACACTATTCTATCCCTGACCATCTCATCTTCGTTTGCATAAGCACAGTCCTTCACCAGCAATTTTAACTCCATTACAAAGTGATGAAAAGTCTCGTTTATACCCTGCGTCCTCTCATTAAACTTGTATCTCGCGAATATCGTATTCGTCTTAGGCATGACAAACGCCAGCGGCAGCGTGTCTATGAACCTAATTTAAAGTTAAGCTTTACACCCTGCTTTCCTATTCGTTTGCATAAGCACAGTCCTTCACCAGCAATTTTAACTCCGTTACAGCAATTGTAACTCTGTTACAAAGTGATCAAAAGTCTCGTTTTATACCCTGCATCTTCTCATTAAACTTGTATTTTGCAAATATCGTATTCGTCGTAGGCCTGACAAATGCCAGTGACAGCCTGTCTATGAACTTAATTTAAACTTAAGGTTTACACCGTGCTTTGTTTCCGCAGTAGCTGCACTTATGAATATGCTTGTATGCCTCATTCGCTTCATATTCTTTTGCTGCCTTCTCAATTGTGTAATGCGTTTTTTGAACAGGTTTCATTCATTGAAGTGATCACTACCCAAATCGGTACTCGTGAATCTGAGATGTTTAACAGGCATTCCCGGTATTAAGTTGTGGATTTGCCTGCGAATATTTAGCGGCAGAGTGTCTATGAACGTAATTTAAACTTAAGCTTTACACCTTGCTTTCCTATTGATATGTGTACAAAGGCTTGTTCAGCGTCAGAAGATTGTTCGTTTCCTACTGCATCAATAAGCAGCTCGTCTTCCTCTTTATCTGAGACATCACACACTGCATGCACAGGTTTACCTTTCCCAGTCCTGCAAAGTCAGTTCACGTGAGCCACTCGGAGTACATGCATCGAAGGTTCTCAGCTGTGCTTGTGCTATGTCGTGCGATCTTGCGATGTCCACGGCTTTATTTAATGTTAGCTAAGACCCGGCACTTAAAAGTTTCTCTCGCACTTTCGCTGAGTTTGTGCCAAACACTAGTCTATCCCTGACCATCTCATCTTCATTTGCATAAGCACAGTCCTTCACCCGCGAATATTTTGCAGCAGCGTGTCTGGACGGCCTTATATGGGCAGGCACTCAATTACGTGGGAGGCACGTGGGATGAGGGATGCAACTCCGCCTCACACGGCGACCGAGCTGCAGGCTATGGCCGTATATATGTACGTAAGTAGGTTCCAGTTATGACCGTTACGTGTAGAATTTCGAAATGAAACCTGCCTAACTTTTGTAAGTAAGCTGTAAGGAATGAGCCTGTCAAATTTCAGCCTTCTACCTACACGGGAAGTTGGAGAATTAGTGATGAGTCAGTAAGTCAGTCAGTCAGTGAGGGCTTTGCCTTTTATTAGTATAGAGCAGCAAGACTAAATATGTCATACACATCCATTAAAGATATTAGCCAGACTGTGGAAAGTCAGGGTGTATAATAAACGTGTCTGAAAACATTATATTGGTGGCATACAGAGAGACAGCAATAGGCACTCGTTAATTGCATGCAGGTGAGGTGAGGTTTGTCACTGCCGCACCTTGCTGTTCTCTCCAGCATTTGAACAGGAAATGCGCAAATTCAGCGATTTTGACTATAAAAGTGATCCAAATTATTGGAATCATGCAGAAAACAAAATTATAGCACAGACAAGTGGACAAATTTATTTTATGTTATCATTATTGTTTTTTTTTACTTTTCATGATGAAAGATGAGGCTCTGCCTCTCCTGATCACACAGCCCAGCCAATAAAACCATGTTCAGTAATGCACACAACATTGGAACATGCAGGCACAAAAATTCATTGTATGGCCTTACAATGATGCAAAAAACAAAAAAAAAAATTTAACTGGCATGACTGCACCCAAATGCTATAGACACTATTAATAGCCTAAGGTGAACAAAACTGTCAAGTGATTGTTTTTCTTTCTCTTGAGCTCTCGCTCAGTTCAACCTTCTTAACCTGCATGACCTTAACAGACAGTGGGCCTATTCCTAAAGCACACTAAGGGAATAAAACACACAATGTATAAAAAGAAAAGACAGAGTCTTTGCACGTCTTGTAATTATACAAATGGTGTTTAGTACTGCAGTACACTATGAATTATGTAAACATATACAGTTACTACATCATCATATAAGCTATAAATAGAATAATGTCAGTATTGGAAATAATTATCAGAGGATTTCACAAATTCCATTTATTGTTAAAATTATGAGAAATAAAACAATATTTTAGACATGTCTATAACATTGCCCAAGGCCACTGTCATTATTATTTTTCCTACTTAACATTCAACTAATTGCTAAGGCACACAAGTTTGTTCACATTTTCAGATCCCAGAGTAGCTCTCTTTTTGTGCACAATATGAAAAAGAATAAAGGTAGCTGCACAATGGAACAAAAGCATCAAAGATTGACTTTGAAATGCTTGCAAGAATAACAAACCAGAATCACAATATTCCAAGTCTATTGTCAGGTTGTATGCAAATAATTTTGCTTGTTTGCATTTATTAACATTTAGTTTCTATTTTAGGAAATGAATAACATTACTCAGCATATTATTGAATTGCTTCTGTGATTACTTGTAGATATTTTGAATGTTTATAGGTGGAGTAGCTGTAGAATGCCTAGTAAAAGAAGGCCCTTTGTTACTGAGGCAACTGTCCTCAAACATTTTAATGCATGGTTTGGAGTAGCGATCTCTTAGATAAAATAACCCTAAAAGCAGCATTAAAATCACAGGAATTAAAAAAATCTGAGGAACTGATCTCTTTGCAAATAGCACACACAGAAAGACCTGCTCTTTCCGTATTCATAGCTTAGTTAGCAGGTGTAAAGAATTAGAGAGTTTGGTCAATGTTTGTACTTCAATACTTCATCTGTAATTACTGAAAGTCATGTATGGATTACATATTAATGTCTCATGAGGTGTTAGGCCTCTTTCGTTGGGGGTACCTCCTATTAATAATAATGTTATTGGTTAAACAGATGGTCATTTTAATCTAGTCTGTGCTTGCATCTTGGCCAATTTGTTTTTAATGATCAAAGTGAACTCTGAAGGTGGTAAGCACAATAGTCAACTTTCCTTTGAACTTGTCTTTTATATTCAAAATAAATCCTTAAATGAAAAATTTTCCTCTATAGTTGTATCCAATTTGACTGTTGTTGCAAACTCCTCTTAAATGAAAGCATATCCATCTTAATAAGTAAACCCTCACAATATAAAATTAAATCAGTCTTAATACATACCAAAAGAAAAGCATTGAGCTGGCCTCATTATATTCAAACTATTGGCATATAACCTTTGCTGCTAAGAAAATAGCTTCAAAATTTAAATTAATATATTATAACACATCATAACCTCCACTTGAGTCAATTTTATTGTTATTGTTTTTATTTTTACAGGAAATATGTAGCAAGAGGGTATCGATCAGCAAGAACCCTGAAACTGATCCCACTAATATAACAACTCGATAAGATCCAAATTTTCCTACAGAGAACATAAAAATGTCCAGTAATGGGAAACAACAACAAAACAAAAAAGAAAGCAGAATGATGTAAAGAATGATTTAAATAGCCATTTTCTATGGATGTTCCCATAAAAATTAAGAAAATTCCAGCCAATTATTCCAAAGACAAATTTGTTTGTCTCTATGTTCACTCTACCTTGCCCTTAATGGATGGCAATATAACACCAGTGTCCTCTGGAGAACATCTCTCAGCCTGCATAGCAAGCAGAACTCAAGGAGGAATTTCACAATCTGGACTGGTAAATTCCTAATTAGTTTTAGAAATAAGATTAAAGTAGACTAAATCAGTTAGGCTGCACATTCAATTTTTCTATATTACTGAATATTGCTGAAGTATGTACATTCTAAGATGTGCTTGACAACACTGATTACCCATAACCATAAGTCTAGTTGTTCTTGAACACTTTCTTTCAAGATGTTTCTTCTATCTTTTTTAGAGTGTTGATTCTGTAGAAAAAAGCACAGTCTAACCCTCTTTTGTACATCATATCTTAGTATAGAACACTACCCGGACTGGAGGCCAGTGCTTATCACCAGCTTCCTGCCATCTTAGAAAATATGTCTGATTTTACTTTAAATTTAATTTAAAATAATTTTAAAAACCTTCTTCCATTAACACATGGCCATTACTCAAAGGGAAAGTAGTGTACAAACTTTACCAAACTTGGAGACTTTCTCCTGCGGTGGGTTGGCACCCTGCCCGGGATTGGTTCCTGTCTTGTGCCCTGTGTTGGCTGGGATTGGCTCCAGCAGACCCCCATGACCCTGTGTTCGGATTCAGCGGGTTGGAAAATGAATGGATGGAAGGAGGCTTTCTCATTGCCCATAATATCATTTTCAGTTTGAATTCAGAGCTCTTTTAATTCAAGTAAACAAATGTATTCTCAGTTTTATAAATACTTTCAATCAATTGCTTCATCCTTTCAAACAACACCACATATTTTCACACATTAATCAGACTTACTTGTATTCTCAGATTCACTTATAAATGTTTTAATAGATTCCAGTCACAGAGATCTCTTTCACATACTCAAAGTCATTTAAAACTAACTAACATATTTAAACTTACTCAACATTTTACTTTTATTATTTTAGTATCCAGTACTTAAAGCATTTACATTTCATTTCTCTTAATTCATTGCACGTTAAGATGTCTAATTACTTACCATTTCTATTGATGGGCAAAAGTGTTAATCACTGTGCCACCATGCCACTCCTCAGTAGTTCTGTGAACTATTTGAAACAATATCAATATCCTATATATAAACTTGAAGCATTCTTCACTTTGAAGCCTTATTTGACTGGTCAACTGACACACATTTACAAGTATCCTTTTTATTCTTGAAAGAAATTGCCTTCTTTGTATTTTATAATTATCAGAAGGACATGTTTACAAATATTTTTATAAGTAAAAGTGGAAACATTTTCATTTTAGCAAATAGTCCACATGTTTAAAATTCAGTGTATTTCAGACAAAGAAACCCCATTCACACCTCATTTCTTAAGCATAATACAACATTTTCAGACATATTTAGCATTCTTTTAACACATGTAATCACTTGCAACATTATCCTTAAGCATGTCACCTTATAAAACTAAAACAGCATTTTTAGTCTCTAGTCTCTCGCTTGTGTAACTTTGCAGCACATTCAGTTTTTTTAAGTGTTATTTAATATACAAAACTACACTAATGACCAATTACATTTTCCATGTACTTCCTACTGAGACCTCTTGCCAAACCCAGAGTGAGACAATAGCACCAGCACCATTCATACTCACCGGCAGTCTCTGAGGTGTCCCAGTGAATCCCTGAGTAAATTCTATCTTAGGCAAATTAAAGGTCTCACAGACTTCTCTTATATTTCTACAATTACACTGCAATCTCCTCTTATTCCTAAACCTATACTAAATCCACACTCCTCCTTTAAGTGACCTATTAATTCAGCCCTACAATCACAATATATATTTGCAGTTTTCTCAGTGGCAATAGTCACGTTCACTACACTCACACTTTCTTTATTAATTTGGACAAAGACTTGACATCCTCTGATGACACAACCCCCGATCACTACTGCGAGCTTCAAACAAGGAGAATGGCCTCAGAATGTACACAGCCACAGAGAGAACAAATAAACTCTACACAATCTCAAATCGCATTTATTCTCTGAGGACTTGAACCTCTGTACCCTATTTTGTCCTCCCACTGGTTGCAACCTTTAACAATTTGTGACTCAAACTCAACACTGATGAAATCGCTGAGGAAACCTTTTCCCATGTGCCTGAGACTCAAACCCAGGATTTTTTGGAATTGGACTACCTAACCCAGGTGGACTGTTTTATAGTAGCAATGGGACTTGAACCCAAGACCTATCTCCAAAAGAATAAGCTTTCTTCTACCTATAAAGGTTCAACAGTCGCATCCACTGAGTCTTGAGTAACCTGTAGTTGGGGACGGTAAGATCCTAAATTTTAGCTGGACGCGGTCCCACTGGACATAGCTACCTTGTCGGCCTCATTTTTCTTGAGATTCCCAATCTGCTGAGTGTCCTTCTGTGGTAGAAATCAGACCACCCCTCGTTCAGGTGCCAAAAACTGTGAAAGAAATTAATTTTGGAAATATATTAAAGAAAGGAAATTTGTCCACAACTAGGACTATTTTGAGTCAGAAACCAGAGAGGAGGAAGCTTGACATTGCATCCTTTATTTTCTCTTCAGCAAATGCTTGAAGAGGGTTTATTCCTGTTACAACAGATTACTAAAGGACAGAGGTTGTCAACAAATGGTCAAAAATAAGTCCAGAGGTCTATATTTTTAATAAACTCAATTTACATAACAGGTCTGAATTAATACATACACATCACCTGACATTTTACTCTGGTTCATTGGCTTACACACTGAAATATCTAAATAAAGTTTAATTTCTACTATTTTCTTGGTTCTTACAATACTTTTCAATACTTCTTAAGTTCCTGTATATGTGACATCTATCAAGTCTTACTGTGTACAATTACATTATAGTCAGACAACTTCACGAACCCATCACCCAAAACCTTCTTGTTCCTTGTTGTTCACTAGACCCGTATCTGATTTTCCTGATATGCTTTCTGCCATTCATTAACTTTTTATGCTACCTCGAACATTGATGCTATACTAATATGAAAAGCACACAAAAACAATTCATACAGAATAACTATATTACCCCTGAATGACTATGTGACCCATTAGTCTATTTTTTCTTTAACAGCACACACCCACCAAGTCTGTACACAATGTCTTTATTTATAATCCCTGCACTGCCATGGATCCCTAACTCATTTTACCATATTTCTGCTCAATCAATCCCATAAGAAAAATGAAGGTCTCTTGATTGATATTTTAGATTGAGAAACCCCCCCAAGACTGAAAAAGGACCCAGGCTTCTAAAATATAGTGTGGAATTAATGCTTATGTCCAGTTCAACTTAAATGTAAGAATTTTATAACTATATGACTGTACCAGACAGCATATTCATCAAAATTAAAAAATAAAGCATGTTATACTCTAGGGTCAAACCTTCTCTTACGATATATTCTTAAAAGAAAAGATCAACACACTTCTGCGATAACCCTGCCTTACGTTCATCAAACATGAGAATAAAGGTACAATTTGAATGTTATACAGTATGTACTCTACGCAAATATATTGATCTAAAGGATAAAGTGAAATAATGTATGGCTATTGTAAAGGTAGCAAAAATATAGAAGTAGGTTTAGAAAAATCAGTTTAGTGAGCTATAAACGTAGGTAAAGGCCCTAAGAAAACTATACAAAGACAACATGATTTTGAAAAACACAGCCATTCATATCAGTGCAGTGTAGAGAAGAGCTAAGGCCAAATAAAACACACCTTTTTTATAAACCAACCTAGACCTTGATATCATAGGGGTTTGCTAAATATTCCCCTTTTTATAAAAGTAAATAAAAGAAGAGTCAAGAAACAAGTAAAATATGGGGTCGGGTTCTAGGTGTCAAACTACATTTAATGATGACGAGAGAAAAAACATTTTCAAGCTCTCATCATATTTATTTGACAACACTTTTTTGCTGCCGGTGTGATTTGCAGGTTGCCATAGACAACTGGGGGGAATCTTCCTCTTAGTCGACAGTCTGAAAGTGGAGGAGAAAACATAAAGACAAATGATTTCACTGGTTTCTCTTGCAGCCCTTTCACAAAATCTTATTTAGTCCTGGTAAGCACATGTGAATGAGCATGCTCTTAATTACTGTTATATAAGGAATCAACAAAAGACAAATAAGGAAGGTAAAATTTGGATTCCAGGAAAACCAGTTCATTTGTCACAGCATAAATAGACCAAGACAATATTTGCAGATAAAACCTGCAAGGTTTTTTTTTTTTTTAACTTTATTTATTTTTATTTTTTTAAACATTTTTTATTCAGTGAAAATTTTTTCAAAAATGTAAATACTAATTTACAGCAACTTTTGCATTCTGTAAAGCTGGTAATAGTTTTTATTGTGCAAGTAATTATTACCCAATCAGACTATGCTCAGTCAAGCAGAATAACTTTAGAGCCTAAATTTTTCTGTTCATTAGTCTGTTACAGTAGACCAGGTCACACGTATCCATAATTAGGCTTAAACTGTGTTCTTGTCACTCAGTCAGCATTCTACATCACATGTTGATTTGTACCACTTATTATGCTGCTTAATATTGACCCCAGGCATCGTGGGAGGATGAAATGTGCGCATTCAAGTGCATCAAACTGTGGAGTATAGGATTTTAAAATGTGGTACTATTTACAGCTTATTTCTACCTAATAATGGATTAGCATCAAGCTACATTGCACCTAATAAAGGCATACATCAATAATTTCTATGTTATGATACTGTTATTAATAGAACAAAATAAAATATAATTCTTACTATTTTATGTATTTTTACATGAAGCTCTTAGTTTCGCAAGGAAGCAATTCATATTTATTTCACAGAAGTTTAAAGGTGAATATACAGCTTTAACAGTTAACCAATGTTTTCTTCAAACAGGCAAAATTCTCAGAAAATACTAATATACCATTATTTACTATGTATCAGAAAGGATGCTGTTGATAATAAAATTACTTAAATTCAGTAATGAACACAACATTTTCAAAGTAGGGTACTGTAATTATACTTGATAATCATAATGCTGGAGAGTGATGAGTGACACATGCAAGTACGAATTTCACTGTACTCTGTACATGTGACAGTAATGAGCCTATAGTATATTCTGAAAGTATTCAAACTCCTTCACTTTCCTTCTCTTTCAATTCACGTTGTCCATCAATATACACTCAGTAACCCATAATGAGAAAGTGAAAATATATTTTCAGAAAGGTTTGCAAATTTATTAAAAGTCAAAAACTGAAATCTCTCACTCATATAAGTATTCAGACTCAGTACTTTGTAGAAGCCTCTTTGGCAGCAATTACAGTTTCAGGTCTTCTTCAGTAAGTCTCTACAAGCTGTAAACACCTAAATTTGGGCAGTTTATCCCATTCTTCCATGCAAACCCTCTCAAGCTCCATTAGATTGCATGGGAGGTGTCGGTAACTTGCCATCTTCCTGTCTCTCAAAAGATGTTGCATGGAGTCCAAATCTAGACTTTGGCTGGGCCAATCAAGGTCAGTGATAGACTTGTCTTGAAGCCACTTTAGCATTGACTTGACTGTATGCTTTGGGTCATAGTCGTGCTGAAAGGTGAAACGTCACCACTCTGAGATCACATGCACTGTGGAACAGATTTTCTCTCAAGGACTCCTCTGCATTTGGCCACATTAATCTTTTCCTCAGTTCTGTCCAGTCATCCTGTCTCTGTTGCAGAGAAGTACTCTCATAGCATGATGCTGCCACCACTGCTTCAATGAATGGATGGTATTAGGTGGGTGATGAGCAGTGCCTGGTCTTTGGCAGAAATAGTGCCAGGACTTTCACCCAAAGAGTCCTTTAAATTCTGTTTGGCAAACTTCAAGCTTTTATATAGCCACTCTCCCATAAAAACCTGATTAATGGAACACTGCTGAGATGGTCATCCTTGTGACAGTTCTCCCATCTCAGCAGAGTAATTCTGAAACTTTTTTAGAGTTACCATTGGGTTCTTGGTCACATCCTTGATTAAGGCCCCTCTAGCCTGGTTATTTAGCCATCTTTGGGAAAAGTCCTGGTTGTTCCAAACCTTATCCATTTCACAGTTATTGAGGCCACTGTCTTCCAGGGAACACTAAAGCTTTAGAAGAGGTTTTTTGCCCTTGTCCTAACTTATTAAATTTTATCTCGGAGGTCTACAAAAAATTTCTTGGACTTCATGGCTTGGTTTTTGTCCTGACATGCAGTGTGAATTGTGGTACCTTCTATACATGTGTGTGCCTTTCTAAACCCTGTCCAGTCAATTCAGTTTGCCACAGGTGGATTTCAATCATGTTCTAGACACATCTCAAGGATGATTAAAGCAAACAGGCTGTACAATTTACAGTGCCACAGCAAAGGATCTGAATACTTATATGAATGAGAGTTTTACATTTTTAACAAATTTGCAGACCTTTCTGAAAACATGTGTTCAATTTTCAGTTGAGTTATTGAGTGTAGATTGATGGCCAAAAATGGCAAATGTACTCATTTATAATATAATTTACAACACAACAAAGTGCAGGAAGTGAAGAGGTCTGCATACTTTCTGAATCCACTCTGTGACTGACTCTAGATACACTGTTTGAGTAACACACAGTTTTTAGCAACATGTGCCCTTCAAATTTAGATTCAGCATTACTTTAAAAGCTTGGTCTGTACTCAAGCAAAGTGGTGTTTGTGGTCTAATATGGGTGTTGAGACTTCTATAAAGAAGGTGGCTTGCTTACTTAAACATGTCAAAATAGGGTAGTGCATTAATATACAGTATCTATCTTTCAGCAGGACATTTTATTTGAAGTTGTGATGCATTACACAGAAGGCAAGAAACTATAGTATAAGATCTGTGTATAACTGGAAAGCAAATCAAGATGTATCAGTGTAATACTGCCCAAGAGAATATAGGGTGGTCCAGATCTAATTATGCAATTTTCATTGCGCTATAACTTATTAAGTTTATTACGCAGAAAATCACCCAAAAAATCCCGGACCATCGAGAAGTGTGCGAACTGACGACACAAAGAACTGTCTTCGCACTGAACTGGAATCGTCCCCGCATAAATCAAAGTCATCCAGACGATCTGGATCTGCATAATTAGATCTGGAAAACCCTGTAGATACAGCATAAAGTGAAAAACAAAACTCTACAGGCAATTAAAAGAATAATTTCAAAACATAAGGGGGAAAAACAAGTATTATATCATCCCGTAATTTAACATAATTGAAAGTGATTTATGTTCCATAGAGGTGTCCTTAAAAGAAGATTTTATGTAACTAACTTAACTTTAAATGGCCTAAGGGCTGACTAAAAACAAACCTATGCTTTCTGTAAGAATTTAAAAACAATTCAGCCACAGAAAATAATAATTATTCAGTTGTAATAGCCTCCAGTTTCTGCCAGAAGCTTCAGTGTAATAAGTTTTTCATACTATTTTAAAATCAGGCAAATATAACATAAATATGTATGCAGCAATGAGATCTTAGTATGCGTAATTGCAGACCCAACTCAGAAAAAAAATCGTGCACAACTCCAGATCAAGATTAAAAATGAATGTTTGTCTCTGCAATGAACTTACCACATGCAAATGCAGTTTTAACATTTTGCACATTATTTTTCTGTAACAGGTTGGTTTTTCATAAACAGTACATTTTGACACGAATAAGCAATTTTTGTCTTTCTACATAGCTAATATTTAGGTGGAACTAATACAATTAAAACTATAACAAAAGGTGATTAAGAATTAAAAAACATTGAATTGACACAATAATTAGGCACAGCTCACAAACTGTCATGTAATATATCCCATAATAATTCATAATATATCCCACAGTCTAAAGGACTTGTCTTCAGATACTGTAGCTTTAAAGTGGATATAATAAATAGTATTTAATAATTTAGATATTCAATAAAATAATAAAAATACCATGTCTCCTACTATTTAAAACTACTGGATGTGCTGTGGAATCCTTGATAAGAAGACAAAAAAGACATCAAAGAAACAGCATTGGTAATGACCTAAATTTTATAATAAATAAAGAAATAAACCTTAGAGTGCTATTTTAATACAATTCTTTTAAGTAATTATTTTAAAATTAGTGATATCATACAGAAATATCAGTATTATTGGTTCCTGTCTTTAGTATGTAAGGTAATATTATGTGGTCCAGATAACAACACTGTGCCTTGTGGTTAGTTAAGTTAGTTAAGTAAAATGAAACACAAAAATGCTGCTGGACAATAATAAGTAATTAGGAAATTGACGTATAACAAAAACTTGCAGTCACTGGGCATTGTCTCACTGAAGTTACCAGTTTTCTTCATATTTCTTCCATATCTCAGACACTTGCAGTATAGATTAGCTGGTATCTCTAAACTGACCCTGTATGAATAAGAGTGAGTGTGAAAGTGATTGTGCCCCATGATGCACTGGTGTTGCATCCAGGAATAGCTACTACCTACTTCCAGTGCTGCTATAAAATGACACAAATCTATGCTACTCTGAAGTTTATTTAGCAGATGTAGGAAATGAATCAAGTATAAACTCTGCTCTGTAAAAGAATGCTGGGTATTTAAGTGAAGTGACAGGCTTAAACCAGTTTGTCAAACATTTTCTCCTAATTACGAGTTTTTCCACTCTGGCATCTTTTTTTGTGCAATAAAAGAAGATTACACTTCTAAACAAAAAATCTAAATATGAGAGAATACTGAGAAATGATGTTTTAAGCTTTCAGGAGAAGGACTAAGGCACATATTGGACAGTACGAAGAAATGAGTCCACCTTTGTGTTTCATAGGGATAAATTGGGAGCAGATGTTTCATGTGATGTAGCGAGGTCTTGATGCTACTGTTTTGCCTATTGGCAGTAGAAAGTGGAACCGTGTGTTATGTTCCAGTGTTCACAATACATAACTGAAAACAAAGACATCTGCTGAATGATCAGAAAATATCACTCAAACAAAGACAATAGTTCGAGTGTTAGAAATAGGCTCACATTTCCCTGTACAAATGTATATAAAAAATCTGCATTTTCACTGTATTTTGTAGTGTTGTTATGCTTCATTCAGTTTAACATGTTTTAATAAAAGATGCCTAAATATATTTATTAAGACTTCTAATTAACACTATTAAATTATTACGGTGAACAGTATTGGTCAAATGCTTCACTGTATTTTTAACATCTTATTCAGTGCAAACAAAAGCAATGAAAAAACCCCATTATATTTTTAATATAAGATATAAAAACAATTCATAATATTAAATTATTAACAGTTTGTAATAGAAGGAACTACTTATGTAAGTGACATAAACATAAAAGTTGAAAGTGGCTATACTAACAAGACAATATAAAGTGTAAAAAAAGTGTAGGCCAAATTATTATGACACAGTGTAATTAAAGAATTTCTCAGTCAGTCATCTTCCAACCCGCTATATCATAACACAGGGTCACAGAGGTCTACTGGAGCCAATCCCTGCCAACACAGGGCGCAAGGCAGGAACAAATCCCTGGGCAGGGCGCTAGCCCACTGCAGTAAAGAATTTGTTGTGCCTTTAATTGGTATTTTAATTCCACCTTGGTGTGTCTTGCCTCATTGTCATAGGCACTCCACAAATCACTGTATTCTATTGTTTTAGTGTATGGCATTGTTTATGGCCTTTGGAGTTAAGAATCTTATTTTTCCATTTTTTTCCTCAGTACCAAGAAAGCTTTTTCCCACCATTCATTTTTTATTGCTTTTTTTTACAATTATGATTGTGTTAATTTATTAATGTATTGCTTTCTCTAGAGATATACTGCCATGTCTTCCAGGTATCATTCTCGCTCTAGACTCAATTCTGCATTTATGCATTCTTCATATTTTCTTGTGATATTCTGCCTGTCTGTGGTGGGCTGGTGGCCTGCCCGGGGTTTGTTTCCTGTCTTGTGCCCTGTGTTGGCTGGGATTGGCTCCAGCAGACCCCCGTGACCCTGTAGTTAGGATATAGCAGGTTAGATAATGGATGGAGGGATATTCTGCCTGTAGAACCTTTTTCCTCCTAAAATATGTACAAAGAAAAGTTTCATAATGTGTGTTTAACAGAAATATATATGTAATTCAGCAGCAGCAAATTGGTAGTAAGTATCTTAATCACATCAGAAGCAAAACATGCACACATGCTCCTGTTTATCCTGTTCAGAAAGACTCTACACAGATAAAGTAAAAAATAGAATGCCATAAAATGCACACAATGCACTAAAATCTCTGAGTTTAATTGGGGCTCTGCATTTAGAAGCTTCTGGTGGTGGTCCATCTTCATACTACTAGTAGACTGAAATTTTCAAACCACTATGCAACTATTACAAGAAGGCATTCTTCCTCACCGAAGCATGTTAAACATGAATAAAGAGACTATTTATTTTTTATTTTTTTCTGCAGGAGTATTCTGGAATGTTCATCCCAAAAAATTCCTTTTCCTTTTTTTTCTCAACACAGTATTTATCAGTATTTATCTTGTCTCTTAACACTGCTCTTCAGAGGAGTAAAGCTGGCACATCAGTCAATAAATAAATTAAATAAATAAGCAGTTTATCTAGCTGAGCTAAATTATCAGTCTTTGTGTAAGGCTGCTACATGCAGTCTGGTTACGCTTGCTGAACCCCTATTTTCAGCCTCTGTTATTTATCTGAAGTGTATGCACGTTCCCCATGATGGACTGTCAATCCCATCCTAGTTTAGGGTTCCTTGCATTACATTATGTTGTATCATTGAGCTTAAATTTGGAGTACAGTAATGTAATACCCACTTAATATTTTTAATTACTTTTTTTATTTTCATTAATAATAATAACTCTGATAATGATTGGCTAATGTCTAATTGCTTTTTGTGCAAATAGAGTAGAAAATTAACCACAATCATCCCTTTCTACCAAACAGCCAATGAGTTAATTGCATGTATCAAAAACAGGACCTTCATGAAAACATCCTAAATGTGTTAAAGCTTCTTAATTCTTAGCCTTGCTTCACAGTTATCTAATTTAAGAACTGCTGTCAGCACTGTCCCTCTCTTTTCAGTCAGCAACATAATCCTTGGAAGATATTTAATTCAGTGCTGTCTCGACGCTACCATCTACTGACAAAAGAACATTTCGCAGCCAGGAAGCCTACGAGTGGTTGGGTACATCCCTACCATGTGACACTACAGTACCGTTGACATGTGTTATGCTAGAGATTCTAGCAAGATTATTTTGTTAAGTAGCCAGGAGAAAAGACGTAGTCAGAAAGGCCAAAATAAAGTTGACAACAAAGAAGTAACTACACATTAACCAACGCCAATTCATGAGATCAAAATCAAAAGTTCAAAAAAAAAAACAAGAATTACACAAGTCAAAACTGTAGATTCTTTGTTTTTTATTTTTTAAGCAAATGCACAAATGACAAAAAGAGGTTTGGAATCCACAAACTTGACTAAGAATGTGACCTTAACCCCATTGGGTCATTAGTCAGAGGCAGAGGTGGGTAGTAACGAGTTACATTTACTCCATTTACTTGAGTAACTTTTAAAAAAAATTGTACTTCTAAGAGTAGTTTTACTGCACCATACTTTTTACTTTTACTTGAGTACATTTGTGAAGAAGAAATGCTTACTCTGCTACATTGGGCAACACTCAACATACATTAAACTATATTTTTGCCAGAGAGAAGTCGCCAGTGGATCTACTGCATGACTGTTTCACCAATCAGACATAGCAACAATAATCACATGACTACGTTTCACCAATCTGATTTAGCAACAATAATCACATGACTCCATTTCACCAATCAGACGTAGCCATGCAGTCACATGACGACACACAAACTTCCTGCGTCTGCAGCCTGTGAGAGACTTTTTAGTCATGCGGGGCTCCTGTTCACTGCTAAACGGTCACAGCTTCACTACAAGAACCTTGAGAAGCTTAACCATCACTTCACTGAGTGAAGACCAAGCACGTTTTAACCAAACATGAACAGACAGTCATGGTAAAGTGAGACTTCTTGTACATGCACAAGCTGCCTTGTTCAAATGTTATTTTCTATCAGCTGTGCTACTTGGAGGGCAAGTGTGTGATGATGCCGGTCCCCTACAGACTCCCTCTTCCTACATGGGAGTCTGCTGAATCCACACCGTTGATAGTTATGACCGAGATGAGCTGACATATGAGGATAATTCACTGATGAGGCCAGAGGATAGTGGAAAAAGTGCTTTCATTAAAAACCAGTCAAAACAAAAGTAAAGTCAACAAAAGTGTCAATGGTGAAGTGTTCTAAAAAACAATACATATATAGATCCATAAAAATCATTGTGAAAAGTAAGGATAAAAAAATCAATAAATCCATTAAAAATCAGAGGTTAAAATGCAGACTAACTCCTCATGATCTCAGCCCACCTCCTTCTCATTCTACTGGCTCACCCATTGCTCGGATAGCCAGCGGAGACTCAGCAGCCACGAGCTCCTTTCGGCCAACCTCCGTCTTGGTTCTTTTCTTTTCTGTGATTCACCCTTCTTTTTTTGTGCTGACCCGTATATATAAACTCCCGTCTCCATGGGCCTTAATCACACTCCGCAGGAACCAATGAAGCAACTGAGAACGACTCGCTCCAACTACCTCATTAACTCCCCACGGTCGTGCAATTGCACCCTTGGAAAGTAACACGGCTTTATGGATTTGAAACTGGCCTTTTTTTTTTGAAGCCGCGGACCCGCTACACCACAAAGTGAATATGCAGTATTATACTGTCAGTGTACAGTATATCTTGTCACTGTAAGTAGTTTGCACTGTTCAAACATACATGTTACCTACTGTAGGTATTGGCTTCAAAAGCTTTGTTGTGATAAACTGAGATTTGGAACTTTGTGTTATTTGTGCATCTTTATTTTGTAAAGATGTTATTTATTTTTACTAATTTTTTTATTTTATTATTTGGAAATAGCAGAATTTGCACATTATTTTATATTTTTGTCTGTCTTATTACAACATTTCTAAAAACTATTTATTATGTTCAAACAGTTACTCAGTACTTGAGTAGTCTTTTCACCAAAAACTTTTTTACTCTTATGTGAGTAATTGTTTGGATGACTACTTTTTACTTCTACTTGAGTAATATTATTTTGAAGTCACACTACTCTTACTTGTGTATAATTTTTGGCTACTCTACCCACCTATGGATAGAGGTCAAGGGCATTTCCCTGAAACATGAGTGGCACCCAAACAATCAGTGAACAAGATCATAACTAAACAAAATGGTGGTGATAATGGTAAAATTAAAATAACAAAAACAAAAGTTTCAAAGACAAAAATTAATGACACATTCATAATTTGCAGCAACAAAAACTCTTAATTAAAAGCCAGATCTAAACATCTGAGGCAGGGAAATGAAGAATTAAATTACTAATCCAGTGTAACACTGTAGGCCTTTTTAAGGCGAGCCATGACATACTGTCATTAGAAAGGTATCAGGTTGAAAGAAACTAACCATGCTAAGGCATTAAAGTGTAAATCATTTGTTTACTTTACTTAGACATTGTTAAACAAAATGGCATAATTCTTGTGCATGGTCATTTTTATCAACCAAATCACAAAAGATATTCTACACAAAATATTATTCTTCTTGGGATCAGAAATTTAGACTATATTTTCTGCATCAAGCAATTTCCCCCAGTTCCATAAAAACAATGCCACGATGACTCAAATAAAATAAACAGGGTGGGGTAGCAGTAGTCTTATTGTGGTATCTGTTTTTTTTGTTTTTTTTGTTTTTTTATATTTGAAGTTATTTTTCTATTAAGTTTAATGGGTGGGCCCCCCGATGCTGCAGATTTTTGACTGCCCTCAGCCTGCATAATGTTTTGGATTCCTCACCATTATTGCTGAGACATTAGCCACCTTCTGGTGGTGTTGTTTGGCTTCCTTCTGTTCAATTTCATTTGTCTCTTTTTGGATTTTGTATTTCTCATTGGATTATCTGGTTTATGGTCTTTCCATTTTTGTGTAAGGTATTATTCTTTGATTTCTTGACTTGATTATGGTAATTTTTTTGCTTATTTTTTGTTTTGCTATTTTTTTATTTAAACCTTTTGTTAATAAAGTTTATTATCATAAAACAGTATAATGATTTTTAAGCATGAGGTTTTACAGTTCCCCTCTTCCATTCTGAATTTTCAAACTTAGGCTAGTGTGTGTACTGTATTTGTGCAGACCCATAAGCTTGTTTTTGAGTTTCATGATTAGAATGTTCTGAGCACAAGAGGACAAGACCATAAAAATAGCCAGACATGCAGAGTTCGTAGCCAAAAAGGTAAAATAATACTGAGTGCCAAGTTAAATGTGAAAACCTAAAAGGAAGTAGTGTTGAAAATGAAGCCAAAGTCAGACATTGAAAATGAGCCTCTCCTTGTTTTGTATGCTACCACAAAAATGTAGGGATGGTTTTTGTTTATCCAATGAGGGATATCTCTGTGTTTACCCCACCATATTTATAAAAAAAAAACATTGTTTTCATCATTAACACACTAAGAGTGGTCACATGACAACTGAATGACGTTGCATGAACACAAAGAAACAAACGAGTAATAAAAATTGACATTACTAAAATGACACAGAGAACAAAAATAAATAAATATATATATAATTCTCCATGAAAAGAAGTGTGATGTACAGGATGTCTGCCACTGGCACATCGATAGTTGTAGGTCAGGATGACTGGGGTGAATGAGAAAGAATTGCAAAAAGAGGTAGTTGCAAAAGTGCAGAGTACTTTTATTTGCAGCAACCACTTCAGTGTTCAAAACCAAAGTGCAGTGCGATTTTTCAAAAGATATATATATACTGTATATAAACTGCTTTCATACTCTTGCCACATGAGGCCGGGCATTTTCGAGCACCAGGAGGAACCCAGGACCCACTTTACCAGCATAGGGTCTGACAATGGGTCCAAAGATTTCATCTTGATACCTAATGACAGTCAAGGTGCCATTGTCTAGCCTGTAGAGGTCTGTGCATCCCTCCATGGATATGCCTCCCCAGACCATCACTGACCCATCACCAAACCGGTCATGCTGAACGATGTTACAGGCAGCATAACGTTCTCCACGGCTTCCCCAGACCCTTTCACATCTGTCACATGTGCTCAGAGTGAACCTGCTTTCATCTGTGAAAAGCATAGGACACCAGTGGTGGACCTGCCAATTCTGGTATTCTATGGCAAATGCCAATTGAGCTCCACGGTGCCGGGCAGTGGACACAGGGCCCACTGATTGTTTGATCAGAGACATTCACACCAGTTGCCTGCTGGAGGTCATTTTGTAGGGCTCTGTCAGTGCTCATCCTGTTCCTCCTCTCCGAAAGGAGCAGATACCAGTCCTGCAGATAGGATGAGGACCTTCTATGGGCATGTCCAGCTCTCCTAGAGTAACTGCCTGTCTCCTGGAATCTCCTCCATGCCATTGAGACTGTACTTAGAGACACAGCAAACCTTCTTGCAATGGCACGTATTGATGTGCCATCCTGGAGAAGTTGGACTACCTGTGGAACCTCTGTAGGGTCCAGATATCACCTCATGCTACCAGTAGTGACACTGACCATAGCCAAATGCAAAACTCGTGAAAAAACAGAAAAGATGAGTAGGGAAAAATGTCAGTGGTCTCCACCTGCTAAGCCATTCCTGTTTTGGGGGTCATCTCATTGTTGCCCCTCTAGTGTACCTGTTATTTTCATTAACACTAAACAGCTGAAACTGATTAACAACCCCCTCTGCTACTTAACTGACCAGATCAATATCCCAGAAGTTTCATTGACTTGATGCTATACTCTGAGTAAAAAGTGTTCCTAAGTGCACTGTTTTGAACTAAAACCTGCAGACTCTAACAAACCTCTAGCATGTATCATCACAAAAAGTGAAATAAAATTGATATACCAATGACCCAAAAAAAAACCCACCATTAATAAAAAAGAAACAACAACTACAATACAGACAAACGTATTGTTTTCAGACATTGTTGGTGTTATACAGTATAAGATGTACGTTTTTTAGATGAAGCTTTTTTGAGTTTCATGAGGACTAGGTTTATTCTAATTTCTACTAATTGTCACTGAATGGGAAGCCAGAAATATTGCAAAAATTCTTACCTTAGATTCACACTGAAGGATAACAACATTTTTTGGTTGTACTAATGTACTTGTGTATCATGTACTTTTTTGTCATTAAGTAGCTTCACAGAAATGTGTACAGCAAAATATAGTGTTCAATAATACAAAGCTTAAAAATACTTAGGATTGTCCAAGAGAAAAAATGATAGCAGGTCAAACCTGTAGCACCTTCATGAATCACTAGACCTTGACCCATTCAAGCCTCATTTATTATAGTATAACCAGGGCTCTGGTCTTGATTGCCTGCTTTTAAGTTTGTTTACTTTGTTATTTTCCCTTTATTATTTTGGTGATTTATCTATTGTTAACTCCAGTTATATCTGTATGTTTTATTGTTCAGATTATGATGTTATTGTAATTTATATTAATTCTGTTAGTTGTCCTCCTTGTTCTCTGTAGGTTGAGCCAGCTGTTGCTGTAGGTAGCCTATTTGAAGGTCAAACATGCCTCAAGTCTGTGCTGAAGATTTGGCTCCTTATTGTGTTGTTTGACTCCTCTTTCTTGTATTTCCATTTCTTTATAAGTTCTTTTTTTAAATCTTTTTTTCCTTGGCTCCTGGTTTATGACTTTTGTCTTCAGATTTTTTACATTTGGATTTCCTGTTGATGCTACAGTTTATAAACTCAAACCATTTTGTAATTCATTTGTTGTTTTGTTTTTGATCACCTTCTGAATAAACATTATTGTTATTTTAAGAAACTCTGTTTTGTTCTTCAGGTAGGGATTTACAGTTCCCCTCTCCCTTTTTAGAATATTTAGGCCTTATCTTTTTCAGGATATAGTCCTGGATTTGGTATGAGTTTCAGGGCCAGGCCTTTCTTAAGTTAGTCCAAAAATCACAGCATCAGAAAAGTGAAATTAAATGAGCTACTCAGAATAGAGATAGACTCCTAGATAATTTTTGACAGGGAACACACTGGTGTTGAAATTAGTCAACATTTCTTCCCTACGCGTTCAAGAAATGTTAATAGTTAGATTCCCATTTGCTAGATACAGTGAATAAAGTGGACACTCTGTGTATTATTTATGTTACAAAGTAAAAAAAAAAATAGTGCACATATACAGCATTGTGCAATATGCAATTACAACATTGAAAAAAATTGTTATCTGTTAAAAAGTTTACTGAAATCTTGAATGATGTAGAAATGTACAATTAAAAAAGTAAGTACAACAAAATCAAATTACACCAATCATTATATAAACCATAGCAAAATGAGCAACATTACTTTAAGGATTTTTTTTTTGCCCTCATACCTTACAAAGACTCTCTTTCAAAAAATACAGTTCATGCTAATTAATATTAGATAAAAATATCTGTTTGTAGAATTAAAATTAACATTACAAGTTGTGTTTAAAAATGATGTGTGCTGTTTTTTTACACTGATTTTATGAATCCTGCCATGGCAACTTCTGAAAAACCAATGTGAAACAGACATGTTAAAGCAAACCTTTCATTCAGTGACAAGTGCTGTTGTTCAGTAGTCTATGTTGTTGTTAAGAGTGGCTCATTATTGCAAAAATGCTCTTCAAAATGACAGCAAAAGGCCAAGCTACTTCATTTTTCAAAAGGTAGCATCGCCTGAAGATCATTGTTATAGCTGTCATTTCTGTCTATAAATATACTACAGGTTAAGAGTTTAAAAATAAAATATAATTGTCAATAGTTTAATGCAGTTTTGATTCAATTTCAAAAAACACACATAAAAATAATCTAACAGCTGTCTTTCAGTATTTTTCTTAATACAATATTGATTTATAATAGTTGGACAGATAATGTAAAGAGTGAAATAATGATTAGAATAGTCAATTTTTTTATGCAAAATAAAGTTCTAATGTATCATTTACTTTACTGTTGTTTTTCTATAAGCTTTTTATTGTTGAGATTAGTAGGGGAGCTTTTTTGCTTCTGGTGTGCTTTGCTGTGTGGCATATTGGAAGATGGGAATTCCTAATTGCTAGACCTTAACCTTAGCTTTAGAGGCAAGATAGGGAAAAATATCAAGGGAAGAAGTAAACTCTCAATTGATTACTCGTGTACCCCCACAGTTATTTTAAGATTTTACTGATTGCAAAGTTTGTCATGTACAACTTTTTGACAATTGACTGCAAGCAAGGCAACATGTAACTTTCTGTGGGAGACTCAAAACCTACAGTTAAATAGAATTTCAGCTGTTTATGTTATCAAGAAGTATTAAATGTGAAATAAAAAGATATTTTAATAAGTCTTAGTACATGAAGAGCATAAGAAATTTGACAAACAAGAGGAGACCATTCAGTCCATCAAGCCCATTTGTTAGCTAATAGCTAAGATGTCCTAATATCTCATCCAGATTTTTCTTAAAGGTTCTCAAGGACTCTCCTTCAACTATGTGTCTTGGTTGTTTGTTCCAGAGTCTCAGAACTCTGCATAAATAACTGCTTTACGGCTTCAGTTCTTAATACACTTCCCCTTAATTTCCGCTGATGTCCTCAAGAGCATGCGTTTGAGGATTTTAAATACCTAGATTAGGTCCCCATGCAGTCTCCTCTGTTTGAAACTAAACAGGTTTAATTCACTGAGTCTGTTAGAGAAGGACAGGCCCTTAAGTCTTTGGATGCACTTGGTTGCTCGCCTCTGCACAGCTTCAAGTGCTGCTATGTATTTCTTGAACTGTGGTGACAAGGACTGCACACAATACTCCAGATGCAGTCTTACTGGTGCATTATATAATTTGAGAATGACATCCCTTGACTTAAATTTAACAGTTTTTATGATATAATCTAACATTTTATTTGCCTTTTTAAATGCTTTTATGCATTGCTTAGTCAATGAGAATGTTGCATCAACATAAACCCCTAAAATCTTTTCAGAGGTTGTTTCCTGTATGACAATGTCTCCTGTCTTGTATATATTATTGAAGCTCCTTTTGCCCACATGTAGCACTTTGCACTTTTCCACATTAAACAGCATTTCCAGGTGTTGATCCCATTATGAAGGTTGTCCAGGTCTTTTTGATTTCTTTTTGCAGCCTCCTCAGTAACTGCCATCACTCCAATATTAGAGTTATCGTGACAAGGTTACTAACTATACCAGAATCAATCTCATTAATATAAATCAGAAAAATAATGGTGCAAAGGAAAAGTAATGGTTGAAATTAGGTGTTCATTTGGGAGACATATTTAAATATTAAATATCAACCTAGACTGAAAAGAAGATGGGTTTGACTTGTAGTTATTTTCTATTATTGCAATTAAACCAAACAAGTAAGAATTGATCCCTAAAGCAATCTTTTTTTTTGCCTCTGAGGGAATTTCTGATTTAGGTTGTACTACTGAAAAGGTAAAATTAGACTTATTTTGGCTAATGTTTGCAAACCAAACTGGAGTAAAAAGGAATTTTGTTTTCAAGCTGACACCACCATTTTCTTACTATGTTACATCACTATGCTCCTGTTCGCAAACTAAGGTCTTCTGATTCTGGCAATCTTATTGTGCCCCACACTATCCTGCACTCTGAGGGTGACAGGGCCTTCAGCTGTATAGCACCCAGACTTTGGAATGACCTCCCAAAATTAATTAGATCAGCTGACTCCATTCATTCTTTTAAAAAAACCACAGACAACAGAAATCTCATCTGTTCAGGAAGGCCTTTAAATTAACCTGACATTCTGCCTTCTCTTTCAGTCTTCCTCTCTGTCCAGATGCTCAGGATAATTTTTGTGTGTGTTATATCACAAATGATGTTGTTGCTAGTGTTTTCTTTTAGCATTGAATTTAGTATTTCACTGTAGTTTGTTGTCTTTTATTCTGTTTAATGCTTTGTATAGCCTGTATCTATCTGTTTTTGTGTTCTATTCAGGAAACATTTGTATCCAATATTACAAATACCTGCAGTTACTTTCTGAAACTCTGTGAAGCGCCTTGAACATAGAAAGGTGCTATATAAATAAAATGTATTATTATTATTATTATTATTATTATTATTATTATTATGTTGCTAGAGGTCATGCATTGTGATGTCATTAGTGCAACAATGTGCAACAATATCAAAATTTGGCATTGGGTGTGGCATATTGTCCAAGATTGTGAATATTCTAAGACATTATTAAGATTGTGTTTTTATAAAAAAATCCAGAGCTAATATTATCTATTGATTTATCCTTATCAACCTTTAATAATCTATACTAATAAAAGGCAAAGCCCTCACTGACTCACTCACTCACTCACTCACTCACTGACTGACTCATCACTAATTCTCCAACTTCCAGTATGGGTGGAAGGCTGAAATTTGGCAGGTTCATTCCTTACAGCTTCCTTACAAAAGTTGGGCAGGTTTCATTTCGAAATTCTACACGTAATGGTCATAACTGGAAGCTGTTTTTCTCCATTTACTATAATGGAGATGAGCTTGAACGCCGTGGGGGCGGAGTTTCGTGTGACATCATCACGCCTCCCACGTAATCACACAGTACATAGAAAACCAGGAAGACCTCCAAAAACCGCTGAAGAAAACATGCATTATATAATTGAGAAGGCAGCGAAACAATAAGAAGCGAGCGAGTGACATATACAACCATATTCATGAGTTCTGCTACTTCGGAAACAAAGCACGATGTAAACCTAAACTTTAAATTAAGTTCATAGACAGGCTGCCGCTGGCGTTTGTAATTTAGTGCCTGCCCATATAAGGCCGTCCGTCAGCGGCAATCCAATAGCAAACTGCCACTAAATATTCACGGGTGAAGGACTGTGCTTATGCAGAGGAAGATGAGATGGTCAGGGTGGTGTTTGGCACAAACTCAGCGAAACTGCGAGAGAAAGTTTTAAGTACCAGGACTTCGGTAACATTAAATACAGCCATGGACATCGCACGAGATGGCACCAGCACAGCTGGGAACCTTCGATGCATGTACACCGAGCGGCTCACGTGAACTGACGCAGTGCACAGACAAAAAGCAACAGTTCCAAAGAGCGCTGAACAAAAAACGAATTACACAATTGAAAAGGCAGCAAAAAATATGAAGCGTCTCATACATACAAGCATATTCATTAATGCAGCTACTGCGGAAACAAAGCACACGGTGGAAAAAGTCAATGTCCCGCTAAAGGAAGACAGTGTAAAAAAAAAAACCCATGCAGTGTGTCAGGTCTCAGATAAAGAAGAAGACGAGCTGTTTATTGATGCAGTAAGAAACGAATCGATGAATGAAACCTGTCATCTTTACAACGATTGACAAACACGGAATGTAACTTGAACACAACACATCCTACAAATACGAACCTGATTGAAAGAAATAATGATAATCAAATCCTTGATGACAGCAACACTCAGTAACACTCACAAAACAAATACTGTATATTGACAGTCATGTTATGTTATTTTTAAAATGTTCCCTTTTCTTTTTCATAGCTTTTTTAACACACTACTTCTCCGCTGCGATACGCGGGTATATATATATCTATATATATACCCCGATCTACATACTCGAATAATGGATACTTTATTCGCCATCAATGATTGTTTTGGTAAAGCCATACTCAGTGTATATATATATATCTATATATATACCCCGATCTACATACTCGAATAATGGATACTTTATTCGCCATCAATGATTGTTTTGGTAAAGCCATACTCAGTGTATTCATTAGATGAACGGTAAAAAAGTAAGAGCGAGGGGAGGATGACTTATTGAGGCATGCAGGCAAAACCACAATAGCACGCGGGCTCGATGTACGAAAAAATATATCTTTTCAAGTTCTATTTAGTCCATATGTGTCAAACTATGTCCATATGCGAGATCATTTTATATACTGTATTATTGTTATTAATGGCCCGGGTATATGAAGCGCTGGTAACACAATAAACTACAGATCCCATAATGCAGCGCTTCAGCTGCCTTGCCGAACACTTACCGCATTAATCAAGTCTAGCTTATGATGCTGCAAGTTATTGTGAAGCTAGCCCACACGATGCCGAAGAGAAAAGGTGATTCTGAACATAGAGACTTTAAAAACCGATGGGAGGCTGAGTATATGTTTACTGACATTGCCAGTAAACCCGTGTGTCTCATTTGTGGAGCTAATGTGGCTATAATTACAGAATTTAATCTAAGACGGCACTATGAGACAAAACATCAGGATAACCTGAAAGACCTGAATGCAATGCACAAGATACAGAAAGCAGAAGAATTAAATAAGAATCTGACACTTCAGCGGACGTTTTTACCCGTGCACAATCACAAAGTCATTTCAAGTGAAGCTGCTTTTATGGGAGACACAAATGCACCAGTGCAACTTGCTCCACTTTCCCTGTTGCCAAGTAATGTTGAACCAAGTCGGCACAACGATGTTCCCAAATACGCAATTTGCTGATAAACTGAGCGCACTGAGTTCGCACGGCGCTTTGGTGACTTTGAAGAACAAAAAAAGTCCGTCTACATGCGGCTCGAACCTTGTGCATGTTTGGTAGCACATATCTGTGTGAGAAGCTCTTCTCAGTGATGAAGACTAACAAAACAGCACACAGGAGTCGCCTCACTGATGAGCACCTGCAGTCCATGCTGAGAATCTCCACAACACAGAACCTCACACCAAACATAAACGAACTTGTTGCCAAAAAAAGATGCCAGGCGTCCAGCTCTGATAAAATGACTTAAGAGCAAAGACAACTGAATGATTTGATTTGTTATTGCTGAAAAGAACACATTTTATTTATATTTCCAGGTTTTGTTATGCAGCATGTTCATATTTGAATTTGTATAATTTTGACAGGATATATTTTTATGGAGAGCAAAATCTTTTGGGATATTTAAAATCTAAGTTTATTTTTTATATAAAATTACATAAGAGTAAAGAAATTTGAATGTTTGTTCTTTTAACGTTTACTTTATTTCTAACTTGTATAATTTAGACAGGATATATTTTTATGGAGAGCAAAATATTATAAGTTGTTTAAGGTTTGAGTTGATTTATTCAGGAATAATATTCCTGTCTGTTTTTACCATTCCTACCAAAGATATTTCTGTCGACTAAATAAAAATTCCTTCTATTTAAAATTTAAATAGAACTTGAACAGATACGATTGTTCATAATATCCACGCAGACTTGCACGTAAGAGCGGGAGTTATCCATTTTAACCAGCAGCATATTGCACTGATACGAAATAGCTGTGTGTGTATATATGTAGATATGTATGTATATGTATATATATGTTTATATGTGTGTGTGTGTATGCATATATATGTATTTGTGTGTATATACAGTATGTGTGTGTATGTATGTATGTGTGTATGTATATGTATGTGTATATACTGTATGTAGATATATATATATGTATGTATATATGTGTGTGTGTATATATATGTGTATATGTATATATATATGTTTATATGTGTGTGTAAATATATATATATATTTATATATATATATATATATGACAGCAACACTCATCACTCACAACAGTGACAAAACAATTACATTGACAATCATGTTACGTTATTTTCAAAATGTTTCCTTTTCTTTTTCATTATTTCATTAACACACTACTTCTCCACTGCGAAGCGCGGGTATTTTGCTAGTTCTTTAATAATTCCACATCGATGATAGCTCTATTGTGCTTAGCCAGTGTCATTATAGATTTGAGGGGAGCACTTGTTGCTTGTTCTTATTGAGTTACTGAATGGGCATTGCCTTCTGTGATTGTCTTGCATGTTCTGCAGCAGCCCTCAAACTACAGTGTATAAAATTAATTAAAAGTGCCATGTTTGTGAAGGTTGTGACATCTCACACTGGACTCATGAATATCTACTGGAGAGAGCTTGCATGGGGTATTATCTCCCCTGTAATGGCAGAGGGCAGCACCCTTGGCGTGCTACAGCACCACAGGCTTGGAGCTTGGAAGCTCATCCTTGTTGGGGTCTGTAGTCACTTTTTATTGTAGGACATCTTTCACACCTGGAAGTGCTGCCGGGATTAGATTACAGGACACCTGGAGCACTTCCAGGTCCTCTATAAAAGGAGCTGCCTCACTCCATTTGGGGAGCCATAGTTGGGACGAGGAGGATGATGCTTGCACCACCTCAGACTACATGAGCAACAAGGATCTCACCACCCTGTGCCCAGATGAGGATGACCTGCCCTGTCCCAAAGGTTCTTGGGATGACCAGAGTCAGTAAGAGCCCCCAGAACCCCTATAAACTTCAGGAAGACCTGACAGAGCATGTGCAAGACAAACACATACTTCCTGGCTCGCAGCCGGTGGATGGAGTTTACAAATACCAGATTTCATCACCAGCCAAACAAACTAAAGATTTTGATGTGTGGGAGCAAAACAGACTAGCAAAATACCCGCGCTTCGCAGCGGAGAAGTAGTGTGTTAAAGAAGTAATGAAAAAGAAAAGGAAACATTTTAATAATAACGTAACATGATTGACAATGTAATTGTTTTGTCATTGTCATGTTATCTATACTAATAAAAGGCAAAGCCCTCACTGACACACTCACTCACTGACTCATCACTAATTCTCCAACTTCCCGTGTAGGTAGAAGGCTGAAATTTGGCTCATTCCTTACAGCTTACTTACAAAAGTTGGGCAGGTTTCATTTCAAGATTCTACGCGTAATGGTCATAACTGGAACCTATTTTTCTCCATATACTGTAATAGACGTTAGCTCGACGGCCGTGGGGGGCGGAGCTGCATGTGACATCATCACGCCTACCACGTAATCACGTGAACTGACTGTGACCGCAGTACGTAGAAAAGAAGGAAGAGCTCCCAAAGAGCATTGAAGAAAAACGCAAACAAACTTATTCATAAGTGCAGCTACTGCGGAAACAAAGCACGGTGTAAACCGTAAGTTTAAATAAAGTTTATGGACACGCTCCCGCTGCCGTTTGTCATGCCTTCGTCGAATACTTTATTCGAGAGATACAAGTTTAATGAGAAGACACGAGGTATAAATGAGACTTTGGATCACTTTGTAACGGAGTTAAAATTGCTGTAGCGAGAAACTTTTAAGTGCCGGGTCCTAGCTAACATTAAATAAAGCCGTGGACATCGCAACCTGTTCAAAAAACGCATTACACAATTGACAAGGTAGGAAAAGAATATGCTCCGAGTTGAGCTCCACAGCTGACGCGGTCTTGCGGAAGCAACTTCGTCACGCTGCCACCAAATACTCACAGAAAAATCCACAAGTTAATACACACACTGTCTCTAGAGTTTCTCCACACTCAATGTATTCCTCGCATTCCCTTTATACCCTCTGATCTCCCAATTCAATTCAGATGCCTCCAATTTCCAGTAAGGCTCTGTAATAAGTCTCAGGGACAGACCCTACAAAACGATGCCATTGATTTCAGGCAAGATTGCTTTTCTCCTGGACAACTATACGTTGCATTCTGAAGAGTGAGCTCACGCAGCTTATATATTACATATTACATATTACATATTACAACCGGAGTGCAGCCAGAAACTTCTAAGTGCCGGGTCTTAGCTAACATTAAATAAAGCCGTGGACATCGCAGCATCACACAAGAAAGCAGCTCACGTGAACTGACTGAACGCAGTACAAGTGATCACTTCCATGCATCAAACCTGTTCAAAAAATGCATTACACAATTGACAAGGTGATGGCCTTATATGTCATTCGTTTATAAAACAGCGGAGAAGCTGTGTAAAGGCTGTTTCACAAAAAACCAGCGGAGCGTCTTATATGAGCAGGCAGTCAGCTAAAGAAGGGAATCAATAAATATCTATAATCGTAATAAACGAACAAAAAATAACGTACAAGCCGTGGATTAAATAAAGGAAATGGGTACCTGAACAGTAAAGTAAGTCTCGAATAGCTGCACAATAACTATAAGAATCATAATAAACGAACAATAAAACAGTACAGAACCGCGAAGCAAAGAGAAACGATGGCCTTATATGGTGTTCATTTATAAAGCAGCGGAGAAGCTGTGTGAAGGCAGCTACCCAAAAAAACAGCAGAGCGCCACACTCTGAATGTATTCCTGGCATCACCGTTATACCCTCTGATCTCCCATTTCAATTGAAATGCCTCAAATTTCCAGTAAGGCTCTGCTTCGCGATGACAATTAATAAGTCTCAGGGACACACCCTACAAAAGCTTGCCATTGATTTGAGACAACATTGCTTTTCCCCTGGACAAAACTATACGTTGCATTCTCAAAAGTAATCTCAGTGCACAGCTTGGTCATATTACGACCGGACTGCTGAACTGACAACATGGTATACAAAGAGATCCTTAACAGATAGTTATTGGTATATTTTCCCTCAATTTTAAAAGGTTTTCTTTTCTTCTTAATAAAAATTTAAAAGCAGTTCTTCGTCGCTGCGAAGCGCTGTATTTGCTATATACAGTATATATATCTATAATAATAAAAGGCAAAGCCCTCACTCACTGACTGACTGACTGACTGACTGACTCATCACTAATTCTCCAACTTCCCATGTAGGTAGAAAGCTGAAATTTGCCAGGCTCATTCCTTACAGCTTACTTACAAAAGTTAAGCAGGTTTCATTTCGAAATTCTACACGTAACGGTCATAACGGTCGATAACGGTCGACCACGTCCGCCATGTTGAACTTTCTTATTTATGGCCCCATCTTCACGAAATTTGGTAGGCGGCTTCCCTGCGCTAACCGAAACCGATGTATGTACTTATTTCGATGGTATGACGCCACTGTCGGCCGCCATATTGAACTTTCCAACGTCACCAATTTTCAAACTTCCCGTGTAGATAGAAGGCTGACCCCATCTTCACGAAATTTGGTAGGTGACTTCCCTGCGCTAACCAAAACCGATGTACGTACTTATTTCGATGGTATGACGCCACTGTCGGCCGCCATATTGAATTTTCCAAACGTCACTAATTCTCCAACTTCCCGTGTAGGTAGAAGGCTGAAATTTGGTAGGCCCATTACTTACAGCTTACTTACAAAAGTTAAGCAGGTTTCATTTCGAAATTCTACGCGTAACGGTCATAACGATCAACAACGTCCGCCATATTGAACTTTCTTATTTATGGCCTCATCTTCACGAAATTTGGTAGGCAGCTTCCCTGCGCTAACCGAAACCAATGTGCATACTTATTTCGGTGGTATGACGCCACTGTCAGCCGCCATATTGAACTTTCCAACGTCACTAATTCTCAAACTTCCCATGTAGGTAGAAGGCTGAAATTTGGCAGGCCCATTCCTTACAGCTTACTTACAAAAGTTAAGCAGGTTTCATTTCGAAATTCTACGCATAACGGTCATAACGGTCAACAACGTCCGCCATGTTGAACTTTCTTATTTACAGCCCCATCTTCACGAAATTTGGTAGGTGACTTCCCTGAGCTAACCAAAACCGATGTACGTACTTATTTCGGTGGTATGACGCCACTGTCAGCCGCCATATTGAATTTTCCAACATCACTAATTCTCCAACTTCCCGTATAGGTAGAAGGCTGAAATTTGGCAGGCTCATTCCTTACAGCTTACTTACAAAAGTTAAGCAGGCTTCATTTCGAAATTCTACGCGTAACGATCAACAACGTCCGCCATGTTGAACTTTCTTATTTATGGCCTCATCTTCTCGAAATTTGGTAGGCGGCTTCCCTGCACTAACCGAAACCAATGTACGTACTTATTTCGGTGGTATGATGCCACTGTCGGCCACCATATTGAACTTTTCAACAGTCTTTGTTACTTATGGGCCCATCTTCAAGAAATGTGGTACATGGGTTCCCAACACTAACTGAATCCTATTTACGTACATATATACGTCCATAGCCTGCAGCTTGGTCACCGTGTGAGGCGGCGTTGGGTCTCCCATCCCATCACCTCCCACGTTGTTGGCTGCCTGCCTATATAAGGCCGTCCGTCGCTCCAGTCTCTACATTCCCTTCTTTGCTTCGCCACGGGATTCACGTCTCCCTGCTGATAACTACAGCCTTTTTGTTTAATCCACGGCTTCTCCGCTGTTTTATTGTTTGTTTATTACAATTATAGTTATTGTATAGGTATTTTACACTTACTTTACATTACTCAGGTATCCATTTCCTTCATCATTCCAACCCCCATTACCATGTCTATCGAGGTAATCACCATCGATCAAAGAACTGCCACTTACCGAGTGGTTTCCATGCCCGGAGATGGCACCTACCTTTTCCATTCTCTGTGTTACATATTGCGCGGCCATATCAGGCTCACTCTTGATATCTGGAAGAACATTGTGTCTTATGTATTGAATGACTGGGACAGGTTCAAGGTGTGGACTGATGACGGTACAGGAGATAATTATACTACACAGGAGCACTAGAAGAGTGAAATGCTTAAGCCCTTCACCTATGGTTCTGCATGTGAGTTGATGGCTGCCGCTGAATTGTTCGGTTGGTGCTTTCAAGTGTACCGAAATGGCCAAATATTTTACACCTTTCGACAACCACCAATGCCTCTTAAACATCTTACATTCATAGGTGACAATTTCAGTAGTGGGCACTTTGATGTTTATGAATGTTTAAACTCTCAAAAGCTGGATGTGAAGTTATCGATGAAACCGGTTGTAAGCTTACAACGCTTGACAGATGCCGAATGTCACTTCAACACAAGTCCTGCAAATACTGTCGTAATTGAAACAAACCATGAAACTGAAATCGATTATGACAGCAGCAATCCATGCTGTGAGATTTGAAACAAGATTACTGTTCACATGGCCAAAGTAAGTTGCATGCTCAAGAGTAAGCTCAGTGCACAGCTTGGTCATGTTACAACCGGAGGGCCGAACTGACAACGTGGTATACAAAGAGATCCTTAACAAATAATTATTGCCATATTTTCCCTCACTTTAAAAAGGTTAAATTTTCTTCTTAATAAAAATTTTAATGCAGTACTTCGCCACTGCGAAGCGCGGGTAATTTGCTAGTATGTATATATATGTATGTATGTATGTGTATATATATGTATATGTAGCTATGTATATATATGTATATGTAGATATGTATATATATGTGTATATATATATATGTGTGTATATATGTAGATATGTATATATGTGTCTGTGTATATATATATGTGTGTGTATGTATGTGTATATATATATGTATGTGTATGTGTGTATATATATTTATATTAATCTGTATGTATGTATGTATGTATATATGTATATGTGTGTGTGTATGTATGTATGTATATGTATGTGTGTATATATATGTTCACATGTGTATATATATGTATATATATTTAGATGTGTATATAGGTTCCAGTTATGACCATTACACGTAGAATTTTGAAATGAAACCTGCCCAACTTTTGTAAGTAAGCTGTAAGGAATGAGCCTGCCAAATTTCAGCCTTCAACCTACACGGGTAGTTGGAGAATTAGTGATGAGTGAGTCAGTCAGTGAGTGAGTCAGTGAGGGCTTTGCCTTTTATTAGTATAGATCATCAGAAGTCTAAAGGAGATAATCGGGGAAGTGGAGAAGATGACCAGGGAGCCATCTGAAAGGGCAGAAGAATACCAGAGGCAGCTTGACTGTAGACTCCCTTCCCACGTTGATTCTGTGGTACATGTAAGCATACCCTGTACCGTAGAAGAAAAAGGAACTCAATGAAAATTGACCCCAGAATGTACTGAGGGGTCAACATATTTTTGCAGCAGCAATAATAAAAGTTCAGGCACCTAACTAGAATGGCCTTTGTTTTATTATTATTAAAGGTAATTTACCACAATATGCTTTCCTTTCTTGCCATTTGTAATATATATTTATTGCACAATCACTTCAAACGCTATAATACTCGCTACAAGATTAATTTTGCTTATCACTACTTTGTAGAGATTTGGAACAGCAGGGATTATGAGATACTGCCTCAATTTGGGATTTCACTTGCACATGTCACCCCAGGGATTCAGATACAAAAAGTAGGTTTCAAAACCCTGGGGTGACATGAAAAGTTGAAATGAAATGCAAAGCAAGTTTTCAAACCCTGAAGGTGCACATGAGGCTTCATGAACAATATTTTAAAAGTCTGGGATGATATGCATAATGCAGATGAAACATGAAGCAGGACTTCATAGCATCTGTCCTTGGAAAGCCTAATGGGTTTGTGATAGGTGGAATTAACATTTCTGAAGCATCTAAATATTAAAAGTGATTTTGCTGTAAATTGTTTTGAAGTTTCCAAACATTTGACAATTAATTCGTGTTGTTTCCTGGCAATCTGTATTAATATTACACACTCCGTAGATATACTTCAATGAAATACTATGAAATACAGAACAAGATAACCACTGATTATTTGTGAACATTATTATGGCAGTAATATGATGTCTTTCCTCCAATACGTACAATAAAAAAAATAAAACTTCAGAAAAACTTTAAGAGTTTCACTGCAAAATGCATGATCAAATGTGCTATGCCATGATGAATACATAATTTGGAAATACATGACATAAACTACTGTTCAGCACATTGAAATGTCTGTTATCATCTCAAAGTACCAGAAATGCCTTTTAGGAGAAATTGCTATAAACAGTCTAAGCCCACTATCACCTTACAATCATCCAACATGACTGTATGAACTTTCGTTGTTAGTTGCGTTTGATGACTGCTTTTTTTATTTTATGTATTATTTATTGAATTATTTGATAATTTATTATGAAATATTGTAGAAAGAGCTGTTTAGTATAAGGTTAAGTGTAGGGCTTACTTCATTCTTAACACTATATACACTTTATTCTGAAATGTATACAGTGCATACTTACGCAGTGCATTTTAGAAAATCGTAAATTTCCATTTTTCATGTTATTAACCTTTAAAAGCACCCTTATTATTAATCAGTTTCACTAGTCCCTCTTCACTAAGTCATGTATGCCTCTTCATATGTCTCCTACATTGCCACTGTGGGAATAACATCTTTCCTGTTTACATTCAATGCAGAGTTTTCAGGAAGTAACTGTTAATAGTATTTTAGCAAAAGATGCACACATTCTGCACTTCTTGACCACACAAATGAATATTGAAAATGTAGATTATGTGACAATGAGTTACATAAGAATTTGTTTTTCTTTTTTCCATGGATGGTTTTCTCAACATTTATGACTGTCCATTGTTTGCCACTTATCAATCCTGTTTATGAGAATCTCTCTTATGGAGTTTCTCCACATAAAGATCAATTTTTTTTTTTCTCAGCCACCACTACAAACCACTTTGGCTAAGTTACATTTAAAAAACATATAATTTTTGGGTTCAGTATTCCTTTAAAATATATTAGTGTGTTGGAATTATGTTTACGTAAGTTGAAGGTGGGTATGAAATACAGAAACACTTTATTCTTCTTTGCTGGAGTTAGGATTACTTCTTATTTACTGACCCCTTGCCCACCATTTGACAAGATAAATTCACAAAAAATCAAAGCCAAGACACTTTTTTGAAAGTAACTACAGATGTGTTTATCCAGCTGCTCTTTGTGGCCAGTACTTAAGGTGATTTTTATGTTGTCCTCTGTATGAACTGGCCCATTAACTTTTCACCTTAAGAATGAGATCAGCAATGGGATTTTTGATATTTTGTTTCTCACTAACATGGAATTCCCAAGGTTCTCACAAATTATAGAAAATTCTGATGCTACTGCTGTTGTTAATGAGGCTGAGGCTACTTTTGATGGCACTGGGTTCTGCCTGATTGACAGTTGTAATTAGTTACATGGCACATGTTTTTATTCACATCACATTAGTAAATATCAACTACAGATAGCAATTCACTGAATAATTAAAACACTTACCACGGTTGTGAACATAGTGCAACAATGATATGGTCAAGATTGCCAGACACTAGAGTTCTGAATTCTGAGTATAGAAAAGTAGGCAGGGCTGACACCTTCATAGATCTGGCATAGTTATTAAGAGAATGCGTAGAAGATAGATTAAGGTTAGGGTTAGGGCCTGTGGCAAATAATACATCACAGTTTGCTAGGTATTGTACATTAAAATTATTCCACACCAGAGAATGAGGTGTCTTGTACAAACCTTTCAAAGTATCTCTCAAAGTTTTCTGTTAATTTAGCTTAACCAAGCATTACATAACTAAACTGTCCTCACTTAGCCAGTGTTGTGTTCATGGATTGCACCCATGGGACTTCCAGGACTCAAAACTAAGGTCCACAGTATGTGCAAAGTGTGAAAGGCTGCTGCTTTTACCAGCAGAGCAAAGGAGTATCCAGTCAGAGCAAACGACTAATTAAGCTTCTAACTTTAAATGTGTCCATGACATATTGACATGTACTGGAGCTTTGCTGCCTAATGATCACATAAGATATGCATCTGAAACATACCTTCAAGCAAAAATTTTAAAACACATGTGCCTTGAAAGCCTGATGTGATGTTAACACAACAGTATCAAGTGTCCCATCCTTACTTTTTTTCTGAATTACTACAGTTAATTTTTTTTCCTATTTTACTTACAAATGTTTCAAATACTTCATTCATCTGTATATGTACAACCTGCATATTTTTTTTATTTAGTTTAAATAGGAAGTAGTATACATTAATTCCGCCAAATGACAGTGAAGCTCCACATAGTTTTGCCATTTACCTTTCTTTTTCAAGATAGTGATAGGACCATTTTCTCACCACAGGCTATCTTCTGCATTTTGTATATCCCAAAATATGATGACACAGTTATTAATTACTAGTTTTGACACCTGCTTTCCCCTTCACAGAGTTTTTCATCTGTCCTTTAAGATAAGAATATGGCAGTGGTTTTCAAACTCAGTCCTGAGACCCCTTGTGGCCTCTGGATTTTGTTCTGACCAACTTCTGTTTTTAACTTGACTCTAATTCTATTACAGTATTTACCAGTCTCTAAGTTAATTGAGTCAATTTAAAAATTACAAGACTATCCATCCATCCATCCATTATCCAACAAGCTATATCCTAACTACAGGGTCACAGGGGTCTGCTGGAGCCAATCCCAGCCAACACAGGGCGCAAGGCAGGAAACAAACCACGGGCAGGGCGTCAGCCCACCGCCGATTACAAGACTAAGCCTGGAAAATTTTTATTAGCAATTATGTATGTTACATGGAGATAATACAGTGTTTTCTTTAACTTGCTTTTTAGGATTTCCTTCATCATCATTTCATTCTCTTTTCCAGGTATTCTGCTTACTTAGCCCATTATTTACTAATGAGCACCAATTACTGTGTCTGATGCTGTTGTTTTTGACAAACATTCTGTCTCCAGGTACTTAACTTTTGCCATTGGGAAAAAATATCAACAGCTGAAAAAAGTAACCATTTTTTGGTTCTTTCTTATCTACTTTATAATAGCTGTGCAAAATATGAATACATTATTAATCTTACATTAAAACTAAGATGATTGAAATACATTGTATTATAAATAATGCAAAAATAGCCAAATAAATATGAATTAGTTTAATTCCTAAAAGCAATATTTGACATGGAAACATACTTTTTGATGGAAGTTTAAAAATTGTTTAAACTTTGCTGGCATAGTTCAGTGTTTAATCATTATTTATATGTCACTTGTACATTTGGAAGAAACTATAAAATTGCTTTTATACTTAAAAGCATAATGAAATCAGTCGATATTTATTTCATATAACAGAGCAAGCATAATCACAAGATTTTGACAAAGTCAATACAATGCATAACAGTCCACAAGATAGCAGTAATTATAATTATATAAAAGTTGACAAGAATCAATTTTTCAAGGCTAGGAAAATTGGTACTCCCTGACTAGTAAGTTTAAAGTCATTTTTAATATGAGTAAATATTTTAGTTATAATGACAAAGTTGTGAAATATGGGCAATGTTAAAATGTAGCCAATTTTGATTTTCTATAGCTGAAAATTGTTTATGAAACACAGTAGAAGATGCGGTAAACACACCATTACCACTGTTGGTGAAAAAATGACAGTTGAAAGTTGAGAGAAGGGAGAGGCACCATTGAGTATTAAACATGTAGAGAGGCACATAAAAGGGAACATCATGGAATTGGTGACCCTTAAGACAACTTGTCCAGTGTAAAGCAAGCCAAAATATAATTTGGAGACATCAAATGTTTAAAAACATCATAAAATAGATTGGCCATTTACATATATCTTTAAATATTTTAAAGTAGATATAAAAATATTTGATTAACATTATAGCATCCTTGAAAGATGACTTGCTGGGCTATGAAGTGTTACCGTTAAGCAATAATAAAGCAAACAGTGGACATTTAATGGATTGACATATATTGTGGGATGCTAATTCTATCACAATCAAAGCTAAGGCAAGAACAGCCATTCCAGCATGAACCAAAGCAGAGTTTTTCAGTACTGATGGCAGATTTATTTTAAATAACAAGTAATATAACATAAAATTTACAAACTATTCCAAATCATAGCATACTTTTAATACAGTTTAAGATTATGACGCACTACCCATGTTTGTGAAAAAGTGAAACAAAGTAAGTCATCACAGGAGCGTTCTACTTGTTTACAGTTGAAATGCAGTGGAAGGAGATGCCTTCTAAAGGATTCAGGAAAGGAAAGGGTGGCCTGAGCATGTCAGAAATTCAGGGTTCACTAAAACATATCTTCAAAAAGTAACAACACATTCCATAGAAATCGCCTTTAAGTTACTTGCCCTGTCATCAGTATTACAGTGTCTTCATATTTCAGGTTGACACCCTTTTTGCATTAAGAACCCTCCCTGGAACTGTCTTATGATGAAATTCAAAGCTTTAAAGATTTATAGAGTCATTATTGTCATGTGTACATAGTACACTGAAAAGCTTACTTGCATTGAAGGTGAAGTTGGGAAGACTGGAATCTAGTCAATTCAATGAAAAGAGCAACATTTTATTTAAATTCAAAAAGCAAAGGTATTGTCAAAAGCACAGGAATAAATTTTAGTGTACACTTAACTGTTTCACATTTTTCAGTTCACACAGATTTATACTCTTTATTGCTAAACAGTATATTTGTTTGTTGAGTAACTATAAATACTCATTCACAGTACAGAATTCTTTACTGTGCCATAGGATGCTTGCAGAATATTTTTAATTCATTTTGCTAGTTAATACCAATTCAGACCAATCGTAGAATCAACATGAAGTATGATCTAAATAGCCAGGATTGCTGCCAAAAATGTCTTACACTAAAAAAAGACATTTTAGTGGATCAGAAGACAAAGGCAATCCGTTTTCTTTTTTAGCCATGGCTTACCCGAGATAGTTTCCATAGAAACTGGTGAAAACATTTGTATAGTCGTTGAAATAAAAGTAACAGAAAAGTTTAACCAAATAATATAAATAGAGGAAAATAATTTTCTGCAGACTCAAACTTAAAAAATAATTACAGAATGTCCTAAATGTGCTGCCACTTATTAAATTGTATTGTTGCAATTACGTATAATAATTGTGTGAAAATATAAATAGCACTTGATACTGACTTTATAACTACATACAAACAATTATAATCCATGTAATAAAATAGCAAGCTTTACATTTCTTTTAGTTTTATTTATGAAGAGTCCTCTTAACATTAGCTGAATGACTTTTTCTACTTTTACTGTGCTTTTCCTCAGAAGTCCCATTTTTGAACATTGTCTAGACAGAGAATTAAATATTTAATTTTGTTATTAATTTAAAGATGCATATGCCAAAAGATCTGAAGTATAATTCACAATTTCTTTTTTTATATTTTACTTTTTAGTTACATTTGTTAGATTCATGAGATAGAGCATTAAATTCCAAGTCTTTAACACCAGCACTTAATCTTAATTGGCCAGAAGCCATCCAGAGCACAACTTCTGTAGTCTTTAAATCTGCCTACACAGTACAGCACTCATCATTCATGTACAGAGTTCTCTTACTTAAAATTCTGCAAGATCCTCTTCTAAATCTAACATTGGCCTCTTCCATTTGAGTTGAACTCTGAACCTTACAATGTTTGTGATTCTGTAATACAACTAAGAGTTTCTAAACTCCTATCAATCAAGCGAGACTGTAACATATTCCTTATTTGTAGCAGTATGATTCCAGTCACAGTCTAAGATCTTTTCAAATAGGGGCTGTCAAAAACAACATTCATATAATTTGCATATAAAGTTAAAACAGTAATAGAATGTTAAAATATTCTAGGATTATCTTGTGGTAAATTAACTGCATATGTTTAAATCCAAAACTAACACCACTATTGTGAATGCATATATTGTATAGTACAGTAAATTAAATTCAAACAAGCTTGCCAAATAAGAATCTTCAATCTGAATATATTTTACATTTACAATTCAGCATTACCTAATTTACAAATGCTTTAGAATTTAAAGTCTTTTTGCATTTTGATGTAAAAAATATTTTCGGCAAGCAAATTTTCAAAATGGAAATGCTCAGTAATCATTTTGAGAAGATGTTTTTAAATGTAAATGTGCTCCTAAATGACTCCTTTCCTGTGTTAATTAATTTATAAATGTATAATATGTTGTTCACTTTTAAGTTGACCAAAAAGTCTATAAAGCTTTGTATATATGTGTATCTTACATTTTAAGCATGCAAATAATTTAGCCAACATAGCCAACCATTCTCTTAACTATACTTATATTTATGTTCCTGTTACATAACATATCCTATTTTTAATTTCAGGAGTTATTGATGGTTACTTGCTTTTTAACAGGGAAGTATGTTAGCAGCACAGTGGTTAGTGTTGCTACCTCACCACTCTGTATGGAGTTTTCAGATTTTCCTTGCGTCTGTGGGAATTGTTTCTGTGGACTCATGCATTATAATAAATTCCCAAGATGCACATTTTAGGTTGATTAGTAAATGTATATTGGCCTTGGTCATTTATACAACGGAGCATCTATGAGTGTGCCTTGTAATGGACTGGCATATGATCCAAGGATAATTTCTTCCTTGCATCCAATTTGGCATTGATAATCTAAAAGATACATGAATAGATGAGTCAAGATCCGATGTACCTTTGAACAATATGTGAAAGTGCACTATCTGGTTGAAATTTAAGCCTTACACATGCATTTGGTTACCAAACAATGAGAATGAGCCTTATACCAATTAGTCATGTATTCTGGTTAATAAACAGACCAACTTTGTTAAAATAGGTTCTGGCAATATATGAGCTGAACTCTCTTGTTTTTTTAAATTCTTAAATGAGTAAAGTCAACTGTAGGATCATCTATGTCAGTCATTTATTAAAAGCTCTTGCTTCAATAGCTTTTTAGCTTTAAGGACAACACAAAGATAATTAGTGCTATCAAATAACAACTAAACAATTGCAAAAGGCATTAAGCTAATGTCAAGTAAACTATTATCTATCCTAACTTAGCGTAACATCTATACAATCCTAAACTGCATTCAGATAATGTTACATAAACTATTAACTATCCTAACTATCAGCTAAATGTGAACCTGTTGTTGCAGAGAAGACATTTGGGAGGACTGTGATTACAATTCAAGAATCTGCATTATGCTAGGTGGTTCAATTCAGCAGGTACTTTAAACACAGCTCTTTTAGGAATAGTAACAAGTTTGGATGTAGAGATATAGTTTATTCATCCATTCATACATACATTTCCTGAAACAACATAATCAATTTCAGGATACACAGTGCTGTAACCGTTTCTGACGGCACTGCACGCAAGACAGGACCCACCCATGAACACATAACTATTGAAGGGAATGCTGTCATACACACTCAAATTCGATCATACTAGGCAGAGTTTTAGCCATTAATCTGCCTATTCTGTGCAATCTTCAGTATATACCATAAGGTAAACATAATATTAAAAGTTATATAATAATAATTAAATAATAATAATTAATAAGCAAAGTGAAAAGATTGTAAAATCCACAGAAGCAGTGACTGGGGTGGGATTTGGTGCCATTCTTCTTAAGCTGTAAAGCTATACATTTAACAGCTCCTCCATCATTCTGGCTGCAATAATACGACAAATATGTGATGTTATAAAATTTCATACACTTTATTTACATAAAGAGATCTCTAGATATCTGAATATTATTTATTATTTATTGAGATAGCTGATCCCTGAATTACAAGATGTTCTCAATGGTATCCTATCTCAGTTGAATGGTAGACAACTGGGTGCAGCAACCTCTTTTACAATTGATGTACAAGATAGCAAATAACAAATAAAGTACAAACTGACAAGTTTATCACTGCAGATAATGAGCTTGTAGTCTCATATTAATATTATATTAACTGCTACATTTCATGTGCAAATAGTGGAAGATTTGAGTGAATTTACAATTCCTGAAATCATGTATTTAAAATCTGTGCTGACCTTTTATTTACAAAAAATAGAGCCACAGAAAAGAGCATGGAGTATTTATAAAGTTCAGTATAAAATATGTGTGTCAAATGTGTGTATGTACAGTCATAGAGGTATATATTATATTCATATGTATTAAAGGATACCTTTAATGTTAAAATTAACCCATAAATCAAGGGATGAGTCACCCCTTTAAAGAATTTTTTTACTTGTTTATACAAAAAGATTAAAAGAAATAAAGAGGTTAAAATGGTTCCAAAGAGAAGAGTGCTGGAAAATGTGATTTCTGTGGTCATTTAGTGACAAAATGGGTTGCATTGTACAGGCATCTACATATTGGCAAAAGCTGAGTAGTTCCCTGATTTTACAGGAACTACTATACTAGATTAGATTTTAGATCAGATAGATTAGTTAAACTTTATTAGTCTCATGGTGAAATGCAAATGCATACAACAGCAGAAACATAAAATACAAGAAAACATACTCACAAGACAGATAATACATCCAACCAATTGATAAATAAATAAATAAATAAATAAATAAATAAACTTATTGAGTACTTCGGGTAGAAGCACTGAATAGCCTGATAGCTGTAGACATAAAAGACCCCCAGAGATGCTTCTTTGCACACTGTGGTGGAATGAGCCTGAGACAAAAAGTGCTTCAAGAGAGCACCTTCTGGAGTAGATGGAGGGGATTTTTCATGATGGCATCCAATTTTGTCATTATTCTCTTTTCCAGAACAGCTTCTAGTGTCTTCAGTTTTGCCCTGTGTTGGAGCAGTCTTTCCTAATAACTTTGTTCAGGCATTGTGCTTCTTTTTTGCTCACGTTGCTTCCCCAGCAGACTGCAGCAAAGAACATCACACTGGCTACTATGGACTGGTAGAATATTTTCAGCAGCTTGCTGCACACATCTAAATACCTGAGCCTCCTTAGCAAGTACAGTCTGCTCATGGTCACATGATATAGAAAACGACCCCATGATACCTTCTTAATGTTCATGAAGGTGGAGTATTAATTCATTTTCTTAATATGATGAATTGAGGGTTTTGAGATGCTACCTTTGCAATAATGGGCCCAGTGGAAAACAACCCTGAGCAAAGTCATATACTCAGTCAAACCAGGCTAATATGGAGACACAAATTAACAAGTAACAAGTAACATGCACAAGGAAAGCAGAACATCAAAACTCACGAAGAATAAGCAGACTTTGTGCAGACAACATCCATGCTGGAAATCATGTCTGTGTGACAGCATCTGAAATAACTGTGCTACAGTGACCCAATATGATTTGTAAATCTATTACCTGGAAACTCTTCTTGAGTATTCACATACTAAGTTTAGTTATGTAAGTGATTTGCACAGTCTATAAAGTTGCCAAAAAGATCATACTTGAACAGCTCATTATAGCTAATTATGCATCAGTGACATAAGGGTGTTTATATTTAAATCTAGTCTCATGACTACACTCCATATACAGTATGTCAACTGTGTTTCTGTCAACATGAGAACAGGCACACATGCAGTATGTTTCCAGGTGAGGGTGGTAATGCACAATGTTCAAACAGCATTTGAGTTCATTAGTGATGGTCACGTCAGTATATTTAAATCTGCTCACGCTTTCAACATCATCCCCTCCAATTTGAGATGTCCGAGTGATCTGCTTTCTGCTCTCTGAAGTCTATGACCAGCTACTTGCTTTTACTGTCATTAGCGGTGAGTTTGTTTTACTGGTACCACTATATAAGCAGATAGACCTCTTTTTTGTAAGCTGTGGCATCACTGTTAGTGATCAGGCCTGTGGTGGTAATGTCATCTGCAATTTCAGTGATGTGTGAAGTTGTGTCTAGCCACACAATAAACATGGGAGTAAGGAAGGGGGCTCAGCGCACTTTCCTATGAAGTGCCTGTGTTGAGGGTCAAGTTGGGAGATGTAATAGTGCCAGTCTGCACATGCTGAGGTCTGTAGGTTTGGGAGTTCAACATCCACTTGAAGAGGGTGGCAGTAAGACCTGAACTGAGGAGACTGGTGGTCACTTTACTGGTACCACAGTGTTAAATGCTGAGTTTTTACTCTGAAATGACCATTTTTATTATCCAAATGTACCAGGATGGTGCAGAGGTGAAATTCCCAACAAGTGTATTTCAGTTTAAAACAATCACGTTATAAAAGGACCTTTAAAATTCCAAGGATAAATTTCCATTGTGTAATGTGTTAATAAAAAGCCATATGTACCACTTGTTATAGTTAATTTATGTAGATGAACTTCTTCAGGTTTGTGACCCTTTCGTCAAAAAAGCATAACAGTAATATACTGTACACAGCTGTGAAAAAAAGATCAGAGATTAATGTGACTCCAGTAAGTGAAAACAAAGTCACACTGACTCAAGGTGTAAATGAAAGACAACTTCAGAATCCATGTCATTGTGTTTACTAAGTAAATATATTTATAATTAATAGTAATAATATAATTATACTTATAATCTTAATATTTTTACTTTTAGTTTTTTAGCAGTTTCTCTAATAAAGCATAATTTCTATTTCTAATTATTTTTTTAAATCATGAAATTTTATTTATATCCAGCTAAAAGAATTACAAATTAAGAGTTACAATACAACAATCAAACCTTTTTTTGAATAAAGGCAAAAAATAAGTAAAATCATAATTGCAAGTAGCCCAGTAAATCAAAGAAAGAGGGAAGATTAATTAATTTTAAATAACACTAAAAACCTCACCCTCACTCAATGCAGACAGCTAATCAATAACAAAAAGCCCATTATATTACACTTTTTTAAACTGACTTGAAACAACAGGAATTAAACAAAATGATTGGCAGCAGCCCAGAAAATTTATCTTAGAATAACATTCATGAATTATTGCCAAATTCTAGAGAAGCTGTGTAGACTTTCACTCAAGCAAATTTTATTTTTTCTGGTTTATGTAATGTAAGATAGCAATTTCCGTTTTACTGATGAAGGATGCATTAGGGTTCTTCCAGTTTAGCAAGATTGATTGACTCGGTTTCAGTTTCAAATAGAAAATTACATTGAATTTACCACTAGATAGTCTAATCCCATCCAATATTACATTAAATATTGCTGTAAACAGAGTATAAACAATTGTAAATCTAACACTATATGATAGATAATCAAACATTCTCACCCAAAAAGATGATAATTTAAGTAAGTCCTAAACTTATAACCCAGAAAGCCTGGAGAAACATGGCATCAAATGCAAATCACTTCTAAAAATTTAGGCAACTTTACATCCTTCGAGGTATTCGTTTTAAATATTAAAACAGATTCCAACACAATTATAGTGCTAGTCTACAGACCACCAGGGCCATATTCATTGTTCATGACTGAATTTAGCAACCTTCTGTCTGATTTGGCTATAAATTATGATCACGTAGTTCTGATGGGGGATTTTAATGTACACATTGATGTGGAAACTGACACTTTTAGCAAATGTTTTACTTATTTGTTAAATTCAGTAGGATTTTGTCAGATTGTCAAAGGTCCAACTCATAATCATAACCACACATTAGATTTAATTATAACTTACAAAGTTGAAATTCAAAATTTAAATATTACTCCATTAAATGTAGTTATTTCTGATCACTTCTTAATTACATTTGATTTAGTTCTGCCCATGCCAACGCACTCACAGATTAAAACAAAGACAGTGCGACATCTAGATTGTAATTCTGCTTCAAAATTTATAGACACCTTGAGTAAGTCGAGTGTAATTGCGGAAAACCATTTAGATCAGTTAACATCAAATGTAAACATGGAAAACAATTTAGATCAGCTAATATCACATTATAATGTGACCTTGAGAGATGCTCTGGACACAGTGGCTCCCCTTAAAACAAAAGTGATCAAAGCGCATAGAAACTCTCCCTGGTTTAATGAACATACTCGAGCTCTTAAATTAGAGTGTCGAAAACTGGAGCGTAGATGGAGAACAACAAAGCTACATGTCTTTCAAATTGCATGGACAGAGAGTGTTAATAAATATAAAAAAGCCCTCTTTAAAGCTCGCTCAGAATACTATTCTACATTAATAGATAGCAATAATAAAAATCCTCAGGTACTGTTTAGAACAGTGGCTAAATTAACAAATGGCAATTCAGATCAACAGTGCAAAATACCAACAGATATTAGCAGTACAGACTTTATGAACTTCTTCAATGAGAAAATTAAAAATATAAGATCCCAGATCTCAGCATCACAGTACAAACCAAATACTAGCTTAGCAGACCCTGCTGCACATTGCATTCAGCACTTTAGTAATTTTAATCCTGTAACTGAGCAGGAAGTCTTAACTTTAATTACTAAAATGAAGCCCTCTACTTGTTCCCTAGATCCAGTGCCAACAAAACTAGTAAAAAGTGCAATGGATGTTCTTGCAGCACCTATTCTAACCGTTATCAATAGTTCATTACTGCATGGCACAGTACCTGATGCACTAAAAGTGTCAGTCATTAAACCTTTACTTAAAAAGTCAGACCTAGACCCACACATACTAAATAATTATAGGCCTATTTCAAATTTACCATTTCTCTCTAAAATACTAGAAAAACTAGTCGCCAGTCAGCTTCAGTCACACCTTATGCATTACAATTTATTTGAGAAATTCCAGTCTGGTTTTCGCACTGGTCATAGTACAGAAACTGCACTAACACGGGTTGTAAATGACATTCTGATATCCTCTGATGAAGGAAACTCCACTGTTATTATGTTATTAGACTTAAGTGCAGCATTTGACACCATTGACCATTCTATTTTACTGCACAGGCTAGAAAATGATGTTGGTCTTACAGGCCACGTGCTCGCTTGGTTCAGTTCTTATTTATCAAATCGATTCCAATATGTACAGAAATGTGCTGACAGTACTCCATCATTATACACAGAAGTTCAATATGGTGTCCCGCAGGGCTCAGTACTGGGACCTTTACTGTTTTCACTTTACATGCTTCCACTGGGATCTCTCATTAGGAAACATAATGTTAATTTTCACTCGTATGCAGATGACACCCAGTTATACCTTTCATTTAAATCAAATGAAGTTTCTCCGATGTTGTCTTTAATTAGTTGTGTTAGTGAATTAAAGGAATGGATGAATGAGAACTACTTGTCTTTAAATACAGATAAAACAGAGATGTTAATTGTTGGAGGGAATGACGCTGATCACAGCAATATTTTGTCGACATTTAACTCAGTTGGAATCCCAATTAATTTTACTGAATCAGCCCGCAATCTAGGAGTTATCTTTGATTATTGCATGTCATTTAAAGCACATATTACAAAGTTGTCCAAAACATGTTTCTTCCATCTTAAAAATGTTAGGAAATTAAGGCGCTTTCTAAATAAACAGGATTGTGAGAAATTAATTCATGCATTTATCTCTAGTAGGATTGACTACTGTAATGCGGTGTTCACTGGCTGTTCAAACTGTTCTTTATACAGCCTCCAGTTAATCCAAAATGCGGCTGCAAGAATTATTACAAGAACAAGAAAATATGAACACATAACTCCAGTTCTTAAATCCTTACACTGGCTCCCGGTTAAGTTTAGGGCAGATTTCAAAATCCTCCTTTTAACATATAAAGCATTAAATGGCCAAGGTCCGGCTTACTTGTCTGAACTTATCATGACTTACAAACCTGAGCGCACATTAAGATCTCAAGATGCCGGTCTGCTTATGATTCCAAGGATTAATAAAATAACAGTGGGAGGTCGAGCTTTTAGTTACAGGGCCCCTAAACTGTGGAATGGTCTTCCTGCTTCTATAAGAGATGCCCCTTCGGTCCCAGCCTTTAAATCCCGGCTGAAGACTTACTACTTCAGTTTAGCATATCCTGACTAGAGCTGCTGTTAACTGTACATACTGCATCTCTGTTGTTAGTCATTAGCACTAAAACATAAGTAACATGATAAGTATAATTGAATACTAACCCTCACCTATTCTGTTTCTGTTCTCGGTACTCAAATGTGGCAATTGGTGCCACGGCCCACCTGCCAAGTTGTTTGCCTGCCTATGGTAAAGTCATCCCTGGTGGAGGATCACAGGAATCATGGGAAAGAGGGGCCCTTTCATCGGATTGGCTGGCCGAGCAACGTTTCAGCCGTGGAATGGCCAAATGGGGAGGCAGCTTGACGGATGAGGTCTCCAGCACTCTAAAAATATCAAAATCTTATTATATGATATCATCTACTGTTAAATTCTGCTCTGTACTTCTAAAATTTTTATTATTATGCTTTATTAAGGATTTGTTCTGTTCTGTGTATTGTATTGTATTGACCCCCTTCTTTTGACACCCACTGCACGCCCAACCTACCTGGAAAGGGGTCTCTCTTTGAACTGCCTTTCCCGAGGTTTCTTCCATTTTTCCCTACAAGGTTTTTTTGGGAGTGTTTCCTTGTCTTCTTAGAGAGTCAAGGCTGGGGGGTTGTCAAGAGGCAGGGCCTGTTAAAGCCCATTGTGGCACTTCCTGTGTGATTTTGGGCTATACAAAAATAAACTGTATTGTATTGTATTGTATCAGTTCACAACAGAGTTCAATCTTTAATATATTTGAGAAAATCTAAATCTGTATGCTTTGTGTTTGATGCACAGTTTTAGACGAATTGCAGTGTGTTTTGAACAGATTAATGAAGAATGAATGTTATGAATAATTGAGTTCCCTTCCTTGTCTTAGATCAGGGGCATTGTAATTTGGGGGGGGGGGGGGGGATTTCTCCCCCCTATTTTAGCCAAAATGTTCCAGGCCTGTTCTGATGAAACAAAACAGCAATCCACACACTTGCTAGCCATTATTAGATGCATCCTTGTTTTGCTTAACTGAAACGTCAAAGCCAAATTCTCTTTTCCAGAAAAGGAAAGAACAGCAAGGTAAGCTAAACAGAGAGAAGGGAGGGTGACAGTTGGTCACCCAATTTTCTTTGGAGAAAAGTCAGTGTATGAATGTTATTCCATTTTCCATACATGTTACAAACAAATTCTTTTAATGCTAGGCAGCTTTTTAATAAGAGTATCTGTGAGGTAATGTTAAAAATATTGTTCTGTATTTAATTCTGTTCTGATTCACTCCTAAGCTTGTGATTCCAGATTGTTTTTTGCTAAGACGTTCTCATAATGCAAATGGAAAATAACAGCAATAAATTGATTTTATTATTATAACACTTTAAAATCTACACTTTAAAAGTCTTCTTTAGTGTCAGTGGATTTAGTTCAGATTCCTCCACCAACATGTAATATCACAAAATTAGTATCCATCTTATCTGGTGATGGCTTGACACATAATGCCTAAATAAATGAGGTATAGTTAAAAATATTCAGTCTGTAAAGGGCAAAAAAGACTCATTTGACTACTGACTCTAATTGCAGCATTTAAATTTAAAGTTAGGATCCACACAATATGTCTTCTTTGTACCAGCTACATTTTTTAACCTAACAGCATCTTACAATTCTTGATATTTTCCTAAACATTTTGCTCTGTATTGTTTAATTTGTACTTTCTTGGTAAACTCAAACTCATTTTGAAGAATCTTACTGGCTTCAAAAACTTCTGCTAAATAAAATTTATAATAAGTGTAACAATCTCCTTACACTCAATGTGAGATATGCTATACTGTCAGTTACCTCTGAAATGAAATTCTTTTGTAACAGTGGCCCTAGGTTGTCATTCTCCTCTGAAAGCTTGTGGGTACGTAAAGACAGAAAAAACAAAAATTCAACAACTGCACTACAATATCCAAAGGACAGAAAAATAGAAATAATTTAACTGATTGTCTGGGTACAGCCTTCCCAGATACAATGTTAATTCATTCAAATACCTTTTTTTCACAGAGCACAGATTGTGTAAAGTTACATTGAGAGGCCACTTCAATCAATGTCCCACCCCTACATATATAAACAAACTTAAACCCACTCAGTACAAATTTAACTAAGAAGGATGCACCAGTACAAATAACCTCACAAATAGTCCAATGGTGTAGTGCCTGTGTGGGATGGGGAGGACATTAGAAGATGAAAAGACTTTGCACAAGAATCAAGATAGGAAGATGTCACCAGCCGGAAGGCAGAAAAGGTTCAAATTTCACCCTCATCTGTTGATTGGCTAACCAAGGCAAAATGACAATCTTAAAAAGGCATGCAGGTGGCCACCTCATTAACCTTGTCCATGCCAACAGAAGGCAAGTCGTTTATACCTTTTCCAATCGGTGTTGATTGAATCCATCTATTTACTTCTTTCCTTACCTGCGAATAATGCCTGGATACGGATCGGCCAGTTCTTATCAGATTACTTCCTTCTCCCCTTTTGAGTTTGGCAGTCTGAATTCTCATTGGTTCCTGACCAGAACAGTTCCTGATGGACGCTTCAAAATCCCACCCATGAAGGGTAATCCTTCCAATTCAATGCCTTGTGGCTCACAATCATACCCTAACAAAAGTTCCCCCACATGAATTTAAATGTGTGGAATCCAAAGCATTAATGAGCAGAACACAACAGACAAACAATGTAGAATACAAAGCACACATCTATAATACTGTATAATACTATGAACTTTATGTGGCATTGTGTTGTCAGACCAGATCGCCACCACAGAAGAACCAGAAAAGACCACAGAGAACAGTAGAGATTAGCATAGATGCAGATCCCTGAAGAATATGATAATTCTATACCCATATAATCTATCAGAAATACAACTGAAATGTAGCTACAAAAAAAACCATATTAAAATAATGAGATTTTACTTTTTTTTTAAATGTTCCACAGTTTTCCTCCAGCTAGGATATCTCTGGGTCCACGGTTCTTGAGGCTGATCCTCCAATTAGCTGTGAACCATCCTGTCTCACTGAGATTGCACAGGTGGTGAACCAGCTGAGTTGGGGAAAGGCTACAGGGATCTGTGGTATCCAGGGTGAACTTCTCCAGGCTGGTGGTAAGGCTGTCCTCCTGGCATTGAAAGCAATCTTTGCCTTCATTTGTGAGACTGGCATCATCCCAACTGACTGGAAAACAGGACTTATCTTCCCTATCTGGAAAGGTAAGGGTGATCGCCTGGATTGCAGCAACTACAGGGAGATAACACTGCTTTCGATGCCGGGTAAGGTCCTTTCTAGGGTTGTCCTCAATAGGATCAGTGATCACTTGCTCACCTACCAGCGACCGGAACAGTCTGGTTTTACGCCTAAGAAGTCTACCATTGACCGCATCCTGGCACTGAGGGTTCTCATGGAGTGCAAATGCGAATATCGGCAGAATTTCTTTGCAGCCTTTGTCGATTTTCATAAAGCGTTCGAATCAGTTGATCAAGCTGCCCTGTGGGACCTCCTGAGGATTCGCAGGATCCCCTCGAGGTTGCTGGATATCATGGCCGGCCTGTACACTGATACTGTGAGTGCTGCGCAGAGTGGAGACAGAACCTCTGCGTTTTTCCCAGTTGATTTTTCAGGGGTGTGTTCTTGCTCCTACTCTGTTCAATGCTTGTATGGACTGGGTGTTGGGCAAGGTCGTGGGGTCCAGCAGCTGTGGGGCATCTGTTGGTGAAGAAAGATTCACGGATCTTGACTTTGCTGACGATGCTGTGATCTTTGCGGAGTCAATGGAGGCTCTGATTGGAGCACTTGAGAGACTAAGCGAGGAGTCTGAGTGTCTGGGCTTGCGAGTGTCCTGGATAAAAACCAAGATCCAGGCCTTTAATGACCTCTTGGGCATAGCTATCAGCAGTGTGTCTGTTTGCGGAGAGTGTGCAGACCAGAGGTTTACTTACCTTGCCAGTGACATTCATGTATCTGGTGACTCTTCCTATGAAGTCAGTAGATGGATTGGGAGGGCATGGGGGGTCATGAGGTTGCTGGAAAGGGGTGTGTGGCGCTACCGATATCTATGCAAAAGGATGAAGATCCATGTCTTTAGAGTCCTGGTGCTTCCTGTCGTGCTATATGGTTGCGAGACATGGACGCTATCCAGTGACCTGAGACGAACACTGGACTCCTTTAGTACTGTGTCTCTCCGGAAAATCCTTAAGTACTGTTGGTTTGACTGTGTTGAATGAGTGGTTGCTCATGGAGTCCTGAGTGAGGCACATTACCTGCATTGTGAGGGAGCGTCTGTTACGGCACTACGGCCATGTGGCGCGTTTCCCTGAGGGTGATCCGGCTCGTAAGATCCTCATTGTTGGGGACCTGAGTGGCTGGACCAGGCCAAGGGGCCGCCTACATAACACCTTGCTGCGGCACATAGAGGGTCATTTCTGGAGGGTGGTACTGGACCGTGTGTCTGCCTGGTGGGTTGCAAACTGGGATCCCGAGTTGTTTCATCGTGTAGTGGGTGTGGCAACGCACTGTATCAGTGCATGCTCCCCAACTTGACTTGACTTGACTTGTTCCACAGTACTAGCCTAGCAAATTTCTATTGGTAAAGTGTAAAGTGTTCCAAATTTTAGGTGCATAACAGCAAAATTCTGCCTCACCACTTCTTTTAAGCTTAGTTATTGGATTTATAAGCAGAACTCAATTCGAAGATCTAAGGTTACGACTTGGAATGTAAGGGAACAGGAACTCCAAAATATAGGATAAATCCAGATTATTTAAGATTTTGTAAACCATTAGTAATATTTTTAAGTTAATTCTTGATGCAGGCAATCGATGTAACAATGCGAAATTTGGTAAGATGTGCTCAGATTTGCTTTTCTAGTTAAGATTCTGCCTGCTGAATTTTGCACTAACTGTAACCGATTGATATCTTTCTTAGGTAGTCCAGTTAGGAGTGCATTACAGTAATCTAGTCAACTAAAAACAAAAGCATGAACTAATTTTTCAACGCGTGAAGTTATAAGGGGTCTAACTTTTGCTATATTCTTTAAATTTGTAAAAATGAATCTACACAGGTTCCACATTAAATGTGGCAACACAGATGTTCCTGTAGCAGCCCACTTCAACAGCCATGGACACTGTGAGAGGGACTTTAAAGTCACAGTGCTTATGGGCAACTTCAAAACACAGCAAAAGAGAAAAGAATGGAAAGTTAAACTAATGTAAAAATTTAATAATTACAACATGGCTTGAATAGAGACAAGATTTTTATGGCCAGGTATGAGGATTGTTTACATCTCTCAGACTGACACAGATAACCTGTCTACAGACCCATATTGTTTTGAAAAACTCATCACAAACTTCAAAGGACTTTGTTGGACAGTTATCTTATCCAAAGATCTTGACCATACATTGTTCTTCTCTCTCATGTTAAATTAATCTTAGCCTGAATTAACCTATTAATTTTTTGCATTTAAGATTTTTCATTTAAAGATTTACCAATGTTGTTTCTTGTCCTAGTGTGTGTATATAAACACAGGGAACTCCAGTTTCTGTATTACATCTTGCCTGAAGAAGGGGCCTGAGTTGCCTGGAAAGCTTGCATATTGTAATCTTTTTAGTTAGCCAATAAAAGGTGTCATTTTGCTTGGCTTTTCTCTACTTCCTTAAGTGAAGAAATGCAGTCCTCGTACTCTGGTTAATATACGATTTAAAGTTTAGGTCAAAGTCAATGATTACCGGTAACTTCTTTACCTCTGTCTTGATTTTTAAAACTAAAGGACTGGGGTTATTTCTAATGCCCTCGCTATATGTAATTTGAGAAGGTTTCTACTTATCCAATCAGAAATACTGCTAAGACTTTGGATTAGAGAGCCATAAGTATCGGGGTCATCAGGAGTTACAGATAAATAAAGCTGTGTATCGCCTGCATAGCTGTGGTAGCTCACCTTGTGCTTTGAGATAATGTGACCTAATGGAAGCATGCAGAATGAAAAAAACAGCAGACCCAGAATAGATCCTTGTTGTACACCGTATAAAATATCATGGGTCTCCGAAGCACAATCGGCACAACTCACAAAGTAAGACTGAAACCAATGTAAGATGCTGCTGAGAGTCCCACCCACCCACAAGGCAATTTATAAGAATACTGTGGTCTATCACATCAAATGCTGCACTCAATTCTAAGAGAACAAGAACAGATACACGGACGTCCACATTAACTCACAAAACATTTACTACTTTAACCAGCACAGTTTCTGTACTATGGTTTGTTCTAAAACTTGAATGAAACTACTCAAGAATAAAGTGTTGAATCAAGTAATCAATTAGCTGCTTAATAACTGCCTTTTCTAGAATTTTACTTAAGAATGGAAGGATAGAAATTGGTTTAAAATTATCCATAAAAGAGAAGTTGAAATTATTTTTCTTCAGCGGGGGTTTAACATCTTCATTCTTCAGACAGTCAGAGAAGACCCCCGTATCCAATGATGAGTTCACTAGTCAAGTACACTATAAATAAGGACATCAAAGACTTCTTTAAAAAAGCCTTTTGGTACAGGGTCAAGGGCGCAGGTGGAGGGTTTCAGCTGAGAAATTATTCTGTGCAGTTCAGGTCGATCCATTCTATTGATAGAATTTAACTTGCTTAAAAGGACATGCAGGGATTCAATTGGATTAACTTCGGGAGAATGTACTACAGTATATTATTTCTAATATAATTTATTTTGTGTTTACAAAATATAGCAAAAGCTTCACAAGTTTCACTAGTAATTTTTAGGGGGCATTCCATTGAGTGACCTGGGTTTAGAACACAATCAATAGTTGAGAATAAAACTCTTGGGTTGCCAGCAATATAATTTATAATTTTAGAGAAATAGGACTGCCTCTCAATGCAAACTACATTGTTATATTCAGTTATTTTAGTCTTCAATATTTCATAGTGGGCTATCAGTTTAGTTTTTCTCCATTTACACTCAGCTCTCTGGCATGTTCTCTTTTAAATCAGACACTCTTTGTGTCTTCCAAGGAGCTGCGCTCTCACCTTACCATAGAAATTTTCCACCTTACTCTTAACACTGTTGGCACTATTGAGGTAACCACTACAATTAGACTGATTGTTTAGAACAAAAGTTCCCAAAGTGGTGAGATATTGACCCCCTGGGGTCGAATTAAATTTTCTAGGGGTCAATAGTTTCAATAAAAAAATTTTGGGTTGTCGACAGAAAAAATAGACCCCCTTACTACTGCTATTTGTTTGTTACTTCATAATATATATGATTCCAATAGGTACCTAATTAAGAAGTAAAATAATTCAAAAAAACACTTTTTTGATAAAAACACATTACATACCAAACTTGCGAACAAAAAGGTAAAATGTGTCATTAAAAGAGTCACATGTAAGAATGCGTGAAAATACATGTAGCACAAACATGTCTGTGCATGGTCTTATCAAATGTATCAAAGCAAGTGCGGACATGAAAAACCGTTGCATGTCCGTACTTGCTTGCGGTGGAATGAGACAACGGATATTTGATATTAGCAGAATCTATGAGTCTTGTACAGTCATGCTTTCATAAAACACTATAAATTGGTTCGTTTGATGTGACATGTACTTATTTGTGATTTGAAATTTGAATATAATTATTTATTGAGGAACAGTACTACGAAAAAGAAAATCAGAGGACACAGTTTATTTATTCGAGTTTGAATTAAAATCTTCTGTTTCAAGTAAGTACATACTTTATTGGTTTATTTTTATCACGGGGCTTGTCGAAATTGTTTGTTAATAAAAGTTTTTATTTCTTCATATAATAATATGACTGAACCAAAAAAGAAATCCACACAAATATTTATTTCGTAAATGTCAAAAATGTAAAAAAAACTCATATTTTTTTGCTTTAATTTTCATTAGAGCAGGTTTCAATATTAAATGTTGCACAAAATAATGCCATATTCTGTAGTCCTTTTATCTTTTTCAATCATTAATTACAAGTGATTAAAATGAATTGTTTGATATCTAGTGAAATATTTAATATTGAGTACTGTATAAATGTATTAATTTGAGTAAGTAAAGTAAATGACTAGGGGGTCGACGGTTTTAAAAGTTTTTGGTAAAGGGGTCTGCGGCGGAAAAAAGTTTGGGAACTCTTGGTTTAGAATATTAGCAAACACTGAAGCTGCAAATGTATAAAAATAATGTTTTTTAACAATTTGCTTCTCATTAGTTGTAGTTATCAGTATTTCTACATTAAATAATATTGAAAAGTGGTCTGATATACCGATATCCACGACCTGTCTCATGTCAACTTTTAATCCTTTTGAAATCACTAAATCCAGCTAGTGTGGGATAGCTTACACACTGAATGAGATTAAATGGGTGCAGCAAGTTCATGATTTCTCTTGCTTTTAGGTCACACTGGTTATCCACATGAAAATTAATATCAGCTCTAATCAGGAACCTGTCATAGTTATTATAATAGATACTAAGTCTAAGAAGTCCTCAATAAAAGACATATTATATTTAGGAGATCTATAAATGGTCAATATGAGAGACTAGGACACTCATTGAATAACAACGGCAAGATACTCAAAAGACATGAGGCAAAAGCATCTTTACAGTTTACTCGGCTCGAGTAAATACTAAACTGCCTCATTTTGGCCTTGGCAAACTAAATGAGCAAAACTGTAATTCAGAGTTACTGATTCAATTAACACTGCCGCACCATCAGAACTGAGCCACATTTCATTTTGTGTAAGAAAGTCAATTTTCCTATCTCTGTGAAAAGTCCTGCTGGTTACAACAACATTAACTACATTTATTTGTATAGGACATTTTCATACAAATGATGTAGCTCAAAGTTCTTTACAAGATGAAGATTTAAAAATTAGGCAATAGTAATTAATAAAGAATAAAATAAGGTCCGATGGCCAGAGAGGACAGAAAAAAACAAAAATAAATTCCAGAGGCTGGAGAAAACCTCAGAAACCCGGAAAAAGAACAGCAGAGGAAGTAGGGGTTAGTACGGATTTTGGAGCCATAAAAAAAAGATAATTAAATGCATATGTAGAATATCATGGTTACACTAAAATGAAGCTATGAAAAAGCCATGTTAAAGTAATGGGTTTTTAGCATTTTTTAATTTTTTAAATGCTCCACTGTATTAGCCTGGTGAATTTCTATAGGTAAACTATTCCAGACTTTAGGTGAATAGCAGCAGAAGGCTGCCTCGCCACTTCTTTTAAGTTTTTCTGTTGGAATTATAAGCAGACACTCATTTGAAGATCTAAGGAGTGTAAGGTGAAAGGCATTCCGAGATATAGGATGAAAACCATAAGCAGTATTTTAAAGTCAATTCTAAATGGCATGGATAACCAATGTAGTGACATCAAAACTGGAAAGATGTGCTCGGATTTTCTTTTCCTAATTAAGATTCTGGCAAATGCATTCTGCACTAGTTGCAATTGACTTTTTTGGGTAGTCCTAAAAGGAGTGCATTGCAGTAATCTAGTTGACTAAAAAGAAAAGCATGAACTAATTTTTCAGCATCTTGCAGAGTTATAAGGGGTCCAATTGTTGCCATATTTCTTTAGTGAAAAAATGTTGTCCTAGTACTGTAGTCTGATTAATATCTGATTTAAAATTTAGGTCACAGTCAATAATTACCCCTAAATTCTTTACCTCTGTCTAACCTTTCACGCCTAATGGATCAAATTTATTTCTAATACCCTCATTATATCCATTTTTGCCAATCACTAAGATTTCTGATTTCTCCTTATTTAATTTGAGAAAATTACTACTCATCCACTCAGAAACTCAAGTAAGACATTGTGTCAGTGATACAAGAGAGTTGGGGTCATCAGGCACTAATAATAAATACAGTTGTGTCTTATCAGCATAATTGTGGTAGTTCACGTTATGCCTTGAGATAATCTGACCTAATGGAAACATATAGATCGAAAATAGCAGTGGACTCAGGATAGATCCTTGTGGAACACCATAGAGAATATCATGTGTCTTTGAAGTTTAATTACCACAACTAACAAAGAAATTTCTACTTGTCAAATAAGACTCAGAGACCCACTCACTGATTAAGGCAATTTATGAGAATATCGTGATCAATGGTATCAAATGAACAGATAAACGGCCTCTGTCTGCATTTACCTGCAAGTCATTTACTACTGCAATTTCTGTACTGTGATTTGTTCTATAACCAGACTGAAACTTGCCAAGAAAAGCATGTTTATTCAAGTGATAATGACTGCCATTTCTAGGATTTTACTTAATGAAGGCAGGTTAGAAATAGGTCTAAAATTGTCAAAAACAGAGGAGTCAAGATTATTTTTCTTGAGCAGGGGTTTAACGATTGCAGTCTTAAGACAGTCTGGGAAGACTGGGAAGGTTAATGCTCTAATATTTAGAAAAGTCACATTTAAGGTCTCAGAAGAGTAGTGCTGAATCATAGTGTTGTGGAAGGTTGAAATGGTAATTTGTGTTAGTGCCGCATTTTGTGAATTTTTTTATTCAATCTATAATCTGTTGTTATAGGTGCAATAAAGTTCACATCTAAAGGTGAAATGGTAATTAAATTATTCACATTCATACCACTTACACTGTGGTTAGTTATATTAGTGTTAATACAGTGCACATCTGAAGGTGAACTCACTACAAATTAATCACATCCTAGCAAGGCATTATAGAAAACATTAGGACTAATATTATGTAGTCAGGAAAGATTGATTACATTTGAGATGTTTTCGGAGAGGACCTGAGCATCAAATCTTTTAAGATGCAGACAGTCTTGCCTGAAAAAGCAGAGTCTCTGCCAGAAAAGATCCCAGTTGTCCACGCAACCAACGTTCTATTTCTTGCAGACGCCTCTTAAACAGTTGTTTAAGGCCAGCAGAAGACTGTAGGATTCATCCCACCTTCTAGACAGAGGCAGGGGACCCAAAATGATTCTTACAGCCCGGGTCCTCTCCTTCAAGGGTTGAGTTAGTGCTGCAAAGTCTGTCGATATCAAGTGTCATTTACGCCCACATGTAGTATGATGGTCCCAACAGCTTTGTCCTTGTGCTTTTTGAAGATGGTTGGTGCTCTTCTCGTAATATCTCGTACTCTTGGGCTATTTAAACTAACTGCAAAGTGGGAATGGGAATAATTAATTTTTGGCTGTAGTTTTGTAAGTACAGCTGTTTGCTGTTTGAATTTATTAGTTTCTGGATTATTTTCTTGCTGTGTTTTCTAAGATTATGCCTTTGGTCTGTGCATTGGCTATGGATTAACTTTTGGACAACTCCTGTTTAGCCTCTTTTTTACTCTAATGACTTTTTTCTTTATTATCTATTTTTGTTAATAGTTATTGTTTTATAAAGATTCTTTGTTTCCTAGTTTGTGCACAAGCCGGAGGTTTATGGTGACTCTCCTCCTTGTGGGGCTTTGTTGTTTATAGTCATTTTGCCAGCTCCTCACTTTTGGGCCTTCTCCATCTGAAGCCAGCAGGTGCTTTAGGAGCCTGGCTGAAGTCTAGGTTGCCTCTGGTGGGCAGAGAGTGAAAAAAAAAACTGGCCTACTCCCTAGCTTGTTTGGGAAGCATCACCGATTTTACCTTAGAGGAAACTCCATATCATGACAATCTCTGCCTTAAAGGAATACTCCACCCAAAAATATTTTTTAATATGTCATTTTATTTTAACCTTATGCTTTCATGCATATTGTAAAGAAAAAAAAATTCTGATATAATTAAAGCTAATAGTGATGAATGCTGTACAAAATAATGTGAAAATGTTTCATGGAAAAAAAAATATCTGTTGCTCATGTCACATAATCCACATGTCACTCATCAATTCATACATTAATACAACTCATTGCTGATGATTTAAACATATTTCAAGAAATAAAGAATTCATTGAATTAATTTCTCACATATTGATTTTTTATGGAGATCAATACAATTCCAGATAAAGCTGCAGAAAAAATTTGGGAAACACTAAAAATATACTTAAGGGGATAAATTATTTTTTATATCTATCATAAAAATAAATTACAAAGTAGAAACACATCAGAATTCATCACTGATTTCACCAACATATATGCCAAAATTAATTTAATTAATTGATTTTCCCTTGAAGTAAGATGTTTTCATTGTCAACAATGTGTTGCATCAACAGAGAATAGTTATTTAGGTTTTAAAATAAGAGGAGGATGATCCAAGATCATGATGACATCATAGTTATAAGAATTAAGAAATGGTAAAAGATAGTTATCATTAAATCAATATTCAATTTGTGAATAGCTATGATGTATTGCTGATAAAAAAGAATATAGCCCCAAACAATGGAAGGAAGAAATCTTCATGGTTCTTGAAGGTGGTGATTATTCAAGAAATATTATTTTATTAGCAAGAGCTATTTGATAGATATGGAAGTCATATCATGAAACACATGTAAGTACAAACCTGTGCAGCATTTACATAAATAAGTACACATTTCTTAAAATGAATATTTACTGTAAGCTATCCACAAACTTTTCCTTGACTGCTGCCAGTGGAAATTAAAATAAAAAAATCAAACACATGAAAGAGAAATGATGCTAAGAACTGGCAGAGGAGATGAAAATAAAAACTCCAGTGTACAACATTACAAGAGAAAGTAAACCGGGGTTGGATTAGTGGTCCAGTGGAATTCTCAAGTGTGTTTAATTTTGGTTAAATGGCTGTCCTACCTTCCCTGGCATTCTATATGATTTTACAGCTCATCATAGAGCTTCTACCTGTATTACAATTTTATGATGGTTTGATGCTACATCTGTTGTTATTGCTACCAAATTGGTCTCAATGCTTTGCCTTAAATAAGATATATGTATACCCTCAGCAAATGGACACAACTGACTCATATGGACTTAAATTGAGCAAATCAAGCAAGGTTATATTGGTGCCTTAAATCTCTGCTCAATATTCTTAGCTGCTAGTTTCAACTTAATTAAAAAGAAGCTTCTGGCTGGAATTCAATGTTGTGTTTTATCATATCATGCTTCTCTGTCAGTTAATCTTGTAATATTGTTTGATCTTCTTTAATAAATTAAAATTGCAAAAAAAAAAAAACAACTGGTTTTTCTAATGAGTCACATAAATTACAGTCCTTATTAAAGAAAGGCGATGTGTAGGGAATTCTTATGTTATGATTTTCTCAGGAAGTCAGGCATCTAATCACAAATTGGTGCCAGTACTTCCCTTGCTTGTGACTATACTGGTCCTTGTCAGTTTTGTTATCACAATTATTTTCTGCTACTATAAAAGAAGTTTGTAATGTCAGCTAATTCTATTTTGCAAAAAGCATTTCCTTACCTTTTTTTAAAAAAAGTTGCCAGTTTTAAAGATTCAATATGGCAAACTTATTTTTATTCATCTGCAGTTGCCAAAAAGGAGGTTATTCATTTCAATAAAAGAATTAAAAAGTTTTTGCATAATAAGAAAACCTAGTCATTATAGAACATTTAATTTCTACATAACAAATTAAATTGGCTAGCACTAGAAAATTAATATTTTGTACTCTATGTACTTCTATTTGGATACTTGAAACATTAAAATGTCTTTTCATATTTTTCCTGATGATCGATGACATTTTCTTTATTGCAATCTCAAACTTGTGTAATCCAATTCAGGGTCTTAGAGGATTAGAGGGTTGAACAGACCCACTCTCACACACAACCACACTGATGTTCACACAAGCACAGTTTAGAATAGCCACATAAGACATGTCTTAAGGATGTCTCCCTGTTTGTTTAAATAAAGGAAAACCAAATATAATCAAAAACTACCCATTCAATCATTTTGATAACATTTTATAACGGGATTGCACATATATAACCAATGAAACCAATGAATATACCGCAATCCCTTTCCTCCATGTGGATTAGCTACGGAAATTCAATTTATAAACATGCTGAGCCAGTTCATTTGTGACATCAAGCTGTGTTAAATCAAGCTGGTCCATTTAAATCAAGCTGGTCCATTTCAGCAGGCCAATAAGCTAAAGGCAATTTATCAGAAAAGTGAAAAATTAATAAGGCCAGAAAAAAATGCTCAAGTAGCAAAATATTGTGGACAGTATTATTTAATATTTTAGACTTGATGTGGAGGAAAGAACAAACCAGCAAGTTCAAGTCATTTGAAAGGTTGAGGTGATGGAAGACAATCAAGTGACACGATGATAAGAGGAAAAAAGCAGTAAGTGAAGATGGCAAGTTTTGAATATCTTTTTTGAGCAAAACGTTCAGACACACTTGAAGAAAATTTTAAAACATTTTTGTTTTGTGAAAAAAAATACTCAAAATGAGATATGATATGAACATAGAGACAACCAAGAATAATTTTATCACACATTATAAAAGAAAGTATTTCATAAGTGGACGTCTAATAAAGAGCCATGACTAAGAAGAACTGAAGAATGTATATAAACATTCAGAATCTTTTTTAAAAAAAAAAAACACAGTGGTGCGACTAATTTATACTGACATTAATTTCAGACTGGGATATATTCTGAAAAGAGGAAAGTTTTGCTTCTCAAAGGTTGATCTTTGATGGCTCCTGAGACTTAAAAAAAGATTCTCATTTATGTTTCATTTAAGAATCAATTTTGTCACAGATGTTTCTCCTAAAATTCCTTAAGAGAAATAGATTTAGACAAAAAGGAGACATGAGATAATTCTGGAAGTATAAGGCATTTGATAAAAATGATTGAGTGAGAAGTACAGAATGTCTGCTATATTGTAGGCTAGTTTTCTATTCCAACTGACACAATGTACACAAATGTAATTGTACAGTAGATATATACTTTATCCTGGGTTGTCAAACTGCTTAGCATTAGTACATCTGAGGGCAGAGTAGGCCTGCATGTAGCTAATCCTTCCCTTCTGGATTAGAGACTTGCATTCCATGGGATCAGAGACATGTCAGGAGTTGGTAATTGTAACTTAAATCATACCAATTTATTTTCTGTATAGGACTACACATAGCTGCTTCTCTAGTATATGTCCTTTAAGTAAATAAAAATATATTCATTAATAAATGAATAAAACCACCCCTTCACACACACAGTGGCGTAGTACATGATTCATGGCCCCTCCCTCACACAATAATGGACGTGGGGACCTCCCTAAAAGAAAACATTTACAAAAGAACCCAGACTTAGCATTTCCGTTTTTAGCATTTTCACACATTAAAAGTTTTTTCGATGCTGTTGTTGACATAAAAAGGCTTTTGTCTGAAGTAGCGTGAGTCTGTTAAGGCTGCTTTAACACTGTAGCTAGAAGTGACTCCATCTTTATTTTCTCTATCCCGATTTTTGCCTTGTATTTGTGCATTCAGATAAATTTTACAAATGTTCCAAATCTGTCTATTCTAAATGTGCCCTGCACGCACAAAATGAATAAAACAATTTTGTTAGACAGATGCAAACTAAAAGATGCTGGTTGCCGCTCTACTTCAAATAATTTCAGCGCAGCACGTGTTTGAAATTGTCACTTCATGATACTAAGAAAGAGAATCAAGAAACGAAAGATCAGAGTTGTTGGTTTGAGTGCATTTGTCCCCGCTGGTGTTCTGTATGTAGAAACAATTGGCCCAAAGGACAGGAGTTAGGACCAGTGAGAGCATTGTGGACAGTTTGGATGCAAAACTTTAGTTTGAGAGCAGTGTAAATAGTTTCTGAAAAGTTTTGTTTCCATTATGTTTTTTTACTACTTATACCACTCAAAAATATCAGATTGGCAATTTCCAGCATTTGACACATTTTTTTCCCCATCAGTTTTTAGAAGAACTCTACATGGGTTTCAAACTTACTTGCCTTTCCACTGAAGTCTAAAAGTATTTAATCAAATGTTCAGAGTATAAGTTAAATCTGTTCTGTGGTCTGGTCAATTTTTTCCAGTTTGGAGGAAAATTACTGTGTCATTGACGTATAACAATGAAACATTATGAGACCCTAATATTATTATTTACTTATTTATACTGAAATACTACATACAGTATTTGTGATACCTTTGTACCTAGTTCTGGACCTGTCAGATTGTTTGGCACATCATTATAACTAAGCTTGTGGTCATCTGATATGGGAAAAGGTGGGCAGGGAGGACAAGCAGAAGACATTTTCTGTCACGTTTACCTTGGTGCTCAATTCGCCTGACGTACAATAATCTTCCATTTATGATGCGGGCAGCATTTAGCCAATTCACTCTTCCACTGATGCTTTAAGCATAAATGTTATCTTAGGTAATCTGGCAGTGGCATGTTGTGACAGCTGCTTAATTTAAGCAGCACTTTGTTATTTTTTTTTGTTGTCCTGATGGATCTCATTGTTCCCTACTAGCTAACTTATGCAGTTTTTACCATGTTTCCCTGTTTGTCGCCTGTCATGTCACACAACACAACACTTGAGTTTTTCACTGTTTCTTTTAGCCTAACAAATGCCCAAATGTGTGTGTATATATATATATATATATACAGTACAGGCCAAAAGTTTGGACACACCTCCTCATTCAATGTGTTTTCTTTATTTTCATGACTGAAGGCATCAAAACTATGAATGAACACATGTGGAGTTATGTACTTAACAAAAAAAGGTGAAATAACTGAAAACATGTTTTATATTCTAGTTTCTTCAAAATAGCCACCCTTTGCTCTGATTACTGCTTTGCACACTCTTGGCATTCTCTCGATGAGCTTCAACAGGTAGTCACAGTTGTTGTCCATATGTAGTTTACATGCACTCCATGTTTCTGCATGAACGTTACCCTGGATGTCCGGTTTTTCTTTCACATTCCCAAAGGCCGGCAGGTTAGGCTAAATGGCGATTTAAAATTCGCAATGTGTGAGTACGTCTGTCTGTGTATAGACTGTCACTATGTCTATGTCTGTTTTGTGCCTTGTGCTACTGGAATAATCTCTGGCACTTCATGTCCCTAAATTATTTTGAAAATATTATCTGATGTTATGAATAAGATCATTTTTGGTAGGTTGTAAGAATAAATATTTTCCACCCCAACACTGAAACACAGATAACATTCATTACACTGAATTTCATTTTTTTGACACAGTGAATCTCTTTCTGTTTCAGTCTTTGCTTCTGCCTTATTCAAAACCTTTGTCATCTGAAAAAATTTGCATTACATTAGTTTATCAGAGTACAGAGAATTTCTGTTTTTTTAAGGTACTGCATTTAATTTAGCTTTACATTTTATTTCTCTTCAAAGGCTTCTAATGATCTTTAATTATATTTCAAATGAATGTTTGCTTTTAATTTAAAACTCAGGCAGTTGAATTATTACAATAAAAGGGTTTCATGATATTTTTTATTTGGATTAGAATTTAGAGATATTTTCCCAAAGCAGCTGTGTCATCAAAGAAGATAAATCTTATTTAATTATTCATTTCATACAGTGCTGTTTACAGCTTTTTGTCAAAAAGGCATTTTGGAGTGATTCTGCAATTAAAAGAAAGGCTATATTAATAATGAGTCTCTAAAATATAAACCTGCAATTTTATTAGTCCATCTTCACCATTCTAATCAGCAGACCTGATCAAGATTTTGAAAGAAGATCAGGGCCGGATTTTCCTATAGGCTAACTAGGCTTCAGCCTAGGGCCTCAAGATCAAGAGGGGCCTACATTCAAATTGTTAGCAATTTGAACAAACTTAAAAATGGGAGGTGAAAGGGCCTCATAAGTGGAATAGCCTAGGGTCTCTTTTCATCTAAATCCGGCCCTGAAGAAGATGCTGTGTGCAGACCACTTTTTAGCCACATTCAAAAGCATACTTTGACTGCACCATTTAGATTAACATGTCCTTTGTTGGCTCATTGATTATATTTTTATGGTTTAAAAAAGAAATGACAGTAGCAGGACAGACTAACCCTTTACATGTGTGCACAATTCATAGAAACAAGACATTGATTAAGTGTCCTGTGTGGCAGACGGCTGGGGCTCATGCCCAGTCGGGATGCCTGGAGGATGGAAGGACCAGGAGAGGAGCAGCACCTCCCCTGGAACATGAGAAGGCAGCCATCCTGGTGGATGTTAGGGCCATGGGAACAGAACTTGAAAGCTCAACCCTGTGGGAGGCCTGTGGCTACCGCCAGGGGGCGCATGGACATTAGCTAAGCCCTGGACTGCAGCTCTTCCGCCACAGTAGGAAGTGCTGCAGGAAGGTCATCAGGGAGCACCAGGAGCACATCCGGGTGCGTTATGAAAGGGGCCGCCTCACTCCATTCAGGTAGCCGGAGTTGGGAGGCAGAGAAAAGAGCTTGCGAGTGGAGGAGTGATGGCGGCAGAGAAGAAGGAAAGAAAAAGAGAAGAAAAGATTGTGAGCAATAGAGCAGGCGGGGTGTGCAAAGGACTGTGTGCAGAAGACAGCAATAAAAGCGTGTGTTTGGACTTCTGTGTGTCCTGGTGTCTGTCTGCAGTCATTCTGATCTTCCACACCCGTTACAGTAAATAGTCTTTTTCATACGTTAAGCCAGTTATTGTTAATTAAACAACAATTCAGGGAAACCTGTTTTACTTAATTAATTATAAAGTGGGCTTGTTCGAATGAACAGTAAATTTAAAGTTAAACACTGTATATTATGCAAATATGCAGCTTTAGTATCTACAAATACATTTTAATTAGTGAAAATTCAAATTAGATCATCATCAACTTCACCAGTTTAACCAGTATTTTTGGGTTTATACAGGTTAGGCAGTTGAACCCCCCCAATTGCTTCTTCTGTTCTCCCAGATCCTGGGCATACTTTGGAATGAAACCCATCATTTTTATATAATCAAATACCTAACTCCCAACTTCATTGTTAGACTTTCTCTGGGTCTCATCCCCCCATCACCGTCTGCCTTTGCTCCACATGCTCAGACCACCTTAGTCTGTTTCACTTCACTTGTCGCCACCACACAACTATTCTCTTGACTCACCTTTTAGCTTCATCCCACTTCCTGACACTCCACATTGTTCATTTCCATGTTCTGCCTTTATCGATTATGCCTCACTTCTACGTAGCATACAACGCCTCACACTGCTTTCACCAACCTTTCCCTTCAATTGATGATATTCGTAATCCATCCATCCATTGTCCAACCCGCTATATCCTAACTACAGGGTCACGGGGGTCTGCTGGAGCCAATCCCAGCCAACACAGGGCAAAAGGCAGGAAACAAACCCCCGGCAGGGCACACACACACATACACGCACACACCAAGCAACAGGGACAATTTAGGATCGCCAATGCAGCTAACCGGCATGTCTTTGGACTGTGGGAAGAAACTGACCCGGGTCTCCTAACTGCGAGGCAGCAGCGCTACCACTGTGCCACCGTGCCACCCATTCCTAATCTAAAAAAATGTAATTATGATTACTTGTAATTTGATTTTTGTCACAAGTCTTTTTCTTTAGTTTTTTTATTGCCTCTTCTATTGTACTGTGTCTTTCTTTATTTGTTGAAACAGTTTACGTTTTATTTATACTCTTTATTAATCATTGATTATATATGAGATTTTTTGCAATTGTGTGATTTTTTTCTTGCAGAATTTGATTAAATTTTTTAAATTTTTTGGCTATGTGTTTAATATTTTGAATTTTGGATTTCAGATTTTGGTGTAATTTTTTTCACTTTCTTATTCAAATATCATGCTTTTATATTTTTATTTTTTGGATTCACCTATTTACAATTCTTTGAAGTATTTTTCTAGTTTAGTTTTTGCATAGTTTTGGATTTTATTTACTTATTAAGAGAATTGTTTAGTCTTTTTGTAAAGTTAAATTCATAAACTATCTTTAATTATTAGTTTCAGTGTATTGCCAGTATTTTTTGCCTGTTTTCTCTCCGCCTGTGGGGGAATCACAATGCTGGTGTCATGATTTTCTTTCTAAACTCCTTGTTTTTGTCCAGGATATTGTTTGATGGGTTCATTGGCCCTACTGTTTTTGCTTACTACTGCCATGGTAATTGTGTTCTTATGACTAGTATCATGTGGCACATTACATCAGCACAATACAGATGAGAAATATGGCATACTAATATTCAGGGAATCCTAGTATTCAGACAAAATGAAAAGAATCACTTGCTTGCATTTGTTTTGATTTGTTAACTTTTGGGCTTTAAACCATTGCCTTTTACTTTTACTCTTGTTTCTGGTTTTGGCAAGACACCCAGTTAAGTAGTAGAAGCCGACCTTTTGATAAAGAGTAATTCCACAGACTTCAACAGAGTAGAGAGCTCACAGGAGTTATTTTTCTTAGAAAAAAGATAAAAATGAACCAGGTAATGGAAGGAACAGAAAGGACCAAGCAAACATATTGAAAATATTTTTTTAAAATGGCTCGGGTTAAAAATACCAGAAGAACCAACGAGACAAAAGATATACACCAAACCACCCAACCACACACCATAGGCTAAACCAATCAAAGGTAAAGTTTGTCCTTCTCTTAACTAAGGCTAAGGTTCCTTGTTCATCATAAATCCAATTAACCAATAAAGTAATGCAGCAATACTTAACAGTGACAAGCATAATTCTCATAAACAGCACAGCCAAAGCCACCAGAAAATACCAGATATTGGTTATTAAGAAAACTATCCAAAATGGCATTAGAATGAGGTCATATTTAAAACAATAACATAAGTAAATAATGAGAAAAACACATACAAAAGTCACAAACATTAAATAAATTGGATTGTATACACAAAAATGTATACAATGTATACACTTAACTGCACTGGCAAAAAGCTCCTTGACTGCTAAATTTAAGTGGATTTAATCCATGCCAGGAAAATGCACCCACCCCAAAATTTAAACATTTTTAGCATGTCAGGTTTCTTGACCTTTGTTCAGTTGTTATTAAATTGTCAAAGATTGACTCATCAAGCAGATGACCCAGTTAAACCACTACTTGTGTTCTCTGAATGAGTAGTAATTTCCTCAAGCTAAATAAAGAAAAAACTGAAATGTTAGTCATTAGTAAATGGAAATAATGAGGTATTAGAAATAAACTTTGACCCCTTAGCATAAAAATCAAGGCAGAAGTAGAGAGTTTGGGTGTAATCATTGACCAGTCAAACTTTAAATTAAATTAAACCAGTCACCGTATTACTAAGACCGAATTTTTCCTTTTAAGGAACAGAGCAAAAGTTAGACCTCTTATAACTTTGCAAAATACTGAGAAATTAAATCACACTTTTGTTTTTAGTCGGCTGCATTGCTGTACTGCTCTCCTAACTGGTCTCCCTAAGAAATACATCAATCTATTGCAGTTACCTCAGAATGCAGCAGCAAGAATCTTAACTAGAAAAAGAAAACCTGAGCACATCTCACCAGATTTACCAGCATTACATTGGTAACCTATGTCCTTAAAAACTATCTTTAAAATACAAGTAATGGTATATAAAGCTTTAAATAATCTTGCTCTTTCCAATATTTTGGGTGCCTGTACCCCTACAATCCAAGTGGAAACCTTAGATCTTCTAATAGTGGTCTGCTTATTATTCCAAGAGCCATGCATAGAACAAAAGCATCCAAAAATCTGGAATACTTTAGCAACAGAAATACACCAGACTAATACCATCTTTTTCATAAGTACATTTTAGTTCTACCCTTAATAAACTAGATATGCATAGAATTATCATCTTCCTCATTGAATCTGTAATCATTATTAATCTTTACTTTTATGTGGTTGTTCTGCGGTGGTGTTCTGTGCCATCATCACCTGATCAAATTCCTGTGCAGCCGCCTATGATGTTTGAATGAAAGCAGATACCCCTAAATTGCCATGAGACACACTAATCCTGTAAGATGAAGCCTAAAAAAACAACAAAGACCTACTTAAGAACATTTATGTTAGGCAGAATGCCCAGTAGGGGATGGGTGGACTTTTGGCCTGGAATCCCTGCAGATTTTGGCATTTTTTTCTTCAATTTTTTTTTTCTGCCCAATTGGGCCACCTGTTCTTATCGTCGAATTCACATCTACAGACTTAAGCAACCAATTCTATATTTAAGGACTATACTTTCTTAATTATATGTTTATCATATTTAAGTGTATTGTTTATCTGTTGTATACTGTTTATTCATTATTATTCCTATCTAATCTTAATTTCTTTTCCTTTGCTTGTCACTATTTCTTTGAAATTTTGCAAAACACTTTGATCTACATACTTTGTATGAAAAAATGCTATAGAAAGGAATTTTGTTTTTGTTGCTTTTGTTTTATTTTTTTTTAACCACTTTATCTGTCGAAATGCAGGGCACCTCTCCTCATTAGGTGTGACCTGTAACCTTCTCTGTGATGTTATTGATGAACCTTCCTACTTCCTCATTAGATTGATTTTCGCTGCCAAATCTTTCACAGTTGCTAGTTTGTCTACTCAATTCAACATACAGATATCACCTAGGAGTTTGCATTTTGTCCACTAGTGTTCCTGGCTAGTAAGATCTTTTCATCAAGCTCATCATAGCCCACTGCTCTTCATGAAACATTAGTTGAGTGGTATTCATCACTTAATTACCTGCCATATGTGCCCCAACAATCAATTCTAATCTCTTAAAGTCACAGAGATCACTTTTTAGTGTCATGGTAACCAACATAATACACATCTGAGTCTGACAAGCATTTTATACTGTATGTGACCTTAACCATGATAGAATGTTATTTGCTTTAACACAACAACCACCTACTTCCAATAAAATTAGCCTCCCTTATTTACTCAAATGTATTATAAATTGCTTCAGTTACCTGAAGGTTTGACTGTACCCTGTCTCGCAATTAGTTTAGAAAAAAATGCATCTTCTCTCCTTTCCTTAGGGCTTGTATTTACACTTTCTGTGTTGAACTAAAAGCTTCTACAAAACACATAAATAATAAAATAGGTCTTAAATGTGAAATTAAGGAAAAACCATCTTTGTGCCATGAAATCACATTGGAAGGAGGGCCACAACATAGGGCGCTTTCATACAAACACCCACACTGGGTCAATTTAAAGTACAGGCCTTTCCAACAAATGACCTCAGTACTACAGTAAGAATTGCTTAGGTGGCTCATTTTCATGCAATGGTAAATAAAAGTACAAAATCTAACCATTAAAGTGTTGATCTTTGCCCTTGGTCCTCTGATATATTTCTCCATAATGACAGTCGTGCTCTTAGGGAGAGACATTTGGGTGCATTGCTGTTTTTGGTTTGACCTATTGTCCATTTACCTGAAAGTATTTAATTTCAAATGTGATGGAACCCCAGGGTGTTAGTGAGCCCCAAACCCCTAAACACGATCACACCAAGTCCCGGGTTCAAATAATGGAAGGTTTTATTATACAATTCCACCACAAAGTTGCACAAGCACAAATAAACAAATTTTCTCTTCCGCTATACCTCTGCATTTACCACCGCACTGCCCTCCTCCAGTTGAGTGTTGCTCTGCGTTCTCCCAGCTCCGACTCACCTGGATAAGGGAGTGTGGTCCCTTTTATTATGGAGTACTTCTGGTGCCAGGGCGATTGCCCGATGGAAGTACTTCCAGGTCACATGGAAGTCCTATAAATTGGGGAGCGCAACTCCCTATAGCTCACCCTTGCTGCACCCATGGTCCCCAGCAGGGCTGTATTGCCAGACTACATCTCCCAGCGTTCCCTGCTGGTACCAGAATGGGTGTCATCATAGAGGGCTGCTGCTGTCTAGCGTCTGAGGGGGATAAAAAGCCCTCAGCGACCTCTTGCACTTCTGGTGGGCTGTCCGGCCCTCTGTTCTGTTCTGGCCATCTCTTCCAGGTCTGATTCCTCTCTCTTCCCTCATTGGAATGCCTGTCTGCTTTCTAGGAGACTCCCATCCAGGTAAGGAACCATCCCCTCTTCTGGCTGCAGTGCCGGTCCAGCCCACTTGCCATCTACACAAAGAAGACTCTCCTGGGTCCAGCTTATTGTAGCATTTGGTTTGCTAGATGGCAATCACACTTCCTACCTGCCATGAGACCAGTTGTTGAGTTTCATAACCAGTTCATTTCTCATGCTGTTTCTTTTTCTTTTCGTAATTTATTTTTTGTTTTTGTATTTATTATGATTGAGATCCAAGATGGCCACCATTTAATGTTGTTGTGGTTATGTGATTTCTATTTATGTGATGTCAATGTAATTATGTGTTCTCATCTTGACATCTTCTGTTTCCCGATACATCAGGAACCAAGATGGACTAGGACAATGAGGACACAAACAACAAGTTATTGGAGCACAGTGCATTTATTAAAACCAAATAAAATGTTCAAAACAAAGTGTGGTACGGTTCAAAGTCTTCAATTAATAAGTAATCTGTAAAATAGTGTGGTGAAGCTAAAAACCACTAAATAAATAGATCCATTAAATACTTAAAACCTGGAATAAAATCAGCAACAGGATTGTCTTCTTCTCACGATTCCCTCAGTGCTCTCTTTCAGTTATCACCCCCTGCTCACCTGACAGGCATACTCAGCAGGGCTATGATGATAGTAAATAATGACACCTTTGAGTGTCTTCATCCCAGCCACCTACATCAGTACCCACAGGGCAAACAGAGCCTGACTTTATCATCCTACCAACTCCCTGCATCTGCAGGTCTTTGCACCCACAATTACTCCTGCTCCTTAGCTCAACAGGAGAAATCCACCCCATGAGCACCATTCCTCTCATTCCCCAGGTCCACTTTGCCTCTTCTCCTCATCACTTGATTAAATGTCTGATCTCTGCTCCCTCTCTTTCCTTGGCTTAATGTTTAGTCTCTTTTTTTCTCTCCCTTTTGTGAGTGTAGGGGCCTCTTCAAAGATCTGTAGAGGGTTAATGAGGGATGTCTGTGCTGATCGGTCTCATGACATGTAAATCATTCCCCTACTAAGCACTCCTGCACACACCTACATTCACAAGATCTGCACTTTAAACGATATCCTGCATCTGTGCTGATCCACCTTGGGACCCCAGAGACGTTTCAGGACAAATACTACTGTGCTAAAACTGCCTGAGCAAGAAACTTTTTGTTTATTCATTTTGAAATGTTGCTTTTGTTTTGATGCATTTTTAAATGTTTTACTTTATGTTTCTTTTTGTTTACTTTTCTCCCAGTGCCACCTTCACCTTTTGCATGGTTAAATTCATAGGCACTACAATTTTGAAAACGTAAATGTGGCACATTTCTAGGAATTTGCTACAAACATCCCATGACATGTAGATAGCACATTCACTCTATAAAAGATGGTGTTATCACAAGTCAGCACACGAACTTTGACTGAAATAAAGGAAATAACCCACAAGAGACTTAGTACTCAAGCAATTATAACAAAAACAAAGAAAAATAAGGAACAGAATTCTGTCTTTGAAATTTTTAAAATGCTATTTTAGCGTTTAAATTAGTGTTTGTAATGTGTATCACTGCTAATGCTCTCAGGTGTTCTCTTACATGTGCCATAAGTTAAAACCTTTTAAAATCTCTTTCTAAAATATTTCTCAAATTGGACACCTTGTCCATTCTTATTTTAAAAAGTCCTAATCCCTCCTTTTGATGTTGATTTTTTCAGTAGCTCTTGTTATTTTTTCTCTGTTTCCTGAGTGCTTATTTGTGTTTTGAAGCTCATTTATTGCTTTAGTTGAAATCTCTTTTGCCAATCTCTTTGTTGTGTTGGCGGCGTTAGGAGTTAATTAAAATACATTGGTGTTATTCAACAAACCCAAGCATCTCATTCTTATTTTTGTTTTCACTGAGGACTTTGCACACTGCCTAGTGCAAAGAACTTAGTACTGGCAGTGTTGAAGACTGGATACTTTCTGTCAGAAGTCAATTTCTGCATCTGAGTATAAAGGGTGGAGCGGTTTTGATCCAACAATATCAAACCTGCTTTTTGAGCTGGGAGTTAAGAGACTAACAGTCGGCTCTGATGTATAAAGTAATGCATTTCAGTTGACTGACATCTACACTGTTGGATTTCAAGTATATATTTACTTGAAATGGTTATTTGAAATAGTTTCAGATGTCATTCTACAGAAAAGAAACTTCATTTTCAACATCTGAACAATTTAATTAAAATATCTCCAAAAGGCTATCAACCAAAGTCCTAACTGACAACAGTATATTATTAATATTTTTGGTGTACACTTCATTCAGAATTCAAACATATAAAAGCTTCGCACTACATGCTTTTAAAGAAGTACAAACCCGATTTTTATGGTTTTAACAGAATCTTCAACAAGTCATCTATAAAGAATTTGGAAGTAATATCCAACCCCTAATATACAGAAAACTGTAGTTTAAATACATTCAATGCCCATTAAATTGTATTTGCTATTTCTCTCCCCAGGAAGAGAGCTTCTCTAGTTCATTACCATTCAAATATTCAGTCACCTCAGTGAACAAGGATATTTTTTTACTCCCAAATTATGCTTGACTGTATGCTTTGTTTACAACTAAAGCACTTTTACTTTTATAAGCATTTATAAAATGTGTGTGTGTGTTCTGACCCAGAAGTCACTGCACAACATTCAATGAATTCAGAATAAAGCCTTGGTGATACTGCATAAGAGATATGCTAATAAGGGGTGTCAGGAATTGAGATCATAACAGAATTAAAAGAATATAAAAACAATGTTTCATTTACTGGATAATATGTAGATCGAGATATAAAATATATTTGGAATATGTGCAGATTTATGCTGAAGCAGGGAAAAAAGGCTCTGGCATGAAGATGATTTCCAAAAACCAAATTGTAAAATCCATCCACCTGTTTGTTGAGCCTGCTTAATCCATTACTGCAGTGCTTCTCGTGTTCAGTCTTGTGGGCCCCCCGTGGCTGCAAGTTGGTTTTTTTTCCAACCATTCTACTTTTAATTGAACTCCTTAATTAAGCAAGCTGCTGTTTCACAGTTTCTCTTTTAGCATTAATCAAAAAATTTCAAAACTGGATTTGCTAAATTGTGTTTGGTATTTAGCAAGCACTAATATATGTATGTGTGTGTGTATGGGGGGGGGGGGGGCATTTCATGTTATTTTTTCTTATATTGGCTTTCAAGATTTTTATCATCATCATCATGTCATTCCACTTTTCCAGGCATTCTGTTTATTTAACCCAGGGGTCCCCAACTCTGGTCCTGGAGGACCGCAGTGGCTGCAGGTCTTTATTCTAACCCTTTTTTTAATGAGTGACCTGCTTTTTGCTGCTAATTAACTTCTTTTGAATTAATTTTACTTGACTTATTTTTCTAAGATTTGTTCCTCTGAATTTCTTCATAATTTCTCTGAATTGTTTCATTTCTTTCCTTAAATGGCACCCAAACAGAAATGAAATGTGAAGTGAGTGAGCCAACAGAAGACCAACTAAGTAAGAGCCTGAAACGCCAACCAGTTTCACTCCAACCAGTTGCTTAATCAGGCAATTAATTAGGTTAATTAATTAAGTAGGTTGTTGCTTAATTAGTCTTGCCGTTAATTAATGCAGTTCTTTAATTCCATGGCTTGCTGATGCTTTCATTGTGCAATAGCATACATTTCCAAAATTGTTGATTTTCTCTTTTCTAAGAGCATTGTTAAAATGTTTTGGGGACCTGAGCAGATCAACATTCCTTCATCTTTCTTTATTTTCACATATTGTGTGATGGACACAGTTTGCTGGTCATGTTTTGGCTCCTTTTCCTTCCTTTCCTTTTTGGCTCATTATTGTTTGGCAGCTAATTAGGGAAAAAGTAACAATTAAGGGGTCTGAGTTTTTAAGAGCAAGTCAATTAAAATTAATTCAAAACAAGTTAATTAGCAGCAAAACAGGTCTCTAATTAAGAAAAGGGTTAGAAAGAAAACCTACAGCCACTGGGGCCCTCCAGGACCGGAGTTGGGGATCCGTGATTTAACCCATTACATACTAATGAGTGCATTAGTGGGTCTAACTCTAAGGTATTTGAACCTTTTCATCATTCACCTCTGCTTATTGTCAAATGTCATTATTAGGAAACAATTAAGGAAGCAAACCACATGGAAAAAGGTAAATTAGTACTAAAACAGCAAAAAAGGGTACAACATTTACAGTGGTGGCAAAAATGCAGATGTTTCTAAATGTCTTATGAATGTAAAAATCACACAGCTGTGCTTTTCTGAATGCAGAATAAGAGAAGTGAAAAACAAAGACCAGCTAGTTAAATTTGATCAATTATAGAGGTAGAATGACTGTTTGTGAAGCTCCCAGGACTGAACTTGGGAAGCACTAGGTCACAGGGGAGTGAAGCCAATTCCAGCAGCAATGGATAAAAGCCAGACACTATTACTGAAAGGGATCACCAAGCCCTCTCTGGCACGTGCCTACTTTTTTTTTCTTCTCAGTTTTCCCTGTTTGGTTTCTTTGTACCTTCTTTCTGTGCTTGATCTGTAGATTTATTTCTGATACAATTGTCATGGGTCTTGTTTTGTAATTTTATACTGTAATTATCCTGGATTTATAAAGTTCCTTTTGATAGTTGCTGTTTAAAATTTGTCAGGTATATTTCCTAGTTTTTCTGGTGTCTGCCAGTGTCAAAATCTTTCAAGGATTAACTAAACAGTATGTTCATCTACATGAAAATTCAACTCTAACATATATAATTTACTGTAATTTTCTTAATACACCTAAGCTAAGTAGTTTAAAATTGAACAATTTGTTCCTAAAACATAAAATGGAGCTGTGCAGGAACTTCACACTTTTCCTTTACCCGATTTTTTGCGTGTTTCTTATCTGCACCGAAATGTCTTTATAGAAATTCCTAGTGGTATGTATATATACATTTGGCTTAATGACTTCATCTTGGAGAAAATTTGAAATTTTCCACATTGCTGAGCTTACCTTTTTATAGTTCGTATGTTTCAAAATTTCAAAAGTGTAACAAGTGTAGAAAATTTTTATCCTTATCCAATACCTTTCAGTATCACAGTTCAGTTAGTTATCTGCAAGAGTTTCTCAACCATAAATTCAAATTATTTTCCAGTTATTCCTGCAGTGTAGACTTTTTTAGGTATCTAAGCAATGCAGTTTGGATGCTGGAGTTGTATTGGTTGACAGTTAAATACAAAATTACATTTAATTTCCCAGGATTTCTGTACTGAAATAAACAACCTTACAAGAAAACTAAGTTAGTTTATAATTGATAGTTTTCATTGATATGTAGGGTAGTTGTTTTACCCCTTTTTTAATTTAATATTCTGCCAATTCCTTTGTGGTGCATCATTTTTTAAAGGGAATGAAGCACAGTCTTTCGTAAAAATTATTGGACTAGTACAAGAATGGTTGTATTACCATACAAAGGATAGAGATCTATAATAAAATCCATAGCTACAGTAACTCCTCTCAAGGCTTTCTAGAGGATGTGTAGGAGGCTTTAACAATCCTGTAGGGAAGCTCTGATGGAATTTATTTAATTGCCAGTGTCAAAGGTAAGCACAAAATCTTCCTATATCTCAACCTTTTTCCTGCCCACCAAAAATGTCACTTTATTAATTCAGTAGATTGAGTTATTCTGGGAAGCCAAATGAGAGTGAAGAAGTGCCATTAGGCTAATATCCTTACTTAGACTTTACTGGGGACATACAAGAAGCCACCAGAACCACTGTTTGAAACATTATAGGGAAAATGATTAGTGATAACCATGAATACATTATCTTCTGGACATTCTAGTACAGTGGCTGCTAAAAATCTTAGTAGGTCAAATATTCTCCGATTACCAGAAGCCCGGATTTCCAGACATTTTTCATTCCCGCATTCCCGGGAATGAAACTGCTGTAATTCCCGGGAAACCGGGAACGGCCAAGCTCGCATATTTAGCGTGTAAAAGTGTAAAAATCGATCAAGAAATAACAGAGTTATAGTTGAAAATAATTAAGTGGCACGGTTTTTTGGCCCACGGTGTAGTGTTTTGCAGATTAATTTAGTCAACCAGCAGCAGTCGTCAGTCTCCTGGCTCTGACTAAGACTGAGTATAGTGGACTGGGAATAGTCTGCACTCGGCAGCTCACGAATGCCTGGACAGGGCAGACTTCATTGACGTCTGTCAGACAACAGCTTTGAATAGTAACTTGAAATTGCAATGCGTCAGTCTGTTGCATCCGCATTATCTGTGCCAAGAAACTTGCCATCACAGAATGATGACAAGAAACTGGATGCATCAGTAAAAGCAAAGGCAAGCATGGGCATTGTTTAGAACAAGTGTATCGGTATCTGATCAGGTAGATTGCGTTGCATTCAAAAAAAATTTTTTTAAACGTTAAGTCTATCATGTATCCTCCCTATGGCATTTGCCACTTGATTGACATACAGGGCGGCCAGTCTGAGATCTCTTTTCGTCTAACACACTGGTCATCCCGCATGCACCCATACAATCGGATTGTGATTCAGACTACGAATGCCATGAATGTAATTACGCCGATCTACATGCTGTCAAATAAACGAACCACACGCCGTGGCTTCACCTCTGATGCTGACGTGCAATGAGTGTGTACGCCTGATGAGCCCAGAAATAGGGCGAAACACGTCTTTGCATTATTTGACAGTAAAACTTTGCAACATTCTATGATCTGCTTCTCACAACTGAAGAGGGAATCGTGGCGGATGTTTGCCGACACAAGCGTTACCTGGTAGGTAACCACCCATACAATCAAATTGTGATTCAGACTACGAATACCATGATTGTAATTACCCCGATCTACATGCTGCCAAATAAATGAACCACACGCCGTGGCACAACATAAAGGGCAAAACATGTGTTGCGTACTCTTTGCATTATTTGACAGTAAAACTATGTTTTATATATATATATATATATATATATATACTCAGCAAAAAAAGAAACGTCCCTTTTTCAGGACTGTGTATTTCAACAATAATGTTTTAAAAATCCAAATAACTTTACAGATCTTCATTGTAAATTGTTTAAACAATGTTTTCCATGCATGTTCAATTAACCATAATCAATTAATTAACATGCACCTGTGGAATGGTCGTTAAGACCTTAACAGCTTACAGAAAGTAGGCATTTAAGGTCACAGTTCTAAAAACGCAGGACACTAAAGAGACTTGTCTACCGACTGTGAAAAACACCCAAAGAAAGATGCCCAGGGTCCCTGCTCATCTGCGTGAACGTGCATTAGGCATGCTGCAGGGAGGCATGAGGACTGCTGATGTGGCTAGGGCAATAAATTGCCATGTCCACACTGTGAGACGCCTAAGACAGCGCTACAGGGAGACAGGAAGGACAGCTGATCATCCTCGCAGTGGAAGACCACGTGTAACAACACCTGCACAGGATCGGTACATCCGAATATCACATATCACGCAGGTACAGGATGGCCACAACAACTGCCCGAGTCACACCAGGAACACACAATCCCTCCATCAGTGCTCAGACTGTCCGCAATAGGCTGAGAGAGGCTGGACTGAGGGCTTGCAGGCCTGTTGTAAGGCAGGTCCTTACCAGACATCACCAGCAACAACACCGCCTATGGGCACAAACCCACCTTCGCTGGACCAGACAGGAGTGGCAAAAAGTGCGTCAGTTTCTGCATGACAGCAATGTCAGTGTTCTGCCATGGCCAGCGAAGAGCCCAGATCTCAATCCCATTGAGCACATCTGGGACCTGTTGGATCGCAGGGTGAGGGCTAGGGCCATTCCCCCCCAGAAATGTCCAGGAACTTGCAGGTGCCTTGGTGGAAGAGTGGGGTAACATCTCACAGCAAGAACTGACAAATCTGGTCCAGTCCATGAGGAGGAGATGCACTGCAGTACTTCAAGCAGCTGGTGGCCACACCAGATACTGACTGGTACTTTTGATTTTGAGCCTCCCTTCATTCAGGGACACATTGTGAAACATTTTTAGTTTATGTCTTATGGTGTTGACTCTTTTAGTGTTCATACAAATATTTACACATTAAGTCTACTGAAAGTAAAAACAGTTGAAAGTCAGGGGACGTTTCTTTTTTT
>JANRMT010062808.1:20992339-21014723 GCA_026402145.1 Polypterus bichir lapradei | reverse complement strand
CCCAGGATTCCCAGGAATGACATGCAGGATTCCCGAATTCCCGGGAATGGATAAACCTATCCGGCAATGGATTCCCTAGTTCTGGTGTGGTTTCCTTTTTGTTCAATTGCCTGGAAAGGGCATCTACTTTAGGATGTTTACCCCCAGCAGAATATAACACAATTCCTTAAAAGCATGTAAGAAAGAAATGTCATCTAGCTTGTCCTGAATTTAGCTACTTTTCTTACTTAAATACTTTAAATTTGCATGGTCAGTCTTCTTCATTCAGCTGCTCCCGTTAGGGGTTGCCACAGCGAATCATCTTTTTCCATATCTTCCTGTCCTCTGCATCTTGCTCTATTACATCCATCACCTGCATGTCCTCTCTCACCACATCCATAAACCTTCTCTTAGGCCTTCCTCCTTTCCTCTTGCCAGGCAGCTCTGTTCTTAGCATACTTTTCCCTATATACACAGCATCTCTCCTCTGCACATGTCCAAACCATCGCAATCTCATCTCTCTAACGTTGTCTCAAAACTGTCCAACCTGAGCTGACCCTCTAATGCAGGCATGTCAAACACAAGAAATCTGTGCGACCACATGACAGATCCTAGTTAGCACTAAACTTGTACAAAATGATTACTATAGTTTGTGATTGAATCATTCTGCATCTTCGGCGTTACTTATTGACTTTTCTTACTTCTGCCTTCTGACAAAAGCATGTTTTCCCATGGTATTATGGTACCGGAAACGTCATCTGCTAGTATAGTCCTTGATACCCTAGGCATGACACTGCCGCCCCCTCCCCCCCCATGAGCCTTGACCAGTTAATAAGCTGCAATGTTGCAACTGAAGTGCTAGGCTGCAGGAGCCTGGCAGGCTACACTACTGGCTGGGCTGCTGAGATTGGCCACTGGGCAGAACTGACCATCACGAGTAGTAATAGCTCAAATATTTTCACGTAATGGAGCGGGAGATCGACAGGCGGATCGGTGTGTCGTCCGCAGTGATGCGGGCTCTGCATCAGTCTGTTGTGGTGAAAAAGGAGCTGAGCTGTAAGGCAAAGCTATAAATTTACCAGTCATTCTATGTTCCTACCCTCACCTATGGTCATGAACTGTGGGTAGTGACCAAAAGAACGAGATTGCAAATACAAGCGGCTGAAATGAGTTTCCTCCGCAGGCTGTCTGGGCTTTCCCTTAAAGATTGGGTGAGAAGCTCATTGATCCGGGAGGAATTCAGAGAAGAGCCACTGCTCCTCCGTATTGAGAGGAGTCAGATGAGGTGGCTCAGGCATCTGATCAGGATGCCTCCTGGATGCTTCCCTGGTGAGGTGTTCCAGGCACGTCTAACCGTGTCTCTTGGTAGGCCAGGGAACGCCTCGGGATTCCCCCAAAAGAAAAAAACAATTAGTGTAGGTCAGGGGACTATTTGCATATTGGCTTATTTTACAATATAAACTTTGAAGTAAACTTAGTAAAGTAAAATTAGATTTTTAGAGGATTTGTTTTCCAACTTGAATTACTGAGCAATGAATTCAGTGAGCGTTTTCATGATTTCAGTTCACTCGAACAGGACTTTGCACTGTTTACATCACCATACTCTTACAACATTGAGAATGCGCCTGAGAATATCCAAACGGAATTGATTGAACTTCAGTCAGATTCTATTCTGAAGGCAAAATACAACGAAGTTGGTGTGCCAGGCTTGTATGTTTACCTGCCATCCTCGTATGTGCAGATCTGTAAGTTGGCACAGAGAATACTGTCTATGTTCGGAAGCACTTACCTTTATGAGCAATTGTTTTCATTAATGAAAGCTACCAAAACCCCACATCGCTCAAGACTTACTGTCGAGCACCTTTCATCCCTCATAAAAGTTGCAGCTGCACAAGATTTCAAGCCTGATATTGACGAACTGGTTACTAACAAGAGATGCCATGTATCGGGACAAAAGAAATAGATCTCAGACTGTAAGACTTATATATAAGGACCTAGCTAAGAGACTAAGACTCTAATTGTACGCTGTTGTACGGAGATTGTATGGAAATAAATTGCTTTTCTTTAAACTTTAAACTTTAAGTGTTACATTTTTTAAAGTTTTCAGTAAGAGAAAGAAAGCTACAGTAAATTTGTATAATAATATAATAGTATTTGTTACAGTGCGGCCCGCTGACACACGTATGGCAGTCGAAGCAGCCCACCAATGGTAGTGAGTTTGACATAACTGCTCTAATGTATTTGTTCCTAATCCTATCTATACTCGTTACACCCAATGCAATTCTCAGCATCTTTAATTCTGCTACCTCCAGCTCTGTCTCCTGTTTTTTGGTTAATGCCACCTTCTCCAACCCATATAACATAAATGGCCTCACTACCGCCTTGTAGACCTTCCCTTTCACTCTTGCTGATACCCGTCTGTCACAAATTACTCCTTACACTCTTCTTTGCCCATTCCACTCTGCCTGCAATCTCTTTTTCATCTCTTATCCACAATCCCCATTACTCTATACTGTTGATCCAAAGTATTTAAACTCCTCCACCTTCACCAACTCTACTCCCTGCATCCTCACCATTCCACTGACCTTCCTCTTATTCACACAAGTGTATTCTGTCTTGTTTCTACTGACCTTCATTCCTCTCCTCATCAGCAAAACATCATAGTTCAAGGGGACTCCTGTCTAATCTCATCTGTCAACCTGTCCATCACCATTGCAAATAAGAAAGAGCTCAGAGCCAATCCCTGATGTAATCCCACCTCCACATTGAATGCATCTGTCACTCCTACCGCAGACCTCACTACTGTCACACTTTCCTTGTACATATCCTGTACAATCTTACATACTACTCTGCCACTCCCGACTTCCTCATACAATACCACAACTCCTCACGAGGCACCCTGTCATATGCTTTCTCCAGGTTCACAACGACACAATGCAGCTCCTTCTGGCCTTCTCTATACTTCTCCATCAACACCCTCAAAGCAAACATCACATCTGTGGTAATCTTTCCTGGCATGAAACCATACTGCTGCTCACTAATCATCACCTCCCTTCTTAACCTAGCTTCCACTACTCTTTTCCATAACTTCACGCTGTGGCTCATCAATTTTATCCCCCTGTAGTTACTACAGCTCAGCACATCCTTCTTATTCTTAAAATTAATATGGTGTCACACATGTGCGATTGGGAGACAGCTGAAGGGCCTAAATTATAGTAATTCCACACCAGACCAGGGGGCGGCGGGGTATGCTGACTGTCTCTCTCAATCTCTTGCAGACCATCCACGGGAAATCTCACAGGGTACCAGCGCCATTGATGACATCACATCCATTGTCCGGCGCCAATGATAACGTCACTGCCAGTCACGGAAACATCACTTCCAGTTCCAGTGCTGTAGATGACATCACTTCCAGTTCTGCTGCCAATGATGACGTCACTTCTTGTCCTAACAATATCACTTCCAGTTCCGGCCCCCAAATGACAAAATTTTCTTTAGTGGCCTTTAAAGCCACTATCTTACCTCAGTAACAAAAGTTCTGTTTTGGGCTTGAATCTGTGAACATCTCTGTTCAAATTAACTCATTTGGCAGCCATGGAACAATATACAAGTTGCTGCCCCAAACCTTCATGATGTTTGTGACTCATTCTTGTGCCAGTGGCATAGTCAGCAGGATTTGCTTTTCCCAGAAGAAACCAGGATGGAACCTAAAGTCTAACCAGGTAGGAGAGTACCGGGGCTGAGTTTCCGGATGGGGGGTTCGTCCAGTGGTCCGGCATGACCCGGTACAGGCTCCACTCCCACTAAATAAAACCAGGCTAATAGTTAACCAAAGGGAGATTGGGGAAGAGACACACAGACATGGGCTGGTTCTTGGTTGGAAAACGAAAGGGGCTTATTATGTTTTCTCTGAGGAGAGAGCTGAGGTGCACATTGGGATCAAGATCCCAGATAAATATGGGCTATCCCCAGACCAGCAGGTAGAAAAATTAAAAACTTGGGTATTTGATCCAGAGAGGTCAACCCAGGAGCAAGCTTTTGCCCTCTGGGAAATGGTGGCAAAATGGCTATGACAATTTGAACTGACCACCTTCCAAATAGTATAGCAGATAGCCTTCTTTTTTTATTTTATTGATTTTATTGTATTCATTCCATACAAATAGATGAATTTTTACAAAAAATAGGATTGAAAACAAATCAACCCCCACCCCTAAGAAAGGGAGCATGGCCAACGGAGTAAAACATAAAGTTTGTAAAAATACATAAATTGATCCAGTTTAATAGGTGAATAAAGATAAATGGAGAAGAAAAAGAAATGGTAAGAGAGTTACTTCGTCAGTGCTTTAAGAGCTTATTCTAAAATATTATTGATTAGATCCTGCCAAGTTTTGAAAAAGTTCTGCCCAGATCCTCTAACTGAGAATTTGATTTTTTCCAATTTAAAATAATATAAAACATCAGTTACCTACTGACTTAAAAGAGGAGAGTTAGGATTCTTCCAGTTTAGCAAAATACGTCTGAGTGCCAATACTGTAATGAAGGCAATCACAGTTTGTTTGTCCTTCTTCACTTTAAGCCTATCTGGAAGAACACCAAAGCTGTTAATGGGTTAGGAGGGATTGTGATACCAAGGCTGTCTGAAAGGCATTTAAATTTTTTTGTCCAGAATGATGTTAATTTGGTGCAGGCCCAAAACATGTGACCCAGTGAGGCTGGGACTTAATTGCAAGTTGGATCTTGCCCCGGAAACATTTTGGACAGTTTTAAGCGAGTTTGAGTTGAATAATTGTATGCTTTGAGCATATGGAGCACGAGTGAATTCTCTGCATTGCTACCTTCCACTCCTTTTCTGATATGTTGAGTGAGAGATCTTTTTCCCATTGTCCTCTTGGATATTTGAAAGAGAGGGACTGTAAAATAATTTTATATATTGCAGAAATGCTGTCTGAGTCCTCAAAACTGAGCAATATTTTTTACAGCATAGAGGAGGGTGCGAGACGAGGAAAATCAGACAGCTTCTGTTTAACAAAGTTTCTAATTTGAAGATAGTGAAAGAAATGTGTTGCTGGAAAGTTACATTTGGAATGTAATTGTTCATAGGATGCGAAGATGTTGTCTATATAAAGATCTCTAAGCAATTTAATCCCAAATGTTTTACAGATATTAAAAACTGCATATGTTTGCGAGGGTTGAAAAAGGTGGTTCTCATGCAGAGATGCCACAGATAAAAGATTCTCCACCTTAAAATGCTTTCTACATTGGTTCCATATTCTGAGTGAGTGAAGCACAAGTGGGTTATTAGTATATTGGTGATAACTTGCATTTATTGGGACACAAAGCAGGGAAAATAAAGAAGTACTGCAGGATTTTATTTCTCTTGCAGACCAAGCCTGTGTATGTTCATCTATTTGTGTCCAGGTTTTTATAGCTTGTATGTTTGCTGCCCAGTAATAAAACTGAAAGTTGGGTAGTGCCATGCCACCTTCTGCCTTTGGTCTTTGTAGGGTTGCTCTTGGGATACGTGGATGTTTTGAGTTCCAAATAAATGAGGTTATGTTTAAATCTAATTGCATAAAAAATGATTTATTGATGTATATTGGAATGTTTTGAAATAAAAAGAGAAGCTTAGGAAGGATATTCATCTTAAAAATGTTAATTCTTCCAGCTAGAGTGAGATGAAGGGTTGATCATCTATGCAAGTCTTGCTTAATTTTTTTCCATACATACGGTGAAATTTTGTTGATAAAGAGCTTTATGTTTACTTGTGATATTTACACCTAGGTATTTAAACTGATCTGCAATGATAAAAGGGAAGGTGTCCAATCTAATATTGTATGCTTGAGAATTCATTGGAAAGAGTACACTTTTATTCTGTAAGTGCTGTTAAGACTGCAGGCAAGGTATTTTGTGGATCTGATATATACAGTACCATATCATCTGCATATAGAAAAATGTTCTGTTCAAGTCCTTCTCTGATAATCCCCTTTATCTGATAAGCATTTCAACAGTGAAATGCCAGTTGTTCAATGGCAATTGCAGATAGCAGTGGTGACAAGGGGCATCCTTGTCTGGTACCACATTCTAGTTTAAAGTAGACTGAACAAATGTTGTTAATACAAACTGAAGCTTCTAGATTGGTATTCAGTAGTTTGATCCATGCACAAATGTTCAGGCCAAACCCAAATTTCTCTAATGTAGTGAAAAGGTAGTTCCATTCAATCATGTCAAATGCTTTTTCTGCATCCAACGATAATAATATCACTGGGGTGTTTGAATTTGCTGGTGAATATATTACATTAAACAGGCTTCGAAGATTGGAAGCTAAGCGTCGGCCTTTAATAAATCCAGTTTGATCTTGTGATATTACTGAAGCCAGCACTTTCTCCATCCTTTTAGCTATGATTTTTGAGAGTATCTTAACATCATTATTCAGAAGTGAAATTGGTCTGTATGATGCACATTGTAATAAGTCCTTATTTTGTTTAGGAAAGACGGTGATTAATGCTTGGCGAAAAGTTTGAGGTAGAATTTGTTTGTCTCTAGCTTCTGTAAATGTTGCTAATAAGAGGGGAGATAGCTGAGTGGAGAATTTCTTATAAAATTCTACAGAGTAGCCATCAAGGCCTGCTGCTTTCCCGCTTTGAAGTGACTTTATAGCATCTAGTAATTTTGATAGCACCAGAGGTTTATCCAGTTCCTCTGCAATAAAAGTATCTATTTGTGGTATCTGTGATGTATCCAGAAATGCATTAGATTGTGTGTTTTTTTCTTTAAACTCAGTAGAATATAAGAATGTATAGTAGTCTCTAAATGTGTGCATTATATTTTTATGGTCAATGATTTTATCTCCGTTCGTGTTGGTGATTGCTGGGATTGCATTGCGAACTTCTTGCTTGTGGATTTGTTGAGCTAAGAGCTTATTAGCTTTCTCTCCAAGTTCATAGTAATGATGAATTGATTTGAAAATTAAGATGTTGTGTTTCTTTGGTTGTTAAGAGGTTGAGCTCTGAATACAGAGCCTGCCTTTTCCTATGAAGAGCCTCACTTGGACACCTGGCATGTTCTTCATCTATTCTAGTAATTTTGCTGGTTAGCTCTGATACCGTCTTGGTTTCTAATTTATTTCTGTGGGAAAGACATGAAATAATCTGTCCTCTTATGAAGGCCTTTAGAGTTTCCCAGAGTATTCCTGCAGAGACCTCTGAGAATGTATTTGTCTCTAGGAAGAAACTGATTTGTTTGGATATAAATTCTGTACAGTTCTCGTCTGCTAATAGAAGTGGGTTAAGACGCCATCTATGAGATGAGTGTGTGGGGCATAATGATTTTAGCTCCAAGATCAGACGGGCATGGTCAGAAATAACAATAGCGTTGTACTTGCAAGATTTAATTGTAGGCAAGAAAATATTATCTATAAAGAAATAATCAATTCTTGAGTAGCAATGATGCACTTGTGAGTAGAAGGAATATGTTCTTGAGTTTGGGTTTAGAAACCTCCAGGAGTTTGATAGGTTGTGGTCAGTTAAAAACTGTGTAATTGTCTTTGCAATGTTAGATGTCCCCCCGTGAAAGGACACCAATCTAAGAGTGGATTTAAAAACAATTAAAGTCCCCAGCTATTATAATTTTATGAGTGTTCACATTTGGAATGGATGCAAATACATTTTGCATGAATTCCCTATCATCGACATTGGGTGCATAAACATTTATCAAAATCACTTTACAGTTAAATAAATTGCCCATGACAATCACATATCTCCCTTCAGGATCAGATACTACATCTGATACCAAAAATGAGACTATTCTGTGTATAAGAATTCCCACACCTCTAGCTTTCTTTGTAAAGGTGGAGTGGAACATTTAGCCAGTCCAGTCTTTTTGCAGCTGGAACTGATCCTTGCTTAGTAAGTGGGTCTCCTGTAAAAATACTATTTTATTGTTTAAACCTGTTAGGTGAGAGAATACCTTTTTTCTCTTTAATTTGTGATTCAGGTCTTTAACATTCCAGCTCACAAAGTTAACTGTCCCATCATGGAGACATTGATTCTGAATTTTTGATGTCATTTTGTAGCCTTAACTGGAAGACGAGTTATTGCCATGCAGCCTGTTGTTACATTGGTAGTTATAATTATAAGGATTAAAAGGATAGATTAGATATAGCTTGCTCTCTTTCTCTCCCCCCTTATCCCCCCACCCCCTCATTTTGCCTCCCCACCTGAGGCTGGACCCCACTTCACAAAGTCCCAGTCCTCTGACATACCTAGAGGCAGAGCACATCCAAAACAAAATAAGCCCCCCAGCAGCGGCATTTGAGGATTAAAAAGTAGAGATATCTATTGCCGATAAAGTCTAAATACTATAAGCATAAAATATAATCTTCAGCGGTCTTGAAATATTAAAATAGTAAACCCAGAGAATGGTGTTAAAAAGCGGTCCTGGATAAGCATAGTAAACCCTAATGCAATAATAACAATAACAATAAACCAAAAGCAGAAAAAAAAATACTTTAATTTCTTCCACACATATGCCTATAATTGCAATTAAAACATAAACAAAAAGTGCCCGAGAAGAGAAAAGGATGTATAATTATGGTACCCGTATCGTTGCAAGCGGATCAGACAGCAGGTAATATCTTCTTGCCATGCCATGACAGGATGTGACTCACTATCATATTTCAAAAAAGTGTCGGGATCAGCTTTCTTAATTCCTTTTCTGCTTCCTCCTTGCTGAAAAAGATGTAATATTTGTCTTGAATATCCACTTTCAGTTTGGCAGGATGCAAGAGGCTGTATCTAATATTGACTTTCCATAACTGCTGTTTAATGTTGTAAAAAGCTGCACGTTTAGCACCTGTTGAGGGTGAGAAATCAGGGAAAATACGAATGTGGCTATTTTCAAATATATTCTCCTGCTTTATATTCAAAAAAGGTCTTTTCCAACAATTTTACCCAGCTGGTCTGGGGAGACTTTCACTCTCAGGAAGAACTAATACAGCTCATAGAAACTTCCAAGCCAGCCTTGCAATCTGAGAGAGCATAATGGTCCTCTAGTGGACTCCGTAGAGATTACATCCCATAAATAAAGTCTCTTTTATGTAAACTGGAGCCTTTTCCTAAGTCCCCGGGCTGGTAAGCGTGCTGCTTACCCGGGAGTGAGGAGGGATGCAGGTGGAAAGAGGGAGAACGGTTATGTGCACTTACGATCCCCCTGACTATGACTCATACAGGTATAGTCATGGTAAATGGCTTCCGAGTAAAAGCACTCCTGGACTCTGGCAGCAACATTTCCATTGTTGATTGCTGATATGTACTACCGCATCAATGTAAAAAAATATAGACAAGTATTAGATGCATACACGGTGAAACCTGTTATTATAAAACCACCCTATGTTTCATCAGTTATTGAGGTTCACTAAAAAACATTCCCGTAGAAGTCCTCCCTAAACCACCCTTTCCAATGATTCTAGGGCGGGACTGGTCTGACAATAAATGTGGAGTACTACTAACTACTCCAACATAGCAACATAGGCCTAGGTATAGATGGGACTAACCCGACTCAAGCTGTCTCCACGCCATGTAACCAGCCGGTGGAGAGAGATCCAGAAGACATGGAGATTCCTGGACAGTCACAGACAAGTACATCATCTACCAATGCCGGGAGGATTCCCCGCCCCTTGAGGTCAGACCAGATTCTCTCTTCAAAATGCACTTTCAGTTTAGAGAAACACCGGCTTCTTTTAAAATGGAGCAGTGGAACGATGACTCCCTAAAATTTACGAAAGATGTAGTGGTTCTTGTCAATGGCCAAAGCACACATTAGCCCATGCCACACGGTCCTCACTTGGTGATTGTAAATGACCTGTTATATTGAGTAACCAAGCATAGGGGGGAGGTTCGGAAGTTTTTGTTAATCCCACGAACCTACTGGTGGCAAGTCTGTAAACTGGCACATGCCCACCTCCTAGGAGGCCACTTGGGCACTGAAAACACTTTAGAGTGAATTAAGCTCCGATTTTATTGGCTGTGAATTAATGAGGAGGTTTGCCATTTTTACATCTCTTGTCCAGAGTGTCAATTACGGCAAATTTTTAGGAAGGACCAAGGTCCTCTCATTCCCCTTCCCTTGACTGACGTTCCCTTTGAGTGAATTGGAGTCGATATAGTGGGACCTTTAGAGCCCTCTGCCCGAGGACACAAATGTATATTAGTCCTCATAGATTATGCTACTCGATATTCAGAGGCTGTTTCCTTGCCCTCAGCCACGTCTAAAGCTATTGCACGGGTACTTGTAGGGGTCTTTGCACGTGCCAGCAACCCTAAGGAAATCCTTACGGACCAAGGACATCTTTCACCTCAGAGACTTTCTAGGAGACAGCCAAGTTACTTAAAATAAAACATTTAAAGACTGTAGTGTATTAATCTCAAACCAATGGTCTAATAGAGAGATTTAATCAGACTCTCAAGCAAATGCTCCACAAGGTGCTCAGCAGCAGGGACGGGAGGAACTGTGATTAGCTCCTCCCCCTCGTACTATAGAGAAGTCCTACAAGCCTCTACGGAGTTTTCTCCTTTTGAATTAACATATGGTCTACAACCTCAGGGAATATTGGATATTTTAAAAGAAGGATGGGAAGGAGAGGCTCTTCCCTCTACCAATATATTAGAATATATCACGCAGTTATGCAATAGATTTGGAAAAATTCAACCAATATTAAAAAGTCACATGGAGGAGGCACAAGCAGCTCAGGCCCATTATTATGACTGTGACACGACTCTCAGAGAATTCCTTCCAGGGGATCATGTCATGGTCTTAGTACCTACCTCCCATTCTAAGTTGCTAGCACACTGGCAAGGCCCTTATGAAGTTAAGGAGAGGAAAGGGGTCATCGATTATTTGGTGAAACAACCCAATTGTCGACCGAGCAAGCAGGTTTATCATGTAAACTTGCTGAAGCCGTCGAAGGAAAGGGATCCCGATTCCTCATCTGCTCAGCCCCACTCCTTCTTTGCTCAGAACAATAACCTTAACTTCAGCCCTGCATTAACTGATAGAGACGGGAGCTCGAAGTAGCCATCTTGTCTGTCCAGAAGGTAGTGAGTGTAAAACCTGGGAGGACCTCCCTGATTGTCTGCAACATTTTGACAGAACCCAGGGTTATCGTTTGAGAACGTCTTTATTTGCTTCCCGAGGCAAAGAAGGCAGAGGTGGAGCTTGAAATCAAACACTGGAACTAGGAGTGATAGAGGAAAGTTATAGTCCCTGGTCCAGTCCATTCATATTGGTTAGTAAGCCTGATGGGAGTTGGAGATTTTGCAATGACTTCCGTCAGCATAATCAAGTCACCCAATTTGACGCCTATCCAATTCCTCGAGTGGACGACCTCCTTGAGAGACTTGGACAGGTGAGATTTTTGAGCACTTTACATGATGAAAGGGTTCCTGGCAGGTTCCTTTAATGGACTTCGCAAAGGTAAAAACCGCTTTCAGCACCCCTAGTGGACACTTGCAGTATTGTGTCCTTCCATTCGGGTTACTTGGGGCTCCTGCAACTTTCTAGCATCTGGTGGTGCTCTGCTCCCTAACGAGTATATTACTGCCTACTTAGATGACGTGGTGATTTATTCCAGCACATGGAAAGAACACATACAGTAGGTCAAAGCAGTATTATGGATGCTGGGAAAAGTCAGACTTCGCATCAATCCAAAAAAAGTTCAGTGAAACCACAGTGTTCAAAAGTAGATGCCATATTGAAATGGAAAAAGTATTTCTCGGACTAGCGGGGTATTACCGCTGGTTTGTACCTCATTTTGTTTCGAGAGCAGCGCCCTTAAGTGATTTAGCAAAGAAGAGGGCTCCAGACTATGTGGTATGGAATGATAAGACAGACGCTGCATTTTGTGACCTGAAGCAGCCCCTTACATCAGCACCTAAGCACCTAATTTTTCACTTTTTTTCATACTTCAGATGGACGCTTCGGACACAGGCCTGGGTGCCATGCTGAGCCAAAGCGTCAATGGTGTTGAACACCCCATCATGTACCTGAGCCGGAAGCTGTTGGATTGGGAGACTAGGTATGTGGTGATGGAGCAAGAGGCCCTTGCGATTAAATGGCCGATTACTCATTTGAGTTACATACCTCCTGGGGCATGAATTTACTCTTGTGACAGATCATGCACCCCTACAGTGGATGGCCTTGCACAATGAGTCTAATCCGTGGGTCACTAGGTGGTTTCTTGACCTACAATATATATATGTTTTCACTTGTTCATCGTAATGGCACCCTTCATGCCAAAACCAATGCTCTCTCTCGAGTCCACGACCTCACGGTCAGGTCCGCCCAACCCAATGGGTCTGGGCTGAGGGGGCCCATGTCACACCCTTGCAATTGGGAGACAGCTGAAGGGCCTAAATGATAGTAATTCCACACCAGACCAGAAGTTTCTCTCAATCTCTTGCAGACCATCCATGGGAAATCTCGCAGGGTACCGGTCCCAAGGATGATGTCACTTTTACTTCACCCGATAACATCACTTCTGGTTCCAGTGCCATTGATGATGTCACTTCAGGTTCCGGAGCTGATGATGACTTCACTTCCAGTCCTGATGACATCACTTCCTGTTTAGGCCCCTGATGACATCATTTCCTTTACTGGCCTTTGAAGCTGCCATCTTATCTCAATAACATCACTTCTGTTTTGGACTCAAAATACTTGAACATCTCTGTTCAAATTAACTAATTTTCCAGCCATGGGACAGTATACGCGTGGCTGCCCAAACCTTCATGATGTCTGTGATTCATTCTTGTGACAATGGTCAGTAAAGATAATAAAAAGGTGCTCAACACCCTCTAACCAATGACAGCCTCTTTTTAAGTGCCAGTTTGCTGACTAACAAGTCTTGATTTCCAACATCTTAATTTTATTTAGTTGAGATAAAATTTTTCAAAACATACAATATGCATGGTGTGTTGTTTTCCTGTATCCAGGAAATACTCAGAAAATATTGCATATACAGTGCCCTTCATAAAGTTTGGGAGAAAGACAAAATTTTCCTTGATTTACCCCTCTGCTCCACAGTTTGAAATTATAAATCAAACAATTCAAATGTGATTAAAGTGCACATTGTAGACTTTCATTTAAGTTTTTTGCCATACATTTTGGTCACACCATGTAGACATGACAGCACTTTTTTGTATCCCATAATGTTTAAGACAATGGCATGCATATTAAAGCAGTTATTTATAGTACTTTGTTGCATATTCCTTGCATGCAATGACTGCTTGAAGTCTGCGATTCATAGACATCACAAGGTGCTCAGTATCTTCTCTGGTAGTGCTCTGCCAAGCCTCTAATGCTGCCATGTTCAGCTCCTGCTTCTTTTGGGTGCTTGTCCCCTTTCATTTTCTCAAACATTATAGACGGTACTGTACCTCTGCTTCAACTTCCAAAGACAAGGTGATATGAGTAAGGTTCAAAATGGCAGCCGAGGTAAACATGTGCTTGAGAAAATATAAACTACCTGCTTAATATGTTGAATGTCTTGCTTTGTCATGAGGAAAAATGAAAATGTCATCTATATAGACCAAAACAAAACAAAGGTCTACAAAATATCCCTAAAAATATTGTTAATAAATGATTGGAAAAACAGTAAGCACATTTGCTAATCCAGAAACATTACCTGATACTCATAAGGTGCCATGGTTAAATGCTGTTTTTGTTCTACTCAAAACCATTTCTAGCATATTAAATGATCATTAAATGCACTACTTGAGTGATGCTTTGCAAAGATGGTTGAAAATATTTTCAGTTTTGTTTATTTATGCTTTCAGTTTTTCTCTAAAGGAATAAAAGGGTTCAGTTGCCTTATCATACACACTGATTATTCTGAACAATTACATGTATCATTCAAAAAACAGTTGTAAGATGAAGTATATCATACCTCTGAAAGACAAGAATAAATCATAATTAAATGTGGCCGAGAAGTTAAAAAATCCTATATATAAGTATTGTACTGTCATAATAAAATACAGTTATTGTTCAACTCAGATTCTTTTGACTAGATAACTGCCACTATTTTTTGTAAGAATACTACAGGCGTGCTGATTACCATGTCAGAGACACTGTGATAAACAGAGTGAATTCAGAAAAAGAACAACGACACAATTTGGCGTTCAAGTACCAAATTAAGAACAGATAAAATTAGACTCAAAAATACTTAATGAAGTGTATAACGATAAAAGTTTAAATTGGTTTGAGTTGTAAATGGAAGCATTCAAGATGAGTGACCAGTCTGTAACGTAGTACTTTTGATGAGATTTGCAGTGATTATCGCTATGGCCTAACAGCTTCAGCATCCAAAATTTTTAATCCCAGTACCTGGTTTCTTTTCTGTGATTAGTGTATACATTTTTCCAGACTCTTTGGGGTTTTTTCTAGAGGTACTCCCATTTGCATCCCATATCCCACCAGCAATTCTAACATTGGGTTGATTCCAAATGGTCCCTGTTATGAGTTTAAGTGTACTTTCTTTGTGAGTGACTGTCTGATAGGAGTAACTGCTGGCCAGCTTGTCCTTAAGGCCTCCAAACAATTTTTCTTTCAGGCTAGCATAATTGATTCCTAGGAATTATCATTATTTAGCCACATTTTCTGTTCACTTTTGTTTTGTTTACCTTCATGTCTCATTTGCGGTTTTCATTGACTGAAATTTATATTTTAATGGCAACTCAGTGCGGAATATCCGAATCACTTGTCTTTTTATAACTTTAGTGCTATTTTTTTATTTGTACACTAGTCGTTCCCTTGCAGTTCTTTCTATGTTGTCATGAGTTCAGAATGTTCTGAGCTGTAGCTATTGAAAAGCTGAGCTGCATTTTTCCAATCATTAAAGTCACTGATTATTTTGAAAAGTGAAAAGTGGAAATAATTGGTTTTCTCTTTAATTTGTTAGCCACTGTCAAATTTATTGAAGCAATGGTAGTGACAAATTCTCTCGTCATTTCTTTTTGTAAAAGTAAAATTTGGTTGAATTAAAGCAGGTCTTTTGCTAGCAAACTTGATAATGAACTTTTCAAACACTGTTAGGACAAGTCATTCAGCAGAATCTATAGGTTCCTTCTTGACAAATTCACTTGTCCATTATTTAGCTGTTTAGTATTTATATTCACAAATAGTATTCTGAGATAGACTACATTAGCAAAACACTAAAAATTATGAAGTTGTAATATATTGCATTTAATGCAGGGTTGAATAACACACTTTAATATTCCAATTAAACAAGTCTTAGGGTTTACTCACACTGGCAATTCGTTTTGTCCCTGAGCATGGAAAACAGACATGACATCAATGATGCGACATGTCAGTTCTCACATCATTCAATATCTTTTGAGTTTAAAACAGGACTTGATTATTTCTTTATAAATAACAATTTCTTGCCTACAATTAAATCTTGTAAGTACAACACTACTGTTATCCCTGAACACGCCCCTTAGCTCATGGAGCTAAAATCATTATGCCCCACATATTCATCTTGCAGCTGGTGTTTTAACCCACTTTTATTAGCAGACAAGAACTGTACAGAATTTATATCCAAGCGAATCGATTTTTTTACAGACAAATACATCCTCAGAAGTTTCTGTAGGAATACTCTGGGAAACCCTAAAGACTATCTTAAGAGGACAGATTATCTCATATCTTTCCAACAGAAGTAAATTGGAAACCAAGAAGGTATCAGAGCTAATCAGTGAAATTACCAGAATAGATCAAGAACATGCCAGGTGTCCAAACGAGGCACTTCATAGGAAAAGACTCTGCATTCAGAACTCAACTTCTTGACAACTAAAGAAACAGAACGACTCATTTTTAAATCAAGACATCATTAATAGAAAGCTAATAAGATCTTAGCTCAACAAATCCACAAGCAGGAAGTTCACAATGTAATCCCAGCAATCACAAACACAGACAGAGAAAAAATCATTGACAATAAAAATATAATGCACACATTTTGAGACTACTATAAGTCCTTATATTCTACTGAGTTTAAAAAAGATAAGACACAACGTAATACATTTCTGGATGCATTACAGCTATGACGACTAGATGCTCTCAGTGCAGAGGATTTACTAGATGCTATAAACTCACTTCAGAGTGGGAAAGCAGCAGGCCTGGATGGCTAACTTGCCGACTATTATAAAACATTCTCAATTAAGCTAGCTCCACTTTTATTAGCAACATTTACAGAAACTAGAGACAATAAAATTCTGCCTCAAACTTTTTGCCAAGCATTAGTTACCGTCTTTCCTAAGCAAAATAAGGATTATTACAATGTGCATCATACTGACCAATTTCACTTCTGAATAATGATGTTCAGATACTCCTCAAATTCCTAGCTAGAAGGATTGAGAAAATGCTTCCTTCGGTAATATCACAAAACCAAACTGGATTTATTAAAGGCAGACACTTAGCTTCCAATCTTATATTCACCCACAAAGTCTAACAACCCAGAGATATTATTATCGTTGGATGCAGAAAAAGCATTTGATATGGCTGAATGGAACTACATCTTCGCTACATTAGAGAAATTTGGGTTTGGCCCAAAATTTGTGCAAGGATCAAACTACTGTATACCAGTCCAGAAGCTTCAATTTGTATAACAACATTAATTCAGACTACTTCAAACTAGAATTTGGTTCTAGATAAGGATGCCCCTTGTCACCACTGCTTTTTGCAATCGCCATTGAGCCACTGGCAGTTCACTGTAGAAATGCTTATGAGATAAAGACAATTATCAGAGGACTTGAACAGAAAATTTATCTATATGCAGATGATATGGTACTGTATATATCAGATCCACAAAATACTGTGCCTGCAGTCCTAACAGCACTAACAGAATTTCAAAAGATTTCTGGTCTCAGAATTAATTTGAATAAAAGTGTGCTCTTTCCAGTGAACTCTCAAGCACACAATATTAGATTGGACACCTTCCCTTTTATCATCACAGATCAGTTTAAATACCTAGGGGTAAACATCACAAGTAAACATAAAGCTCTTTATCAACAGCATTTTGCTGTCTGTATGGAAAAAATTAAATAAGACTTGCATAGATAATCTACCCTCCATCTCAGTTTAGCTGGAACAATTAACATTGCCAAGTTGAATATCCTTCCTAGCTTCTTTTTTTATTTGAAAACATTCCAATATACATCAATAAATATTTTTTTAAGAAATTAGATGCAACCATAACCTCATTTATTTGGAATTCAAAACATCCACGTATGCAAAGTGCGACCCTACAAAGACCTAAAGCTGAAGGTGGCATGGCTCTCCCTAACTTTCAATTTTATTACTTGGTGGCAAATATACAAGCTATAAAAACCTGGACATTGACACAAATAGGTGAGCAGACACAGGCTTGGTCAGGAATAGATATGAAATCCTGCAGTACATCTTTATATTCGTTGCTTTGTACCCCAATAAGTACAAGTCATCGCCAATATACTAACAACCCAATTGTGCTTCAGTCACTCAGAATATGGAACTAATGTAGGAAGTTTTTTAAGATAGAGTAGCTTTTATCTGTGGCACTTCTGCATGAGAATTACCTTTTCCCACCCTCTCAAACATATGCAGTTTCTAATGTCTAGAAAACATTCATGATTAAATCACTTAGAGATCTGTATATAGACAACGTATTCGCATCCTACAAACAATTACACTCCAAGTTTAACTTTCCAGCAACACATTTCTTTCACTACCTTTAAATTAGAAACTGTGTTAAACCAAACCTGCCCAATTTTCCTCACCTTCCACCTACCTCTATTCCAGGAAAAACCTTGATCAGTCTTGAGGACTTAGACAGTATCTCCTTAATATATAAAAACATTTTACAGTCCCTCCCTTTCAAAGATCCCAGAGTACAGTAAGAAAGGATCTCTCACTCAAAATCTCAAAATTAAAAATCGAGCGCATCTGTCTCATTTGAAATTGTCCAAAATGTTTCCAGGGCAAAATCCAATCTGTGAACGTTGCAATCAAGTTCCTGCCTCACTGGGCCACATCTTTTGGGCATGCACTAAATTAACATAATCTTTGAAAAATCTTTCAATGCCTTTCACGGAGTCTTGATGTCACTATGCCACCTAATCCATTAACAGCTGTGTTTGGTGTGCTTCCAGATGGCCTTAAAGTGGAGAAGAATAAACAAACTGTAATTGCCTTTACTACACTATTAGCACGTAGACTTATCTTGCTCAACTGGAAGAATCTCACGTATTTTAAGTCAGTAGGTAACTGATGTTATCTACTATTCGAAATCAGAAAAAATCTAATTTTCACTTAGAGGATCTGTACAAAACTTTTTCAAAACCTTTCAGGATCTAATCAGTAACATTTTAGAATACGTATTTAAATTGAGGAAGTGGATTCTCTCCTCTCTTTCTTATTCTATTTGTTTTTATTAATTTATCTATTTACCTATTTTTACTAGTTAAAAGTTTAAGTCTAGCTCTCTTTCTCATGGGGGGTTGATTTGTTTTGAACCTAGTTTTGTTAAACTTGACTTGCTTGTATGGAATGTTATTTGATTTTAATGAAATCAGTACAATTTTACTCTCACCTTACACATGAACATGAATTGTAGTTGGCAAGAAAAACTGTAAATTTCTCCCTTAACATCATTTGTCACTGTAAAAATCTTCGAGGACGTGCAGCACAATTAACAGCAAAACGCTACACTGCACATTCAGTAAGTCTGTAAGGGGTAGACTGTTATCCTGCCCTATAAGACTCCAAAACACCCACAAAATAAGTAAAATCGCTTTAACATGCATGCTATCACTCTGTGTTTGGATCTTGTATAGGCTTTACACAAAGTTGTGTGCCCAGGTCTAGAATGTTAAGCGCAGTGTGAATGCTGGCCAACAATTGTGCTTGGGCATGGCACAGAACAAACTTGCCTAGTGTGAGTACACCCTTAGTCTACGCCAGTTGCTGCTACTTAAATTGATATGAAAGTTCATGAGTCACACACTGACTCATAAATTCCTACTGATGACATTCTTAAACTTAGTTTATTCAATGTGATACAGATGTAACAATTAAGCTGTATAAATGGTGTCTTTGTCATGTTTTAAGAAATGTTTCCTTCTTTTAGTGTTGCATTTGTTTTAAAGAAGTATTCCTAGTGTTACATCAATAGCTCTTATGTAACTCTTATGTACAAGTCCAAGGAGGTTATGCTTACAAGTCCAAGGAGGTTCTGCTCAATTTTTATAAAGCACTGGGGAGGCCACATCTTAAGTACTGTGTGCAGTTTTGGTCTCAATACTACAAAAAGGACATAGCAGCGCTAGAAAAGGTCCAGAGAAGAGCGACTAGGCTGATTCCAGGGCTACAGGGGTTGAATTATGAGGAAAGATTAAAAGTGCGGAGCCTATACAGTTTAAGCAAAAAAAGATTAAGAGGTGATATGATTGAAGTGTTTAAAATTATGAAGAGAATCAGTACAGTGGATCGAGACTGTTATTCTAAAATGACTTCATCAAGAACACGGGGACACAGTTGGAAACTTGTTAAGGGTAAATTTCACACAAACATTAGGAAGTTTTTTTTTACACAAAGAACGATAGACTCTTGGAATAAGCTACCAAGTAGTGTGGTAGACAGTAAGACATTAGGGACTTTTGGAAGAAATAAGTGGATAGGACTGGCAAGCTTTGTTGGGCTGAATGACCTGTTCTCGTCTAAATTATTCTAATGTTCTAACTTAAGGAAAGTCGTCTTTATGAAGAGAGACATGGGAATTCTAAATATGCAGATACTCCACTCATTCTACTCATTCAGTTTAAGCTTTGTTGTATTCAGAAAATATGAATTATTATTCATGTTTAATTCTTAAAGTAACAATAAAATGAGAACAGAAAAGTATAGAAAAGCAAGACATGAAATGGTATAAAAATGGACAACATATAGTACATCGTAGTCATATTTGATTCTGTCTCTGCATAAAGCATACTACCTGTACTTTCACACTGCTCCTGTTACTCACATCCTCTACATTTTGGGAATATAAACTGTTTATGAAACTTTGATGAATTGAATCATTTGCCAGACCATAAAGTAAACAACAACAACTTCCGGACTTCAGGAAATACTATACTTTAATTCATAAAAGCATTTGGAATCAATCTGTACAGCAGATAGAATGTCATGTGATATAAGGTTCTTGTAAAGCTCTTAAGATAGCTTGTACTCACCAGTATGGAGCACTGGCACCTCTTCCAATTTTAGCAAAGAGTACTGGTACCTTTTCCTATGTATAATCTAACTTGCAGAGGTGGATCTACCATCACAGTGTTCTGGGTTTCTGTGCCCAGAGGCCCATGATAGCAAAGGGCCTTTTTACCAAGGACTTGATTAAATGAATGTAAATGACCAAAGGAGAAACCTCAATATCATACTCCCCACTTGATCAAGTGCAAGACAAAAAAATCAAGTATAAGAAATACCACGGTGCATTTAATGACCTGGCATCTGCATGCTGCCTTGTTAAAAGTATGATCAACTCTCTGTTAAGTAGCTAAATCACCCAGGGGCCTCTGGGGGTGTTAATCTAGACTTGCTCAAAGGAGACCCCTCCATGCCCTTCAATAGAATATTGATATATTTCAACACCTGAAGCTTCACAGCAGACTCCAAACCCCGAGCTCACCCATTGTACCCTTTGATTGACTGTTAGTGTATCATGATGATCAAAGCTTCATCATATTGGCAACTTTTATTAGTGTTTCAGTGAGTGCTGGCACCTTTAAGTGAAGCTTCTTAAGGGCACACCCCCTTCTGTCACTCTGATTGAATGTCACTGTATTTCCATAAAAAGAGTCCTGCCAGTAATTTGATTCCGCTTGAACCACTGATTGATGTCAGTAGACAGCACATTTTCTTGTGTCCAACAATACAAGTGTAGGAGTATGCCTCACTCTTCTTGCATGTCTTCAGCCCCATTTGGATGTGGTTATGTCTTTGGATCCTTTGCATCTAACATAAGTCATTATATATTACAGTATATATGAGCTATAGAATGTAAATCACCTAGCAGTTTCCACCATTGGTCTATTGATGCTAACTAGAATGGGTCACTCTTTATGTTTTATGAAGTCCTTGATGTTCAGATCTAGGCTGTTCTCAATATATAGTTTTGCCTAGCAACATATTTCTACAGTATATACAATGTCCTCATTGTTACTAGTCAGCAGCTTAGTCACTGTGGCCATCATCACCAAATCAGATGATGTGACTCTTCTTTTATTTATCTGTAAACTCTCACATGAAGAGTGAACACAGAGTCTGAGTTGATAGCTTTAGGTAATTCTAGTGTTTGAAATCTGTTACTTCACATTTAAAAATTCAAGACAATATAGAGTTCCATTAATAGAATAAATGAGATACAGCAAACATGCACATTAAAGAAGGAAAATAAAAACTTCACTTAAAAGCATTAATGGGTAAAATACACATCTGGAGTGCCCTTGATTCCTCAGTTATTACAAGCAAAGACACAGGTGTAACCTGGCCAACTAGGCACACAAAACCTCATGGGTATTTGACAATATTGTGATCTTAAAATTGAAAAATCAACTCCCTGTAGTGCCTTTGGTAGCATGTTGACCTGTGTATTAAAAGGCCTTGAGCTTTTTTGCTTACATGCAGGCTTTCAATGTAAAATCAAACTGACATTTGATTTATCAATTCATGGTGTGTGTGTGTGTGGAGTGTCAATAAATTGATTTGTAAAAAATTGTGTTGTTTATATACACTTACACTGTATTAAACATACAAGCTTTTCATGATACACATGCATCTTCACTCAATTTTATATACAGCATTGTATATAAATATTATAAATTTGTATTTATTAATACATGAGACAGTTTTCATTTTACACAGTTTAAATTTGCATGTGATATAGGTAAATAGTAATAAATTTGTCCAGCCCTCACAGGTTCACATGTGGCTTCACCCATAACTCTATAATGGATATACAGTGCCTTGAAATGGGCGCTGAGCAGGCTACTGTCAATCATGGAGAATCCACTGCATCCACTGATCAGGATCATCTCCAGACAGAGGAGCAGCTTCAGTGACAGACTGCTGTCACTGTCCTGCTCCACTGACAGACTGAGGAGATCGTTCCTCCTCCACACTATGTTACTCTTCAGTTCCACTCGGGAGGGGTAAACGTTAATATTATAATAAATTATTGTCTGTCTGTTATACCTTCATTGTTATCACTCTTTAATTTAATATTGTTTTTTATCAGAATGCTGCTGCTGTAGTATGTGGATTTCCCCTTGGGATTAATAAAGTATCTATCTATCTATCTATCTATCTATCTATCTATCTATCTATCTAT
>JANRMT010062808.1:20942073-20982696 GCA_026402145.1 Polypterus bichir lapradei | reverse complement strand
TGTTACGTTATTATTAAAATGTTTCCTTTTCTTTTTACTTCTCCGCTGCCAAACGCAGGTATTTTGCTATATATATATAGAGAGATAGATATGACAACAACACTCATATCAATGACAAAACAATTACATTAACATGTTACGTTATTTTTAAAATATTTCCTTTTCTTTTTCATAACTTCTTTAACACACTACTTCTCCACTGCGAAGCGCGGGTATTCTGCTAGTTAGATATATAAAACCATTTTACAGTCCCTCCCTTTCAAAGATCCAAGAGGACAAGGACAATGGGAAAAAGATTTCTCACTCAACATCTCAGACAAGGAGGGGAAGGTAGCAATGCACAGAATTCACTTGAGCTCCATGTTCTTCCAGATGGGCTCAAAGTGGAGAAGGACAAACAAACTGTAATTGCCTTTACTACACTATTGGCATGTAAACTCATCTTGCTCAACTGGAAGAATCCTAACTCTCCTCTTTTATGTCTGTGGGTAACTGATGTTATAAATTATTTGAAATTGGAAAAAAATCAAATTTGCACTTAGAGGATCTGTGCAGAACTTTTTTAAAACCTGGCAGGATCTAATCAATAACATTTTAGATTAAGCTCTTAAAGCACTGAGGAAGCAGATTCTCTCCACCTTTCTTTTTCTTATCTATTTACCTTTATCCACTTATTAATTCATCAATTTACTTATTTTTACTAGCTTTAAGTTTTACTCTGTTGGCCATGCTCTCTTTCTCAGGGGTGGGGGTTGATTTGTTTTCAATCCTATTTTTGTAAAAATCTATCTATTTGTATGGAATGTTGTGCAATTACAAAAAAAATATATATATAAAAAAAAGAGCTGCTGATTAGGACATATATATTCAAAATAAAAGCTTGGCACTCATTATGAAATAATCAGTCACCCTGCTCTGCTCTGTTGACTCCTCATGGCATGCTTCAGTGCCACATTCTTAAAAATAATGGTCCTTTAATGTCACTGTATGGTTCTTTTTTGGGTGGTGTGGTTCCTCATAGAGCAATTGCTTAAAAAGTGAAACATTTCATTATGGGAAAAGTTCTTTGACATATAAAGTTGGTTCTTTGTGCTTTCAAAATCTTCAAAAACAGGAAAAGAACACTGACAATGGAACCACCAAGCAAGAGAAAAAGAGGAAGGCCAAAGAGAAGGTTTATGGATGTGGTGAGGGAAGGTATGAAGGCAGTCAGTGTGGCAGAAAATGATGTAAAAGACAGGGATAGATGGAGACGGATGACGCTCTGTGCAACCACTAAATGGGAGTGGCAGAAAGAACAGGAAGAAGAAGATGTAGAAAAAAAGTGAAAGTTTTAATACATTGTGGGGTACCTAGCAGGACACTAACAAATGAAGAAAACCACAACTTAGCTTGTATTATAATATGCAGTAAGAGTCCCATTAAAGTCATGAGCCATTTGGTATTTCACAAATCTGTTATCATCTATTCATGATTATGTATGAAGCTTGTTATGGATCTAAATAAATAAAGATTCTTTTGGAACCTTTATGTGGATATGTCTTTTGGAAACCAAAAATGGTTCCCCTATGACATTTCTCTGGAGAACCACTCTGGCACCTTTATTTTTAAGAGAGCACTTGCTGGCACAAGCTGCTACCCCTGTTCATAGAAAGTGACAACTGAGATACTGGAAGCCTTGGATTGTCTATCCAGGTTTATCTTCTGCGGGAATTCTGTAGAGTGTAGTTTTTGGCTCCCTCTCCTCTGTCATTAGCAGGCCAATTGTCAATTATAATTTTATCAGGACTTTAAATTGTCATGATCTGTTCACACTACTCATTGTCATCCATTCTGTTTTACTGCGTGTTTAATATACTGTAATTTGTGCATTTATGCATTTAAACGTTGCATAGTTTACTGTTAGTGCAAGTTATAGTTGTAAACATTCAGTCATGTTAAAAAGTAAGTACACCCTATGGAAACTGTTGACTTTTCAACAAATTTAAACAGGCAAACAATAGATTTTCATGCAAGCAATGCCTCCGGCTAAAGGTGATACATTTGAATAAAAACATAAGTAAAATGTGACTTTTCAATCATTTATTCAATAAAAATATCAATAGATGTCCACCCTTAGCCTCAGAAGCTTGTTTTATCCCCTTTAAGAACAATGACTTCTTATATGCATTTTGCATAACTGCCCACAAGACTCTGACATTGACTCACCACTCCTCCATGCTCCTTCAGTTTCAAGATGTTTTAAGATGTTTGTAGATTTTTTTGTATGTACTGCCTGTTTCAAATCCCTCCACAATATTTAAATGTGTTGAAGTGGGCATTGACTAGGCCAATCCATAACTCTCCATTTCTTCTTTTTGAGCCATTCCTTGGTGGATCTGCTAGTGTGCTTCAGATCATTACCATGTTGAAATGTCCATTTCTAGTTCAGCTTCAACTTTCAGACAGGCAGCCTCGTATTCTCTTCAAGTATGCATTAATATGATGCAGAATTCATAGTTGACTCCATGACTGGAAACTGCTCAGGCCTTAAGGCAGTAAAACTGCCCCAAACCATAACATTTCCACCACCATGCTTCACAGTTGGATTGAAGTTCTTCTCTTGAAAAGCTGTCTTCAGTTTACATGTCTACTACTACTGTTGCTAAACAACTCAGCTCCACAGTGCCTGGCCTATGTTTTAATGTTCTTTTTAGGTATCAGTAGCTTTTTCCTGGCACTCATTGTAGGCATGTTAATTTTGTGCAATCTTTTTCTGATTGTATGTGCATGCACTTTGACACCAACCTTTGTAAAGGTTACCTATATATGCCATGATGAAATTTTGAGATTATTGAAGTCTTCTTTTTGTATCAAACAGGCTGCTTCCAGGCTGAATTTACTGGGCCAGCTATTGTTGGACAAATTAGCAGTTGCTTGAAATTTATGCCACTGGTAGATGATTTTCCTTACAGTGGAATGACTGATTTCAAATAATATGACAATCTTTTTTAAATCCCTTGCCAAACTGTACACCTTCCTTTCTGAAGGTCTTAGAGAGAGCTCTTTAGATCCTGGCATGATGACACCCCACATGTCAATTGTAAAGAGAACATCAGACTCTAGATATCTGTGGTTTAAATAAAACAGATTCCACCTGTATACTCTTAATCTAGGCACCTAATTCTAATTTCATCTATTCAAAGTGGTGATAAATGTAGGTTTGTACTACTACTTCTGTACTATGAACTTCTTCCATGACAAATCTGCATTTTTCTTTATTTAGATTATGAGAATGAATATAGTACATCATGTCAATTTTATGTGTCCTTTGCTCAAGACACTTTATTAATCCCAAGGGGAAATTCACATACTCCATCAGTAGCATACTGATAAAAAACAATATTAAATTAAAGAGTGATAAAAATGCAGGTATAACAGATGCAGTGCAGTGGATTCTCCATGATTGACAGGAGCCTGCTCAGCACCCGTCACTCTGCCACGGATGTCAAACTGTCCAGTTCTGTGCCTACAATAGAGTCTGCCTTCCTCACCAGTTTGTCCATCCTCTTTATGCTGCCTCCCAAGCACACCACCACGTAGAAGAAGGCGATCGCCACAACTGTCTGATAGAACATCTGCAGCATCTTATCACAGATGTTGAAAGACGCCAGCCTTCTAAGGACAGAGCATCAGTATTGGCAGTCCAGTCCAATTTATCATCCAGCTGCACTCCCAGGTATTTATAGGTCTGCACCCTCTGCACACAGTTACCTCTGATGATCATGGGGTCCATTAGGGGCTTGGGCCTCCTAAAATCCACCACCAGCTCCTTGGTTTTGCTGGTGTTCAGGTGTAAGTGGTTTGAGTCACACCATTTAACAAAGTCCTTGATTAGGTTCCTATACTCCTCCTGCCCACTCCTGATGCAGCCCATGATAGCAGTGCCGTCAGTGAACTTTTGCACATGGCAGGACTCTGAGTTGTATTGGAAGTCCGATGTATACAGGTTGAACAGGACCAGAGAAAGCACAGTCTCCTGCGGCGCTTCTGTGTTGCTGACCACAATGTCAGACCTGCAGTTCCCGAGATGCACATACTGAGGTCTTTCTGTAAGATAGTCCACAATCCATGCCACCAGATATAAATCTACTCCCATCTCTGTCAGCTTGTCACTAAGGAGCAGAGGTTGGATGGTGTTGAAGGCGCTAGAGAAGTCCAGAAACATAATTCTTACAGCACCACTGCCTCTGTCCAAGTGGGAGAGGGATCAGTGTAGTATATAGATGATAGCATCCTTCACTCCCACCTTCTCATGGTATGCGAACTTCAGAGGGTCGAGGGCATGGTGGACCTGTGGCTTCAGGTGGTGAAGCAGCAGCCGCTTCCATGTTCTTATAATCATCTACAAATTTTACCTTGAAGCAAAACTTTAGCAAAACCAAAAAAATTTTCAAGCGTTTTGTTAAAATACCAGCCAGATGCATACAATTCCAGCTATAAACAAAAAAGTGAATGTTTGCTGGTCTTATATAGTGCAGCACTACAGTATTCCAGTATTTAATTATATTTCTATTGTTATTTAAGGAATTATTGTAAATTGTTTCTTTAAATATGGAAAAGAAGAAATTAGAATCACAGATCTGTATTTCAGGCTTTTATTTCAAGAATCAAAAAGCACTGAGAGTGCTCCAGTAGTGAAGTGCTTAGCACAACTGCCTCTAAAGCTCCAGGGGCCATGGAATGGAATCCGAGTACGAAGTTATTTCACTGGATGTGAACATGTCCTATCACATGTATGTTTGCTCTTTAGATATAAAGTAAACAATGTATAATTTTATTTAAAAAATTGCTAAAGGATGATAATCTTCTTTTGCATGTCATATCTGAAGAAGTGACATGTAATTATATATAGTTAGGTCCATAAATATTTGGACAGAGACAACTTTTTTCTAATTTTGGTTCTGTACATTACCACAATGAATTTTAAATGAAACAACTCAAATGCAGTTGAAGTGCAGACTTTCTGCTTTAATTCAGTGGGTTGAACAAAAAGATTGCACAAAAATGTGAGGCAACTAAAGTATTTTTTTAACACAATCCCTTCATTTCAGGGGCTCAAAAGTAATTGGACAATTGACTCAAAGGCTATTTCATGGGCAGGTGTGGGCAAGTCCGTCGTTATGTCATTATCAATTAAGCAGATAAAAGGCCTGGAGTTGATTTGAGGTGTGGTGCTTGCATGTGGAAGATTTTGCTGTGAACAAACTACATGCGGTCAAAGGAGCTCTCCATGCAGGTAAAAGAAGCCATCCTTAAGCTGCGAAAACAGAAAAAACCCATCGGATAAATTGCTAAAATGTTACGAGTGACAAAATCTACAGTTTGGTACATCCTGAGAAAGAAAGCGAGCACTGGTGAACTCAGCAACGCAAAAAGACCTGGACGTCCACGGAAGACAACAGTGGTGGATGACTGCAGAATCATTTCCATGGTGAAGAGAAACCCCTTCACAACAGCCAACCAAGTGAACAACATCTCCAGGGGGTAGGCGTGTCGATATCCAAGTCTACCATAAAGAGAAGACTGCATGAAAGTAAATACAAAGGGTGCACTGCAAGGTGCAAACCACTCATAAGACTCAAGAATAGAAAGGCTAGATTGGACTTTGCTAAAGAACATCTAAAAAAGCCAGCACAGTTCTGGAAAAATATTCTATTGACAGATGAAACCAAGATCAACATCTACCAGAATGATGGCAAGAAAAAAGTATGGAGAAGGTGTGGAACAGCTCATTATCCAAAGCATACCACATCATCTGTAAAACATGGTGGAGGCAGTGTGATGGCTTGGGCGTGCATGGCTGCCAGTGGCACTGGGACACTAGTGTTTATTGATGATGTGACACAGGACAGAAGCAGCCGAATGAATTCTGAGGTGTTCAGAGACATACTGTCTGCTCAAATCCAGCTAAATGCAGTCAAATTGATTGGGCGGTATTTCATGATACAGATGGACAATGACCCAAAACATACAGCCAAAGCAACCTAGGAGTTTATTAAAGCAAAGAAATGGAAAATTCTTGAATGGCCAAGTCAGTCACCTGATCTTAACCTAATCGAGCATGCATTTCACTTGTTGAAGACTAAACTTCGGACAGAAAGGCCCACAAACAAACAGCAACTGAAAGCCGCTGCAGTAAAGGCCGGGCAGAGCATTAAAAAGGAGGAAATCCAGCATCGGGTGATGTCCATGAGTTCAAGACTTTAGGCTGTCATTGCCAGCAAAGGGTTTTCAACCAAGTATTAGAAATGAACATTTTATTTCCAGTTATTTAATTTCTCCAATTACTTTTGAGCCCCTGAAATAAAGGGATTGTGTTAAAAAAATACTTAAGTTGCCTCACATTTTTATACAATCTTTTTGTTCACCCCACTGTATTAAAGCTGAAAGTCTGCACTTCAACTGCATCTGAGTTGTTTCATTTAAAATTCATTGTGGTAATGTACAGAACCAAAATTAGAAAAAAAAAGTTGTCTCTGTCCAAATATTTATGAACGTAACTGTATGTCTTCATGTGAAGTACTTTTTATATATTTATAAATATTGTAAATGTGCAATCTCTGCTTTAATAAGTTCTTGTCTTGGAGTTAGAAAATGTTTGTGTCAGAATGCATCTGCAAATAGAATGATGTGGGAGACGGTTCAAAACTGAGTAGTTCTGTGCTTTTTTTATCCATTTTCAGATTCATTTCACTTGCTTACTTCCTCAGCAAGTTTCTGAACAAATGCCTTTAGGCTTTTACAGCTATTTGCACCAAGAAATCTTTTCTAACCATCTAGTTTTGCACTACAGATTCTGCTATGACTGCACCATCCCTAGAGGTTTTCTGAGAAATTCAATTTAGCAGTTGTTTGTGGCTCATACCAGAAAAGGCCTTACTTATGGATTTGTAACCAGTTTGAACGCTAGGTGTCACTGTTGCCCCATTAAACCCAACAGACAGAAACTCAGGGCACCAGGTAAAAGCACCAAGAAGATCCTTATAAATATTTTCTTCCTATAACAGTGCTCCCCAAAGACCACAGCCACAATAAGCATGGCAAGTGTCAGAGGGGGACATTTTTTGTACACTGGGTGGTTCCATTTTTCTCTTAGGCAAAGGATCATGTAAATATTACATTTAAAACACAGGAGATGAAGAGGCAATATGCAACCATTGTTGGGACTGGGGTGAGAGGTTAAAAGGCAAATTTCCTGGGTAATCCTGTTACTGATTATTGCCTAGGTCACAGCAACACAAGGAACCCAGAGTGGAACAAAAAGAACGACAAAGAGACAGGGATTCCATGATTTTGACAAAATGTCTGTTGAGAAAGGAGTGTCTGGTGAACAGAGTGCATCCTTGGACATTTGGACAGTTAATTGTTGGGGTAACACAGCACGCAAACTGGACTTGGCACCACTAAAGGTTGTATTCTCCAATTCATGTTTTTAATGGAGTGTGGACTGTGTGCTTTCCTTTTTAAGAAAAGGAATTTTGTTCCTTATATTGTTAGATTTTTTATGTTTGTTTATCTTTTTAATGTGCTTTATACTGTCTTGTATAACAGAAGTTGCTGTTGCTTTTCCTGAAATTACTGTGTGTCTTTCATTGTGTGTTTACTCACCACCCAATTTAAAGAAACCTGTGTGCTATTATCAGTAAATTTCAAAAGTTCCTAGTCTCTTAATAAAAATGGGTGGCATATTTTAACAGTGTCTAGATTAGATTACCAGACATCTGTCACACAATTAATTACAATAATCAATACAATTCTCTTTCTCTCTCTCTATTTTCTCCTTCAAAACTCCCAGCAAGCTTTGTCCTCCTCCACCCAATTCTTGCTCGCTTGCTGGGTTCCCAACAGTTTTTAAATAGTGCCCAATCTGCAAGTGCCTCCATCCTTCCATTCACATGACATGGTAGTACTTCCAGGCTATGGGTGAGACATGTCTCCTCAGGTTCACTTGCAGCATCCTTTGGCCGCACCCACGGTACCCAGCAGGGCTGTGGTATTAAACTATATGTCCCATCGTACCCTTCAGGCACCGCTGCAGTCCAGGGAAGCTGCCATCTTGCGTCTTGAGGGAGGCAGTGTCCTACAAAAGCTGCCTTTCCCCATCTTTCCATCTCTGGGGCATCCTGGCCAGGATGAGCTGCCAGCAGTCTGTTACTCCAGATTTATACTTTTTCCTTTTCCCCTGTGTAATATACCATGATACACAAAGAAAAGAAGAACATTTGAGTTGTGCTGCATTTGCAGTTGCAAAAAAAGCATGTGGGTGATCACATGTACTGTAATAACAAACACTACATTAATTGACACCAGTAGGTCAGTCTCAAATTTTTTTTAGAGTTGACCTCTAAATTGAGTCATTTTGAAAATAATTACATGCTGTTGTTTATTAATTCTCATTGCGTCAGCTGGAGCATAAGGCATCAGAAACAAAAATTGTCACTTGTTGCTTGGGTTTCACCAGTGAATGCAACAGAACAAGAACTTCCTTTTGACTTCCATCTCTATTTGTCATAATAGACATTGCTGTCTTAGTCTCTGACTGATTACCCAAGATCGGCTTACATTTTCCCAAGGCTTGTATAATTTCTAAAAATCTCTGTAGTGTTTCAATAGCAGTAAGTTTCTTTTTTATGTGGTGAGTTGCTAACCCAATTCAAAATCCTCCTCTTTTCTCATCCTGGGCTTGGGACCAGGTGCTGAAAGAATGAATTACATTCTATAACAAGGGGCAAATGATGTTGCGAAGTTGACATTGGCAAAATGCTTACTAGAGACAGAAGGAAAAGCAGCTAAGGGAAAAAAATAGTAATTTGGTGGTGCAGTGTGTTAGTGTGGACAAGAACGGAAGCTTTCCCCCTTACAGATAATATCAGCCCCACATAGTAGTGGCTAATGGGCTAGAGACTTCTACTGTGCTGCTGCTTGTATTTTCGTGTGTGTGTGTCTTTACTGAATAAGGAAGCAGGGGGGCAGTTATACCAAAGAGTATACTTTAAATTTGAGGTCATGATTATGCCTTAGGCCAGGTTTATACTTCATGCGACGCGACGCATGCTCCAGCAGACACTACTGCTACACAAGTGTTTTACTGTTTATATTTTCATGCGTACTTTGCGTAAATCTGGAATAATCTACCAGGTGGCAGTGTAAGATATTATCACGGTGAGAACAGGTTCGGCTTCGCTGTGTTGTGAATTGCCTGGAACACCCATTAAATTCCGATGACACCTTACCGCAATATCTCTGAAAAGGATGTTTAATGATTGAATCCATCAATCCAGATATGTGCCCATTTTAGCAAGGCACGAGGCAAAAACAATCCCTACACGGGGCATCAACTTTTCGCAAGGTGAATACAAGCACTCACATACACTCACGTCATTTTAGTGTCACCAAATCTACATATCTTTGGAAGGAAACCAGACCACACTGTGGAAACCCAGCAGGAAAACATGTAAACTCCAGGTGGGGAATACCAGCAACGTGACTCATTGTGAGACAACACTGCTACCGCTCCGCCACCGTGTCACCCCGATGTGTGTATTAATTAACAGTATTCGTTATTTAAATGAAATTAACGATTTATCTGTAAAATGTAACATACATACTTTAATGCATTTCATCATGAAAGTGATATCAAGTATAAATCTAAGGATTCTAAATGTGCAGGGAATTGAATATCATACATTTAATATGTTCTGTGTGGTGATCTATTGCTGTTTGCCACTGCTATCAGGTCAGGAGGAAGCCCCAGAAAAAAAGACGGCACAAAAGAAGGCATGTGAGACTTTTAAAATGTATCGTGTCATTACAATCAGGAAAATGCGACACTTGAATATAAAAGCACAACAAATGCATCTGTATGTCAGCATTTTGCTTCACCACATCGACCCATTCATCAAACATTGAAGCACACACATCAATCCCATAGAATCCGCATAGTGGCTTTCTGTCACATGTAGATAGTAAACAGAAACTCTGACATCACATTCCAACTTTTATCACACTGCACCCCCCGACTTTTTGCTGGCACTGTATCTCGCACATGCGTCGCGTTAATTTCTGAGGACCTGCTCAGAGGACGCGTCAAATGAACGCTGGGAACGCGTGGCAGCCATGATGCGTGCACATACGCGTTCTAAGCGTGAAGTATAAACAAGCCCTAAGTGAACATTTCATCATGAGCATGAATAATGTGGTTTCTCAGCCATTATTTTATGATCGAGACATTGATGACTATCCAGGTATTTTATGTGGATTAAATGTGTTCCTTTGTATGTTATGTTCAAGTGCAATATATTTCAGTTGATTGCAAGTATATTATTGGGCACATATATTATTCATGGGTGCTCTATGGGAGATATATTAACCTTTTCAGCCGACTGATTTCAAGACTTAAGCCTGAACATCTTGTCAATCTGAACATGAGTAAAGTATATTCTGGAAAAACTAAAAGGGGATGGGTCTGCTTTTTTATTAGATATTTTTACAAAGAGTTCTCTCAGTTCAGTTGCTTTTTTTCTGACACCTTTGAAAAGAGCTTGTCTCAGCTGCAAAAGTGAACCTTTGCAAGGAGTCTCTCAGCTGAAACAGATGCTATCTTGGAGCTTTCTATCTATATAGCTGCTGGGCACATTCCATTCCAAGGAGCTCTGTCTCCAGCATGAAATATTTTTCTTTTCATTTTTCAATTAAGGATATATAAGTTGCAACTAAAGAAAAGAAGCCAAATGGGACTGAATAAAGACTCCACCCAGGTTGTATAATTCTTTATATTGCTTATATGTGCTGTGTAAGATTGACGCTATGTAGCGCCTGACCCGACACAGATTGGACATGGGAGGTACATGTAAAATAAAACAAATACTTTTATATTTCTTTGTCTGCGACTCCCCATACCCACAGACGCATCACAGTCCCAAGCACAAAAGTGACACAAGCATTTTCTCTTCCTCCTTGGCACAACCACTCCTTCCAGGCAACCTTGTCCTCCTCCGCCCGACTCTGGCCACTGAGTGGTGGTTGCTGGTTCCTTTTATAGTTCACCTGGAAGTGCTCCAGGTGCTTGATCCCTGAGTTCCGGCTGCACTTCCAGGTGTGAAGAATATGTTGCCCATACGGGCTCAGGAGTCCCAAACACAGCGCCCCCTGGCGGTGCCTGTGGGACCCAACAGGGCTGCACCCAACTCCAATTCCCAGGATGCCCTGCAGGAACCCGAGGCCCTGCTCCACCCCAGGGAGGCAGCCATCTAGTGGCCTGAAGGGGACTCTGACAACACTAAGCAAAAAATAAGAGAAGGAAAGAAAGAAAGGGTTTCTTTTTGCGCCACTCTCCCTCCTCCTTGTTTAACTTTTGTTGACTCTACGTCAGCGCTTCTCGATTCATTTTACCCTCGCACCCCCTGTGACGAACAAAGCCGATTTTGCACCCCCTTGGTTTGAGAAGAAGTATGAAAAAATATGAGGTTAACGCAGAAAAACAGATCACCAATTGAAGCTTTATGAATAATGGACTTTATTCTCCATCAATAACTGTTTTGGTAAAGCCATACTTAGTATAATCCTCCTTCCATTTTCTAATTTTTTCGAGACTAGCCATGATTAAATGAATGGTAAAAAAGTAAGAGCGAAGCAATGGTGATTTATTGAGGCAGGCAGGCGAGAGCACAATAGCTCGCGGGCTCGATGTAGTGCGCGTCAAGTAGATCTAAAATGCGTGGTCAGATTCGAAAAAATATATCTTTGCATGTTCTATTTGGATATAAGTAGGTTCTATTTAGTCGACAGAAATATTTTTGGTAGGAATGTAAGTTGAATTTAGTCTTTAAATTTCTATGGTGAAGAAAAATGTATGCAATGATGACTAAATTTAACTTACATTCCTACCATAGATATTTCTGTCGACTAAATAAAACTTACTTATATCTAAAATTTAAATAGAACTTGAACAGATACGATAGTTCATAATACCCACGCAGCACTAAGTGCGCGTAAGAGCGGAAGTTATCCGTTTTAACAAGCAGTGTATTGCACTGATACGAAATAGCCTGCCCATTTAATTATTTAGGAATGGATCGATAAATTAAGATTTTGTACAAATAATGTTTTTCATTTTTCTTCCTCGATGGATTCTGGCACCCCCAATCAGGAAGCGCTGCTCTACATCCTCTGAAACTATATGGCGACTGGCCTCTTTCAAGTTTGATTCCTGGAGTACTTCTAAATTCACTTCTGATTTGCTCTGAAGCACTTCTAAGCCTGGCATTATCCTATAAAACTCCTGGACTCCATCTTTATCAGATGTGAACTTCATTCTTGATACTACAATACTGTATTGATGTTGTCATCAAATCGGTAGATGAAGTGGGATGCAGTTGTAGTCTCATGGAAGATTCTTTACATCTTAGAATTTTCTAATTCTCTAACATCTCTCTTGTACTAACACAAGATCTTTACAGATGATCAACTGCAGGAGGTTAGTGCTACAATTTCTGTTCCATTCTGTAAAAAAGAACTTCCTCCTAATACTTAAAGTCTCCTTATTGAAAAGTCACAGATAGTTCAGTTCTTCTTCCCAAAATCTACAAACCAGACAACCCTGGACACCCTATTGCTTCTACACAATGTTTGAAAGAGACAGTACTGCTGCAATAAATTATTTCATCAAAGGTCGCGCATGGCGCAGCTAGCTTCTTGCAGGTCAGGAACAACCTCTGGATGGGGTGCCAGCTTGTAACTATCACTGCGCCACCATGTTCCCCTGTTCAATAACATGCTTTAACTCATATCTTCATGTAAATGATATCAAGTATACATCTCAGTATTTAAATTATTCAGAGAGAATTATTCAGAGAGCTGTAATATCATGAATATAATGGATTCTGTGTCCTGTCAGAGGAAGAGAAAGCCCGTTTAAGAAGCATGTATACCCTAATAACCATTAGTGCCAACATAACACTATGATCCAGAGCCATATCACTTAGCAATAATATAAAATCAATTTCAAAGCTACCATATGTAACAATGTACTAAATTAAACAAAATTTCAACAAAAGTTCAGAAGAAATATTTCTATGACCAAATAGTGAACTTTGTGAGCTGCAATGTTAAGGGTCTCAATCATGAATTAAAGGGAAAGAAAGTACTCTTGTATTCAACAAGTCTAAATGCCAAAAGAGTATTTTTACAGAAGACTCACCTATTAAGCAAGGGCAAGTTTCGGTTGCAAAGAGAGTGGTCTTGCCAAATTTTTCACTCTAGCTATACAAAGAAAACAAGGAGTGTGGGAATCTTAAAAAACATAACTATTTCATTTGTAGTGTCAGATTCAGTGTCTGATTCTGGAGGGTGATATGTCATGGTGACAGGCAATTTATCTAATACAAAAATTATTTTGATTAATATCTATGCACCTAATGCAGATGATAGAGCTTTCTTCCAAAATGTATTTGCATCTATCCTTAATTTGAACACTCAGAAAATTATAATGGCCAGAGACTTTAATTGTGTTTTAACTCCAGATGTGGATAGATCCTGAGATACAATGGCAATAACATCTAATACTGCAAGGATAATTACACAGTTTGTAATGGATTATAACTTAGCAGACCCATGGAGGTTTTTAAATCCTAACCTTAGAGCATACTTGTTTTTCTCTCCCGTAAATCATTGTTAGTCAAAAATTGATTATTTCCTCATAGACTATTACCAGAACAGATCTAGAATACACCAGGGGCCTCATGCATAAAGCCATGCTTAGAATTCACACTAAAACATGGAGTATGGAAAAAAGTCTAAATGTGCATATGTACAAAAAAAATCCAGATGCATAAATCTGTGCATTCGCCAACTTCCATGCACTTCGCTACATAAATCCCAGTCAGCGTGAAATGTAACGCTCGTGCACGCACCAGCCACCCGACACCGTCTCCTCCCAGAATTTCACTTCTTTGAATATGTAAATCAATATAAATATTCCCTTAAGTACAGCGTTCTGTGAAAAGACAATGGCAAAAGCATGGGAAAAAAGAAGAATGTCAGAGAATGCCAAGTGGAGGCAAAGAAAAATTTACTATTTGTTGGTTTAAGCAGTGATATAAACAACAAAAGGAAGTTGATTGAGTAACAGAGTGGCAGAGAAACTCGAAAGTTCAGAAAGTCGCAAAGTGCCTGAAATAAATAAGAAGCGGTCAGATATCAAAATCGCCGTGAAAATGCGAGTCGTAGCCCACCATCTGAGTGTCATATGAAAGCGTATTAGGGAACAGAGAAAAGAAAAAAAATAGGGACACAGTTGAAAAAAATGTCCAAATGTCAACTTTAATCTTGAAATTTCCACTTCAATCACGTCGTTTATTTTGCCATTAAAGTAGATCGTCATAAACTTCATCTTGAAAACTAGTTTCTCAGATCCCATCATAACTAAAGTAGCACATTAAATGCTTCATATTCTTTGTGTTCTTTTATGTGCCCTATGTGTGTGAATCACTACGTGCTTCTTAAACTGGCTTTCTCTTCCGCTGACACAGGACACAGAATACGTTACATTCATGATATTACAGCTCTGTGAACAATTTAAATATTAAGATGTATACTTGATATCATTTTCATAATGATAGGGATTAAAGCATGTATTAGACATGGGGACATGGTGGTGCAGTATTAGCGATGAGCTGGCGCCATGTCCAGAGATTTTTCCTGCCTCCCTCAAGATGGTAGCTGCGCCGTTCACAACCTTCGATGAAATTATTTATTGCAGAAGTACTGTCTCTCTCAGACGTACTAACCTCCAATTCCTGTCCTTCCTTTTCTTTCTCCAAGTAACCAACCGCCACATGATCAGCTCTGTAATAGATACCAAGCCATCTGTAAGCTTAGAACTCCAATTCTTCAAAACTTTTATGGAACATTGAAATATCTTCGTAGTACATGTTTAATTATTCCATCCATCTATCCATCCAGGGTCGCTCCAATCCCAGCAAGAATACAGCGCGAGGCAGGAACAATCCATGAACAGGCGCCAGTTTGTTGCTACCGCTGTCCACCGTGTCCTCACATGTTTAATTATTAACAATATACATTATTTTAGTGAAGTTTAAAACCTGCGGTGGGCTGGTGCCCTGCCCAGGGTTTGTTTCCTGCCTTGCGCCCTGTGTTGCCTGGGATTGGCGCCAGCAGACCCCCGTGACCCTGTAGTTAGGATATAGCGGGTTGGATAATGGATGGATGGATGGAAGTTTAAAACTTATCTGTATAATGTAATAAACATACTTAACTGCATTTCATCTTAAAAATAATATCAAGAGCTCCAAGAAGATACCGCTTGGAAATCTGAATCGACTTAGAAGCCAGTCGTCATCATATGTAAATACGTGCTTTATAAAGTGGTTCAGGTTGTGCAATATTATCACTGTAGTGCAAGTTTATAGTGAGGTGATTGTATTTATACAGTGTGGAAAGCGTACCCCCAGACACAGACAGACCGACACCAGAATGTCCAAAACACACTTCTTTTTATTTAAATCTTTCTGCATCACAATGCCTTCTCTCACCAACTCTCTTCCTTTCTTCTTCTTTCTCTTCTTCTTCTTTCTCTCCTTCTCTCACCAACTCTCTTCCTTTCTTCTTCTTTCTCTCTTGACCTCCTGTCCCCTCCTCAGAAGCTTCGTCTCCTTCCTCCTAACTCTGGCTCCTCTACTGGAAGGAGGCGGCCCCTTTTATTATGACCCGGATGAGCCCCAGGTGCTCCCCCTGACGTCACCTCCTGGTGTGGCGGAAGTGTCAGGAAAGCACCTGGAAGCACTCCGGGTCTTCTTGGAATTACTTCCGGCAGCACTTCCTGCTGTGGCGGAAGTGCTGCCATCCAGGATTCCCTAACTGTCCGGGCGCCCCCTGGCGGTGGCCACGTCCTCTCACAAGCGTCCCAGCTCCATCCTTGTGGCCCCTAAATAGACCCGGGCGGCTGCCCTCTCGTGGCCAAGGAGAAGTATTGCCCAAGTCAGGGACTATCCAGGCGCCCCGGCCGGGCAGTGTCCCCGGACATCTGTGACAATATTAAGTACAAACAGTTCTACCAGGAACACTTGATTGACTGATTGAGTGCGCTTAGAGCTCTTGGGATGAAACTGCTTCTGAAGTGCAAGGTCCCTACAGGAAAGGCTCTGGAGCATTTCCCGTAGTTCAAATAGACTGTACTCATGGCTGAGCCAGCATGTGCTAGATGCTGTTTCCCGATAATCCGATCAGCTGCTGTAGAGCTGTGATTCCACACTCAGATACAGTGAGTTAAATACTCTGAGTGGTGCATTGACAGTTGTCAATGCTAAAGCAGCTATAGTATAGAATAGTTTGGCCATTCTGTGCACCATTATATGGTTACAGATTGATTACAATCAGGTGCCTTAAACTAATATGCAGTTAATTTCAGTGTATTTGATAAAGCTGCATCAGGGATGTGAATCTAAAAAAGAAAGGGAAACTACACAGGAACAGTAGCACTGCTTTGACTCTGGGTGCCACCAGTTTGCAAAACCGAGCAGAGAACTTGTGTACGCAAGGGATTGACCTGGTGTGAAAATGTGAGTGGCTTTATACCAACTTTAATTTTTATACATTGCGATGTAAGCGTGGCAACTCGAGTACACCACATTTTTGTGCGTACACCGTTTATACATGAGGCCCCATGTGATTACTTACAACTAAATCTGCTTACCCCCGCTGGTTATAGTTACTTGTCTAAACCATGCCTGATGGCCCAGGTGGTGGATTGGCTGTGGTTCAGCGTGATTGTCTTAAAGCAACCACTGTTGATTTTCATGACATTATGTCTTGTGAATACCTGATTGTTAAAATCACTGGGAAGGCTTCTCTGCACATTATATTAATTTATAGGCCTCCTAAGCTTCAGCTGGAATTTTTCTCTCATCTTTATTAAATACTCAGTCTTGTCTGTGGCATGTCTACTGCAGTTATTTTGCTTGGTGACCTTAATATTCATGTGGATACTGACTGTCCATCTGCTTGTGAGCTGCGTTTGGTACTGGATTGATTCAGTTTTGTGCAGCATGTTGGTTTTTCAACCCTTGCTAAGGGCCATATTATGGATCTTGTATGTTCCACTGGTCTGCAACAACAACAACAACAGCATTTATTTATATAGCACATTTTCATACAGACAATGTAGTTCAAAGTGCTTTACATGATGAAGAAAGAGAAAAAAGACAAAATAAATAATTAAAATTAGGGAACACTAATTAACATAGAATAAAAGTAAGGTCCGATGGCCAGGGAGGACAGAAAAAACAAACAAAAAAAAAACTCCAGACGGCTGGAGAAAAAAAATAAAATCTGCAGGGGTTCCAGGCCACGAGACCGCCCAGACCCCTCTAGGCATTCTACCTAACATAAATGACCATAATTGGTCCTCATTGTATTCAGTGTTCTCATGGAAGAATTCGATGATGATGGTTATGTGGACTTCTGGCCTTTAATCCATCAATGTAAGGACATCACGATGCTTTGATTAGGTGGTGGTGGCACAGATCGCCACCACAGAAAACCGGAAAAAGAACAGAAGAGAAAGTAGGGTTTAATATGGATTTTGGAGCCACCATAAATAATAATGATAATTAATTGAATATACAGAGCATCAGGATTTAACTAAGATGAAGCTATGAGAAAACTATGTTAAAGTAATGAATTTTCAGCAGTGTTTTAAAGTGCTCTATTGTATTAGGCTGGCAAATTCATATTGGCAAGCTATTCCAGATTTTAGGTGCATAAGAGCAGAATGTTTGTACATCTGGTTCTGTTATCGGTATCTCAGATCACAAGCTGATTGAATTTAGTTTCACTTATCCCCTTCCTAAAATAAGTCTAAAATCTAAAATAACCTATCGTAATATCAAGAATATTGATCAGTTATCCTTTTCTATGTCAGTCGGTGCTTCCTGTCTCCTTGATGTTTCTGGGTTATCTTGCCCCATGCATATTTTGTCTCTATATAATTCCACATTGACACAAATTTTGGATCATTATGCACCTATTAAATCCTGGATTGTTCCTACTACCTAGACCTTTCTATGGTTTACAGCAGAATTGTGTACCATGAAACAAACTGGTCGCCGCTTGGAAAGGCTCTGTAAGAAGACTGGTCTAGCTGTTCACGCCCTGGCTTACACTGAACACCTGAAGGAATATAGATGCGTCTTATCGGCTTCATGTTCAAAGTACTATTCCGCCCTTATTGACTTTGGTACTTGTCACCCTAGTTCACTTTTTAATGCAGTTAACAGACTTTGTCAACCTGCTGTTAAAAATCCTTATTTCTCTGTTGAGCACTGTAATCTATTTTTGGACTATTTTCAGTCAAAAATTTTGACCATATATCAAGGTTTCTCCACCAGCCATTCCTCATCTCTGTCGACCGTTTCTATTTCTAAATCTTCAGTTTATTTTACTACATCAACTTATATTACTGAAGCAATATCTAAATCAAATCAATCTACTTGCCGCTTAGATCCTGCACCTACTTTGCTGATTAAGGCTTGTACTGATAAACTTTCTGCTCCCTTTTCTCACTTCTGACTTCTACCCTTCGTGGGCTAAAAAGTGACATCGATGGGATCCTGGTTGAACCCTCAGCATCAGTCCATAATTTGGGTGTCATCATTGATCAGCTCTCAGCCTCCCTGGAAAAGTCTGTTCGGGGGTCCTGGAAAGGAGGGTCCGTCAGATAGTCAAACCTTGGATTCAGGAGGAACAGTGTGGTTTTCATTCTGGTCGCGGAACAGTGGACCAGTTCTACACCCTTAACAGGATCCTGGAGGGTGCATGGGAGTTTGCCCAACCAGTCTACATTTGTTTTGTGGACTTGGAAAAGGCATTCGACCGTGTCCCTCGGGGAATCCTGTGGGGGGTGCTCCGGGAGTATGGGGTACCGGACCCCCTGATAAGGGTTGTTCGGTCCCTGTACAACCAGTGTCAGAGCTTGGTCTGCATTGCTGGCAGTAAGTCGAACCCGTTTCCAGTGAGAGTTGGACTCCACCAGGGCTGCCCTTTGTCACTGATTTCTAGGTGCAGCCAGGGCGTTGAGGGGGTCTGGTTTGGTGGACTCAGGATTGGGTCACTGCTTTTTGCAGATGATGGTGTCCTGTTTGCTTCATCAGGCCGTAATCTTCAGCTCTCACTGGATCAGTTTGCAGCTGAGTGTGAAGCGGCTGGGATGGGAATCAGCCAAATTCGAGACCATGATCCTCAGCCGGAAAAGGGTGGAGTGCCCTCTCAGGGTTGGGAGTAAGATCCTGCCCCAAGTGGAGGAGTTCAAGTATCTCGGGGTCTTGTTCACGAGTGAGGGAAGAATGGAGCGTGAGATCGACAGGCGGATCGGTGTGGCATCTGCAGTGATGCGGGCCTGCATCGGTCTGTCGTGGTGAAAAAGGAGCTGAGCCGTAAGGCAAAGCTCTCAATTTACCAGTCGATCTATGTTCCTACCCTCACCTATGGTCATGAGCTATGGGTAGTGACCAAAAGAACGAGATCACGAATACAAGTGGCTGAAATGAGTTTCCTCCGCAGGGTGTCTGGGCTTTCCCTTAAAGATAGGGTGAGAAGCTCAGTCAACCGGGAGGGGCTCAGAGTAGAGCCACTGCTCCTCCACATCGAGAGGAGTCAGATGAGGTGGCTTGGGCATCTGATCAGAATGCCTCTTGGTCGCCTCCCTGGTGAGGTGTTCTGGGCATGGGAGGCCCCAGGGAAGACCCAGTACACGGTGGAGGGACTCCTGGTTGGCCTGGGAACACCTCGGGATTCCCCCGGAAGAGCTAGAAGAAGTGGCTGAGGAGAGGGAAGTCTGGGCATCTCTGCTCAAGCTGCTGCCCCCGCAACCCAATCTCAGATAAGCGGAAGAGGATGGATGGATGGATGGATGCATTGATCAGCTTCTTAGTTTTCAACCACACATTAGCTCAATAGTACAGACAGCTTTTTTCATCTTGCTCATTGCTCATCTGCATTCTTTCCTCAGTGTGAAGGATACTGAAATACTGCTTCATGCTTTCATCACTACCCATCTGGACTATTGCAATGCATTGTTTTATGGCCTCCTGACTAAATATATCAATAGATTACAATATATTCAGAATTCTGCTTCTTGTCTACTTACACACACTAAAAAATCTGCTCACATCATTCCTGTCCTCTATGATTTGATTTGGTTGCCAGTCTTTTCAAGAATCAAATATAAAATTTTTCTTCTCACCCTTAAAGCCCTTCATGGCTTAGCCCCTCATTATCTGTCTGAGCTGCTGCTTCCTTAGACTCCTGCTCGTGCATCAAGATCATCGGACACTAAAATACTCACTGTACCTAAATACAGGTTAGTAACTATGGGTGGCAGAGCTTTCAGTGTGACAGTCCCTAATGTTTGGAATGCTCTCCCTCTCAGCCTTTGCGAGGAACAATTTCTTATTCATTTCAAACTCATGTCAAAAACACATCTCATCAATGAGTATTATTCATTTTCTTGTATGTAATTTCAATTGTCTTGTTAATGTGTTTATTGAATTGTAAAGTGTCCTTGAGAGTATGAAAGGCGCTACATAAATAAAACTTATTATTATTCCAGATTTTATCTATGAGTTCAAACATCTTTTGAAAATGGTGCCACTGATGCACCAATATCTGTAACAGATTGGTGTAACTGAAAGTAAAAACATCCCTTCTGCAAATTGATAATTTGGTGTCAATGTAAGTGCAACTCAGTGATACATATCAATGATACAAACTGTATTCAGACAACCTGTGTTGCCTTCAGGTTCACCATATGAAGATTAACACCTCTTATGCTAAACCAAACAGTAAACCTTATGTTATTCCCATGTTCAATATGTGGAAAATGTAATATGGCAAGCTTTATTTGTTTATAGCTCTTAAACATTCCAAAAATGTAACAACTGTTCAACATGCATAATGTTCTTATACACATTGTTAAATTGTAACAACATATTTTTAGCTGAAAAGGAAGAAATATTAATCAATTTGCTCTTAAAAGAAGCTCTTTAAGTTTTTGAAAGATAATGATAAACAAAATAAACTCCTCTTTCGACATGCCTATTAATAATAGATTGAACATTGCTTTAGGAAATGTAAATTTAAATGTAGATCATTAATTTAAAGGCTAAAAAAAATATCTTTTGATCTTGGCAAAATATTAGAACAGGAATTTTAAGCGATTGCTTTACTACATCTCTTAGTAATTGCTGTATAACACAAAGCCTTTGTGAAGGTCTTGTTATATAAATAAGTGACTAATTTTTAAAGTGTTTTCATTGGTGCTTTGTAAGTCTCATTAAGACCTATTGAAGTGTTTGCTAAGGTCTTCTTATACAGCAGTAACTGATGAATAGCAGCACCAAGTCAAAAGCGTTCCTAACCTTTTTAAAATAAATCTTGACATCTTCAGCTCCAATGGCTATATTAGTTTTACATTTTTAATTTTAATTCATTGAATTACAGCATGGTTTTCTCTTTCATATATTAATTTCTGTTTAATTGACAAAAAAGTCAATTCAGCCTATCACATGGGCAGGTTTATTATAAAGACAAATTTTATCCTGCCTGCCTTTGAAAGGTCCAACCAAGGCAAAGTATAAAATAGCACAAGGAATAGCCATAGAGAAGATTAAATTTTAATTATACATTTAACTTACTGAGGACTTCTGCACAATATGCAAACCAGTCAACAATTTATAAACAATTGCTAATGGATTTTACCAGCCTGAGATAGTAGCTGACATTATTATAGTATAGCACACAAGTTTATATAAATTACAAAGCAAAAATACGAATAAATTCACATTATTATCTTGCAATAACTTCCCATACATATAATTTGTATCATGTTCTTCTGATTTAGATTTATGATGGACATATTGCATCACAGAGTACTCCCATGCATCAATATACAGAGGGTTCTGCAGAAATTGAAGATGCAAATGTGAAAATTAAGGTTTTCTAAAAATATACTTAAACAAACAGTATTTTTACTTTCTCTTTAATTTCAATAATGCAGTGATAGTGAGTAAGACCTAAATGATTAAAAACGTATTTGATTATAAAACACTTAGTTTTGTCTTTGGTATTATTATAGCATTTACTTAGTCCTTTATGTTGCAACGTCAGTAGGTGCTGTCAGCTATACTTATTTCCAGAAGCAACTAACTGTGGTTCAAAATTTTTTATTAACCACAATTGATCAAAGCATATTAAAAAAGAATGATGAATATCTCATACCGTTTAAAATTAAATTGAACTTTAAATCAAACTTTGGTGCTGAATGCAATGTAAAATATTCCTTTGTTTATTCCAAATAAGTTTTTAGAAATTTTGCCAGTGATGTTATACCTTATCACACACGTGCGAGTAGGAGGCAGCTGAAGGGCTTACATAATTGTAATAAAACATCCAACCAGGGGGCGGTGGGATGCACTGACTGTCTTTCTCAGTTCCCTGCAGACCTTTCCCAGGGAATTCTGCAAGGTTCTGGAGCCTCCAAATACATCACTTCTGGTTACGTCCCCTTTGACGACGTCAGTTCCAGTCCAGACGACAGCACTTCTATCTCAGTCCCTTTGATGACGTCACTTCTAGTCCATGTCACTTTCAGTTCCAGGCTCTTTGACGACATCAATCCCAGTCCAGGCGACGTCACTTCCGGTTCCGGCTGCCATCTTTGTCACATGTAATTAGTTCTGTTTTGGATTCAGTTTTGTAAATATCTCTGTTACTAAAAAGCCTTTTGCAGCCAGGGATATTATACGGGTGGCTTCCTCAAACCTTTTTATGATGTCTGGACTCAATTATTATCACAAAATACTTAATTGAGTTTTAAAGTTTTTTTTTGTCAATTTAATGTTATAATATGGCAGAATCTCTTTTGGTGCAAAAAATTGTTTTGAAATCATTACATACATTGCAAATTTGAATATAGCCTAGCGAAATTTCCCCAGGTAATACCTTATATTGTCCCTGGAATAACAGCAAACATGGTGTAATGTATACCCATTAACAGTCTGATACCAAATCTAAGAGGAAACCATGTGAGTAAGGTCCATTCAACAGCTAAAAAGGGGGTGGAGCCAAGAAGGTCGACTGGCTTAAAAACAAAACATTATATTGGTTTAGGGATTATGGTCAAAAATGCTTAATGACCTGAGATGGAGGATTGGTTCTTCATTAACCTTAGTAATAACTTGGCAAAAGTGCATACCACCCAGGCATGGCACAGATGTGACAGCCTAATAGGGGACATTTCAGAATTTTCACACCTGGCCTGGAGACAAGCTAGAGCTTTAGGGAAAAAGTTATCACGATCGAGAAAACCCGAGCTTCCATTATAGAATAAGAGGGAGGGTTTGTCTCAGTCACCCAATGGGGTCAGGATTGAAGAACTAGCACTATGATGAAGTGGGCTCCTGGGAGGCATACTAGAGATAATTTCAAGTGATCGCTGCCTCTAATTGGTGGAGCTCAGAGTAACAGGCAACACATTTAGTATTAATTATGTGGATGGCTATATTAGCAGACCTGCCATAAGGAAAATTGATGGAATTGGTCATGTTGATGGATGCCATTAAACGCTGCTACAGTCATATGGAAACACTTTTAGGCATACAGCATCACTATACTCCTTCATCTGTAGAGCAACAAACTCAGGACACTGCAGCTCTACATTTGGACTGCCTGATTTAGTATCCACAGGAAATACATCTCTATAACACATTCCATTCTTTCTCTGCTCCTGACTGTGGCTTCCCCAACAAAGGACCTAGGAGTATGTCTGGTACAACAGAAGTGCACCTAGTAAGCACTTCAAGGTCAGACGGCACCTCCAAAAACAGTGGAGCCTCCAGCCAACTCCCTCCAGTGGCACCAGACAAGGCTAGCCATTGGAACTTCAACCCCCATGCAACTCTGTTCAAATGGGAGCTTCACCACAGGAATACTGCCATCCAGCTTACTGGGGAAACACAAGGCCCCAGGATTCAGTCTCTTGCTGTCCTTCTAGGCTGGGATGGTTGATATTCCCTTTTCCAGTCTGGTGGCCAATATAATGGAAGCACTGTTGGAGACTGTCCTCTGATCCATGTCTTCTTTCACAATTTCTGTATTAATAAAACAAATCAGTTGGTTATTTAGTTAAATATTTAAATAGGAAAAGTGTGCAGAAAATATTTGAGTGATGCAAACAAGGTCAATTGATTGTACATTTATGGAGTAATCAAAATAAAAAGTTAGAATCAAATTTGCACCTGGTCAGCAGATTGCTTTGAAATGGAAAAAAAATAACTAGAATATGGTTCAACTGAATTATCTACTCTGAACTCCAGTACAGCAATACTTGAATTCTGTGGACTATTTTTCCTGAACCTTACTATACACAAGTAAGGTGAATGAAGAATGAACCTTATGGTGAAGTAACTCATTATCAATGTAGTTAAACCATAATGGAGAATGCATATTCAGAAAACAGATTGATTAATTGAGATTCAGCACTGAAATTAAAATAAATTAAAAGATGACCAGGTACATTAGACTAAAACAAAAAGAAACTTCTGAAATGAATTTGAATATAAACCTATAGGAAATCTAATAGTCTATTAACAGGTTATTTTAATTCGGCACATTTCTCAATGTCTTTTGCTCACTTGATTTAATGATGAAGGTTTATGATCATAATTTCCAGCTTTTTAGACACAAATCCAGATAGTTAGGATTGTAAGAAAAGAGACAAATCATCAGTCAGTTTTATAGACCCATTTCTTGTTGTTGAAGTCCCACAGCCATAACTGCAGCTACTGTATGTACTGCAGTATATCTCATAAGCCATAGTAAAAAGAAACAGATTTAGTTGAAGGCTGCTTATTATCTGTACTGTATATTAGTTTTACACAGCATTTGGAAGATACAGCAATACATTTTTGAATTCACACATTCCATTACAGAATTGCAGGAAGCTGTAAACTATTTTAACTGCTGGAGACATAAGCAGTAATCACTGTTTATTGCACACAAGCACAATTCCAAATTAACTCATAGCAGGACAATTTAAAGTCACCAATTAATGTGCACCTCTTCAGGATGGAGTAACTTGAAAACAGCCATTTCTCCCCAGGGAGAATGTGAAGACCATGGGCACTGGATCTGTGAGACAGAAATACCAAACATTATTCCACCATTTCACCTCCCACCCTTTGAAGGTACTTTGAAAAACTTTAAGCAAATGAATAATTTGGTCCACATAGGTAGACCGTTAAAGCTAAGACCTATTTGTTTAGCTTGTCTACAGATAGCAGCAGATTTTACACTTACTTGACTCGGTCATAACCACTGAAAATATAACTGTTTTCCAGAAAATGAACATGACCATTTTGCTTTAGTGAAGTGTTTTATCCCCAGATTTTTCTCTGAAAGAAATTCTTCTAATTTTAAAATTATATATCACAAAGTCAGCTACTGTCTCCAACATCTTTTTGCTAGTATATGTTTTCTTAATAGAAATGAGTCATCATTTCAGGGTTTAAAAATAGAAGTCAAACTAACTAATTTAACTATTGTGTATAAAGAGACATCATGCTGTGCACACTATGAGTGATTGTTGTTGCTTTTTTTTTTATAAATACTTTGAACTCCTGAGGTTAAGGTCCAATTTAACAAAAGCAGCTACACAAACTATTTCATTAAGTTCTTTAAACTGTGGTGCAATTGTTAACATTATCCATTGTCACACATGTGTGCATGGGAAACAACTAAATTCGACTAAATAATAGTAATTCTACAACAGACCAGGGGGCGGCGGAGTGTGCTGACTATCTCTGCCAGTCTCTTGCAGACCATTCCCGGGAAATCCCACTTGGTTCTGGCGCCAACGATGACGTCACTTCCGGTCACGCGGATGTCACTTTTGGTTCTAAAGCCAACAATGATGTAACTTCCGGTCACAATGATGTCACTTCTGGCGCCAGTGATGTCATTTTCCCTATTCTTACTTAAAACGGCCATTTTGTCTCAAGGCCAGTCAGTTCTGTTTTGGACTCTGCTCTATGCCAATCATGCTTATTTCAAATCGACTTTTACAGCCAGGAAACAATATACAGGTGGCTGCCCCAAACATTTATGATGTTTATGACTCATTCTTATGACACCATAAATGCAGTGTCACATATGTGTGCTTAGGGAACAGCTTAAGGGCTTGGATAATGACATTACTCCCCCGAAACACACAAGGGTGCTAAGCAATAACGATTTCTTTCCTCCTTTCCCCTCTGCGGAAAGGAAGATTGCCTCCATCCGTGATGTGACTTCTGGGGTCTCTCAACCTGGACCAACCTGTTCGTCAAAACAGAAATGTATCCATCTTGGACAGACTCCATTAGAATAACAAGAAATCTCCACAGTTCATACTTAATACATGTTTTTTGCACCTTTTGTGCCTTTCAATATACAGGGTTTGCCTTTGAGGTGCTCCAGACCCATCATAATTGTCTGTCTTGTCTTTATAGCGGTCAAAATCTTAGCTATCAGAAAATGCACATGCATTGAATAATACATTTGCATTCGTCACAGTCAATGTGGCTTTTAAATCAGTTCTTCTAGCTTTCCTACCACATCCCAAAGCCATTCAAGTTACATTAACTGCCAATTCTGAAATGGCCTGTGGCTGTAAGTGGGCTCAAAGATGGTCTGGCATCCTTTCCATTGAGTCCTGACTTGTGCACAATGCATAGGTGCACAGTGCATAGGTTATGGCCCGTCATCAGATGTGAGAGTGTTTATGTTATAATATATTGTAATATTTTAGAATATAAAGTTATCCATATCCCTTAACTGATAACTCTAAATTGCCCTGGCCCTCAGTCTAGGGTTGGTTCTGTCTTACATCCAGTGTTGACAGGACAGACTAAATCTACCTATAATCATAAGAATGGATTTACCAAGCTCAGAACATGGACTGATGCCCTACATTATACTGTTAGAAAGTGGAATCTCACTTATAAATTATCTGACAAACTTTTGAAGCATACATTTTGAGAACCTATCAGACAACATCATGTTTTACAATTACATTCAAGTAGCTTTAATTTACACAAAATGTATCTTCTGTTTTGTATATTTACTAATTATGGAAAAACTGTTTGCAATTTTTTTCCATCATTATTTTTTATTTTAATTTACTATTTCTGCAGATATGATGCTATTTCCATGTTCTTTGAATTTTCTCCTTGATCCATGTTATACATTATTAAGAAGAAGTATGCAAAATATTGACCCAGATATGCTCTGCATTTAAAACTTGTTGCTGAAAAGATGTCATTTTTATTTCAAGAGCTCATTAGAAAATTTTAAAGAACTTTGCATAAGATTTAGAGTTGTGTATAATATTGTCACAAATGTTCTCTGGCTTCTGAATAACTTTTATTTATTAAATATACTAACTGGCCAAATGTTTGTTGATATGTGACCAGCACATCAATGTGAGTTTGTTCAACTGTCCATTCCAAACCATGGGCATTAATATGGTATTGGCCTCCGCTTCGTGGCTATGACAGCCTCCACTCTTCAGTGAAGGCTTTCTACAGGATTCTGGAGTGTGACTGTGGGAATTTTTGTTCATTCAGCCAAAAGAGCATTTGTGAGATCAAATACTGATTTTGGATGAGATGACTTGCCTCTCAATCAGCATTCCGATTCATCCCAAAGGTGTTCAATAGAGCTGTGGTCAGGTTACTGTGCAGACCACTTGAGTTCCTCCAAACCAAACTCATCACACCATGCCTTTATGGGCCTGGCTTTGTGCACAGGAGCAAAGTCATTCTGGAACAAAATGGGACTTCCCCAAATTGTTGCCACAAAGTTGGCAGGCCACTATCATCTAAAATATCTTTGTATGTTGTAGCAGTAACAGTACTCTTCACTGAAACCAAGGGACCTATCCCAAATCCTGAAAATTAGACCCATACCACTATCTTTCCACCACACTTTATAGTAGGAAGGTACTGTTCTCCTGGCTTCTACTAAACTCCAATTGCCAGATAGCAATTGAGTGGTTCCTCACTCCAGACAACACTTTCAACTGCTCCAAAGTCCAATGGTGGCATGCTTTGCACCACTTTGGCTGATGTTGGGCATTGTGCATAGTGATTTTAAGGTGATGTGCAGCTGCTTGGCCATGGAAACCCATTTCATGAAGCTCCAGATGCACAGTCCTTGTGTTGATTTTGCAACTCTGCTGTGAGTGATGTCAACAGAAGGCAGGTGATTTACATGTTCAGTCCACTGCAGCACTTGGCAAACCCCACTCTGTGAGTTTACTGAAGCTGTTATTACTCCTAGACACTCCCATTTCACAATAATAGCACTAACAGTTAACCAGGCCAGATCGAGCAAAGCAGACATTTCATGTCATGACAGCACCACATTTACAGTCACTGAACTCTGCAGTACAAGCCATTCTACTGCCAATGTTTGTCAAAGGAGAGTGCATGATTTTATGCACCTGTTAACAATGGGTTCAGCTGAAACTGCTGAAGTTTATACTTTGGAGGGATGACTATTTAGTGTATATAGTTTATAATGTCCATTTTGAAATAATTCATAATATTATTTTGTTTTTGTCATTGTAAGGTCATTTTGTTTAGAATTATTTTCATGAGCACCACCCTTTTGTGCAGTCTTTTGCTTGCTGCAGCTGTCTTCTCTATGATTAGTTCATGCTCAGTTGCTAGTCTCTTGAAAGGAGGGCTATGTGATGCGCAGCGTCATGACACACACATTATTTAATACAATTGCAGAAAGAGCAAATATTCATGTTTTTGGATTCAAATCTAAATAAATTGAAGGCCGCATATGTAGTGTTAATTAAGAAAAGGCCATCTAGTAATAGCTCTGACCTCCTAATTTTGTATGATTCAACTTTGACTTTTATTTGTCATTTTGCTTTTGTCACTTTTGCGTTTTCGACTTGTGAACCTTGGCCCCATTATTTCAAATCTGCTCCTGAGAAATCTCCTTAACACTCTTTATCTCTTGGTCTTTATTATCTTTGTTCAATTTATCCTTTGCAGACACACTAATTTTCCACTTTGGGCACTATAATGAGCTTTGAGGTTTATGCCATACCATTGTATAAGCCTGTTAGTTTAATTCATGATGTGAATATTCATATTGACTTTTCGTTCGTCTGTCTTCTGAGTTCTATGTGTGGATACATGAGAATCTGACATCTTGTTTAAATTGATTTTGTTATCAAATTCAGGTAAGCTTTAGTGTTGTTAATACTTGTGTTATAAGCAATGTAAAATGCTTTCACAAGTTCTTTTTTATATATTTATATTTGCAGTTAGCTGGTATACATGTGTTTAATTCATAGCAAGTTACTTTGTTAGTGCATTATATGTATTTAAAGATGTTTTTATACTTTCTTCCCATTAGTCTACACTATGTGGATTAATTCATAATATATATACTTTTTAATTGACAAAGAACCACATATTTTCTTAATTTTATTTGTAATATTTTTGCAGAAGAGAAGCTGACTTTTGTTTTAATTCCAGCTTGGTTCCAGCTTCTTTTTTGCACAAAATAAAACTGTGGTCAGCCATGATTAGCAATACAGATTGTATTACATGTTTTAAATGATTTTTCTAGAATGTCCATTTTTCTGATATTCCATATTATAAATTCCAGCTTTTTCTCACTTAGAAAACCAGTTGATAATAATAAATGTGCTATTGTAACTAGTGTTTTCTGCTGCAAACTATTAATATTATTAGTGTGTGCATTGGAGAAATGGAAATTCTGGGGAAATGACACTAAGCCATGCAAAAATTTAGAGATTTAAACTTAAGTAAACATGTACTATAAGCTATGGATGTACTGAACATGTTCAAATTCTCTTCAATGTACCATTAGTTATTTTTTAAACATTATAAGTATATGATGTACAGGCCTCATAAGAGTTAAGTTTTGTCATCAGGAGTAGAATATATTCTTTTCAGCTTTTTATTTTCAGGTAGATTGGTTTTACCTTTTCAGTGATCATGTATATAGTGGCCTTGAAGGTTTTGTTCTGCGCAACCTGCAGTGCATAAATAGATGTTACTATTAATTGTGAAAAATGCCAAGGTCTGTATGTATGACAGAGTGTGTCCACATTTGATCAAAAGAGGTTATAAAATGAGGTCATGTTTTCTAAAAGTTATATGTCTATGTATTGAAAAGTTTCGCCATTTGTGAAAATGTTTGCAATTTCTGCTTGTTGCTGTATTTCAGATAGTTTTAAATTCAAGTTAGTGACCTGTTTCAATGACTTTTTCCTCTAGAGATACTAAACCACAACTTACCATACAATGTTCACAATGTAAAATCTATCAACAGGATAAAAAACATAAATGTTCCAAGGTTGTGGGTTTTTAGCACACAAAAATTCCTTCTTCAGTCCTTAATGGTAATTTCAAAAAAATGTATTTCAGCTACTTAAAACCATGTATATGTCCCCCTACCCTCTGTGTATGGGAGTCAACCACAGGGCTCATCTACTGGTAATTACATTCAAAGCCAGGAGGTGGCACTCTCGCTTATTGCCTTTTCTCTTCTTCCTTCTGAAGAATAATGATTGGCAAACATACCACCAAAAACTTTTTGCCTTCTGGTCTACTGAATCCACCTCTTCCACTGCTTCCACCTTAAAATGGGGTCCGCTGCCTTTTTAGAATCAGTCAGATAAAGACTCTTGTATGAAAATGACATCTCCACTATTACTGCATATTTTTCTAAATATCCAACATTACACAATTATATGAGGTTTACCTATATATATATATATATATATATATATATATATATATATATATATATATATATATATATATACTAGCAGGAGTAACCGGCATTGCCCGGGAATCTATAACCTGTGAATTTCCGAAATGAAAGAAACAGAATATAGAAATAGAACAGACAGTTTTCTGATTCACATTTTATTGTAAGAGGTAATATAGGTGCTCATTCCAGAGCCTTTGGATACACTATATTTTTTGTTTTCCCTTGTGGTGAGAAAATGATCAAATTCTGAGGATTGCCCACTCTAGAAAATGCTTCGTAGAGTTGTCCGTGTGAAAAGCATGGATTTTCGAAATTGATGCCTGCAACTTGTAGTGATTGCCCTTGAGCCATATTAATTGACATAGCAAAAGCCAAATGAACAAGAAATTGGAGCAGTTTGAAATCAAAGAGTAAAACATTCGGAATCAGCTGTATTCTTGGTATGAAAATATCCTTACATCTTGCACAAGGTATCATGATAGTTGCTTCAATAATATTTGGATAGAGAGTCTTGACACAAAGGCGAGTGGTATTACACAGTAAGGAGCGTCTGTGTTGAACCGTGCTGCTATCTAACGGACGTTGGCGATAGTAACTACAGAGAGAAGTGACATGTAATCGCTGCTGCGTGTGTGGAAAATGGCAGGGGAAGGATGCTGTCTTTTTAAGGCGAGTCTCTGTTCAAACATGTACCCGGCATTGCCCGGGAATCTATAACCGGTGAATTTCCCAAATGAAAGAAACAGAACATAGAAATAGAAGAAACATTTTTCTGATTGACATTTTATTGTAAGTTTCTGCACTCGATTCTTGGTACTGTGGTGTTTCAGACACACTTGAAATTGGCTTTCTTGTGGCAACTGAAGTGGAACTTCCAATTCTACGTCTTTTTTTCGGTGGCATGGGTATATTAGCAAAAAGCAGGACAATTATAATGTGTGATGACCACAGTGAGATGAATTTACGTTATTTACAATATTTTGGAAAGTGAACAAATAGCATCAGTCAGTCAGAAAGAGCAACACGGAAATCGTACTGTCAGTTGGTAAGCGAGGAAATAGAACCATGTTTCCGATGGGAGTGTTAGCTCCGTGGAAATATGTTCTTTTATATTGCGCTGTTTTAATAAACCTTTATTTAAATAATTATAAATTATAATGGCGATATCCCTCTTTTCGGCGATAGGTGGCGACAAAGTCACAGAAAAGACAGAATATACTTAGCTTGTTTAATGCGACTTACGTTGCTATAAAAAGACAGGGAAGACCAGTGAAATTTCATCTGTAAACCTTGGGGATTCGGTCGTGTAGAAATTGCTTCTTTGCTGTCACAACGGAGGTGGCTTTGGAGTCTATTGCTTCCACTCCCTCAGGTCTTCAAAGCTTGGCAAGGTTCCAGCTTCTTTTATATTGTGTCCACACGACCAAATCCCCAGTACAATTACCAAACAAGGCAGACAAACTTGTGCTGAGCATCAACCAGGCAGGTCAAATAACATTTAGTCCTTTTAGGGCTGACAACAGCTGTCCTTGTCTGTCTTTATGCTTTGCTTGGCCCAGCAATTCTGAATGCTGACACTGTGCTAAATCTGGCTCAGCTCTTCATGGCATGTTACACAGAAAAAGAATGAAAATACATTAAAAAGATCTTATAACAGATACAGTGACACAATTCTTAATATTATAACAAACTTATTATAACAAACCACAAACATGGAAAGCCAGTGAGAAAGAGTAGCACTGAAACCGTACTGGGAAAAATGGCGGGGAGGGGTACTCTGTTTGTAAGGAGTGTCTGTGTTGAACCGTGATGCCATGTAACGGACATTGGCGATGGTAAGTACAGAAAGAGGTGACATACAATTGGTGCTGCGTTTGGGGAAAATGGTGGGGGAAGTATGTTGTCTTTTTAAGGCGAGTCTCTGTTCAAACGTGCTTTTATATAGCGGTCCTTTGCGAATGAAATACAGCACTATCAGTGTGTGTGGGAGTGTGACGTGCGGAAATGCGGGTGTGTCAGCTGCTAATGCACACTGGGTCGTTCACGTTTTATATCTATGAGGCAGTTCCTCTTCACCCGATCAAAGTAGTTGGCCTTCTCATACTTGGACACTTCCGCCATCTGTTGGCAATTTAAAGAAACATGGATAAAGAGTGATGCACAGAGACCAAAGCTGGCGCTAGATGGCGCTGCGGTGAAGTTCTGTTACAACGTGCAGCCATCTTAAATATGGGGACGTGTGACGAATGTTGTGTTGGTGAAAAGGTGCCCTGCGGTTCACCACAAACATTTTTTGTAACCAAACATACCCCATGACCTTCTCCTGGTCACAAAGGAGTCCCATTCCCAGTTTGGTGGCGATCGGATGCCCGGTGCAGATTTGTATGGTGGACAAACAAACATACATACATAGACTCTGCTTTATATATTAAAAGAGATAGATAGATAGATCGATAGATATCTGCCCATATCTCTGTCTTTACACTAATACACTCTTCGATTAAAGGTGTTTCAGGTTAACTTAAGTATTCTTCAGTCCAGCCGTGAAACCAACTAAGCTACAGGACATCTTATGCTATTGGTTGTTTTTGGGTGGGAGTATGCATTAAATGACATCATAAACATTAAATGGATTTTGTAATACATGCAATAAAAGTGTCTGGTTAATCTACATATTTGTGAATAATGCTATTAATGAGCTAAGACTGCAGTAAATTGCATATTCAATATAATATATGATTCCTAATCTCAGACCAGTGCAACGAGACAATGGTTAAAAACCAAGTGTACAATAAAGGTAGAATATCACAACAAGAAGAAACATCAGAATCATCTTAACCAATACCAACACAACTCAAAACCACAATCAACAAGAGCAACATAGCTGAGTAAGCAAGTTGGATAAACATATAGCTATCACAGGGAAAGTAAATGGGAAGCTAAGAAAGACAAAAAACAGCTTCTAATTGCTAGAAATTGAATTAGTTGCACAGACTACAAGAAATGACACATATAATTGGTTTCTTTCGGGGCCTTTCACTTTGACCCTACTTTTTTACATTTTTACATTTTCTTTTTTATATACGATTTGTTACTGGGAGCCCATCTTCAGATGTTATCTTCAGAGATGTTATCCACAGTAAAGTTTCCATCCCAGTGAAAAAAGTTCTTTGTATAAAATGAAAATACTGGCAATATGACTGTTTTATATTGGTAGAGTAATATATTTTGCTCTACTTTTCCCTATTGTATTATTAATATGTAGCCTTAGAATGCCTAATCTCACAGACTTACCACTGTTTATAAGGTATTATTGTATATAACTTATCCCCACCTTCCCTTCTATATCTATAACCTCAGGCAATTAGATGTAGTAAAGAGACAAGCAGGAGTTAAGTTACACATAAAATAATGTATTAATGATAATATTCATAAATAATAACAAAATGCAAAGTACATTTGAATATTGGCAACCATACAACCTGATTAAAATGGTGATGTGTAACTCAGGTGGCACACAGACTAGTAGTTACTTAAAATGTCTCTAGTTAAGGCATCATTGGTGCTCAGCTTTCTTCAGAACAGGCCTCAAACCTGTCTCAATATGGCTGAAGCTGTGCTCTTCATTGTGCTGTTCTTGTCAGTTTATAGTGTGATGGTCTTCATCAGTTGTTAACAAGAGAAAGATACTTCTACATCATCAAAGGTTAGCAAGAGAGAGAGAATGTGGTTGAGCAAGCAAATTTATAGGTTTTCTGTCCAACCCCTACAGCCAATAGGACATCATGGTACTTTAAGGCCCCTGAGACAAGCCAATTCCAAACAGCCATATCTCAAACAAATGGGAAGAAATAGTACATCTTAACACCTGCAACCCCCCCCCCGACCATATGTTAAAGTACACCTTAGCCTACTTGCAGGGGTAGAAAGACTTTAGCAAAGAAACACTCGCCAAACAAGTTAAGACACAAAGGGGGGGCCAAACACGAATGCCTCTCACCAAAGTAACACTAAATTACATTGCTTTGCCTAAATTACAAATGAAGACATACAAAACATTTATCAAGTTATATGCAAAATCTCACATCACAACAATGACTCTCATCTCCTCATACATTCCTGCCAAATCAAGTCACTCTGTCATTTACCCACTGGCATACCTCACCAATAGTGACTGAGACATGCACAACATGCCATCCAACAGGCAAGAAGAGGTGGGAGGAACATTGTGCAGTGCACTGCCAAAATAATATTACAGATTGGGGTGAGACACCAAAGAAGCGGACATAATATTTATTCAAATAAGTCTGAAATCCAGTAAGTAAAACCAATTTTATTATTACCAAAATTATTATATGGGCTCTAGGGCCATGATTGGTTCTTTAATGGTCTCCACAGATAATGCAGATCAATTACCGTTGCTAAAAAGCTCCTAGATGTTATTGCTCTGGTGATGTCAATAGGACAGTATGTCTAAATATTTTGAGTAAGAGGCTTATTTTTAAAATGTTTTAAACCAGTGGTTCTTAAACTTGGGGTTATGACCTAGTGCTAATGGGGTCTCCAAATAACCCATGTGGAATATGACCCGGACACAGACAGGCAGACATGTTGTAATCACCTCACACATGTTTATTGAGGTTCTCCATAATTACAACTCAACTCAACAGACCCCAATACCCCACAGTCCAGGCCAACACAACAATGCCTTCTCTCTCTCTCTCTCTTCAGACCGCCTCCTTCTCTCCTCCTGAGACCTCGTCCTTCTTCCACCTGACTCAAGTCATCTTCTGAAGGGAGGCGGCCCCTTTAAATAAGCACCCGAATGTGCTCCAAGTGTGTTCCTGGCAATCTCCCACCGCCACGCCCCAGTGTGGCGGAAGTGCTGGCTGTATCCCCGGAAGCACTCCGGGTGTCCCTGGTGTGTGAATTTGCTCGGTGGCTCCCCTCCTGAGTGACCTCTGTGACTTTGGATCATTATAATGTATTGTACCTTTTTTTGCTTTGAATTTTTTTAGGGTGTTTGAGAACCCGTGTCATAAATGGTCACGATTTCTGTGTCATGCATCATCGGGTGTTGGTATCTCATATGTCTTGTTAATTTTATTTTAAAGTCATTCAACATCCCATTTTTAAATTTATATTCAGTATGATCCACAGGTTCTCCAAATATTCTTATGTTATACATTAAGTCCTTTATGTTAGAAATGCTTTCCACATCTTTTTATTGTTTATAACTAGGGGGTTCCGCCCCCTGCTCGCTTCGCTCACCCACTCCCGGGTTTGGTTTACTGGATAAACAATTTAAAGAGATTGTTATTTTCATGGTAATTGTTACATATATATTATTTTCACTTTTACTTTAAAACTTTTGTAAAAACAATATTTGTCCTTTATTTCCTACCCGGGGCATGGTTCAATCTCTTTCTTGCAGGATGTATAATGCTGCTTGCGTTGTGAAGTGGGGGGGCTGAACGCATGCTAAGGAGATGCGGTCAGATCCGCTGTTTTTAAAAAAAAAGTTTTGAACTTTTGCTGCTGCTGCTGGCAAGCTGTGTGTTCTGTTTATTGCTTGTCATTGTTTTAAGAGCTGGGAGCACATGAAGTGTGTCTGCTAAAAGCATTCCAACAACTGCTAGGTTAGATGTCCATGAACTTGTTTTAAATTGTTTGTAAGTAGGGCGTGACATGCAAAAGTCACCATCTCACAGGTTTTGCTTCCTAAGGTTGTAATGTCTAGTTGCGCGTGTCTAGAGGTGCATGTTCTCCTTGTCGCGCTGCGCGTCAATCATTTAAAAGCCTGTACAGCAGCTGTCCTTCTGTCTCATTGACTTGTCTCGTGGAATGTCAAATTGTCTTCCAAGAAAATCATGTCTGGACTCCCTGGTCTCCCTGCCAAGATTTTTTTTATAATAGAGAGATGTGTTCAGAAAAGAACAAAAGAACAAGGTGAATGTGTGCCAGGCAAAATACTTTGCCTCTTCCTAGAAAATAGTGAACAGTATAATCAGTATAATAGCCAACTAAGATATGGTATTACAAGGTGACTTGACAATTTCTTATGAGTTCACTAATGGGCATCTGAAGATGAAATAAGAAGCCAAGTAGGACAAATTATTAATTGAAATCAAAGATAAGACAACCTTAGAATTTATGAGGAAAGTGAATTCATAAATAGCTTTACCTGTAGCTGCCTCTAAACGTTCTCAGCAATTCTTAAAATAAAGAGAACATTGAATGTGTTCTGTTTTCTAATGTATATACAGCATACAGTATAATTTGATTCAAAGGAAGATCATAAGTCTTGTTACCTTTTAAAACAAAACATAATTATAACTGATGTCAATTTCAGTGTTCAGCAGTTAATAACATTATATGTTAATTATGTTATAAAAATTGCTCAAAACACTTTGTCCAGGAATTTGTCTTCAATAATACTAAATTATTTATAATAACAAATCAATAAAGATTGAAAGAGTCATTTAATAATTATAATGAAAAAGTAACTGATTATATTTCTATGTGATTTGTTAAATATTTAATGTTTCATTCTCATTTGTAAAGCAGGGGTGTAGGTTTAATAGCGCTTTTAACTCAGTACAATCAAAATGCTTTCACCTACTTCACATTCCAGCATCTAGTTCTTCAAAGTCACAGAATCTCTCAACCTTATCCAGTCACACAATAAACCTTATTGTATTCATATCTCAACAGGATGTATTAATATGTTTTCATCTACTGTTAAAATGCTTGTATCATGTATTGCACATAAATTGAAAGATTAACTAAAATGAACGTCTTATATAGTTGGGTGCCTGTATCGTGATTAGTAGTAGTTGCTATATTTTCAGATTACTTTGAAAAAGTTCTGGTAGAACACTAATCCAGGTCACAGAAAGAAACACTAAAAAAAAGAGAAAGGCGTTCTTTTCGGGTGTTCAGCAAAGAATCTTTATAACACCAAATTTTTTCAGGAAGATAAAGCTCCCTGTTATAATGTTATAAAAGGCCTGTAATGGTTCTAGAATTGTGACAAGAAATAACTGCTTAATGTAGTGGTCTCTCTATTTATCAGATGTCAGTTCAGTCAAGCCATTGGACAAGATGAAACAAGATACTTGGAGAGGTGATTCACCACCAGCAAATGAGCAGCACATTGGAATCACCAGGAGGCAACATTCTGTTTAATATCTTATTACATCACTGCCATGATAAATTCAGTTTGGGATGACCTTAATATTAGTAAGGAGTACCTAGTAAACTGGTTATTCATTGCATACATGAAAAAATATAATGTATAAGTAAGTTAAGTATCCCTAATCTGAAATAACTGTGATCAGAAGTATTTCAGATTTCTATTTTCATATTTTAAAATCTATGCAACCCCAATTCCAAAAAAGTTGAAAAGTAAAAAAAAGTTAAAATGTAAATACAAAAAAAATGCAATGATTTTCAAATCCCATAAACCCATAATTTATTCATAACAGAACATAGAAAACATATCATGTGTTTAAATTAAAAAAATTTGCCCTTTCAGAAAAGAATAAGATAATTTTGAATTTGATCGCAGCAACACATCTCAAAAAAGTTGGGACAGGGCCACGTTTACCACTATGTAGCACCCCCCCTTCTTTTAAAAACAGTCTGTAAACATCCTGGGAACTGATGAGACCAATTTCTGGACTTTTGTTTTCTCCTTCTTGTCTGATATTGAATTCTAGCTGCTCAACAGTCCTGGGTCTTCTTTTTCATATTTTTTGTTTCATGATGAACCAAATGTTTTCAATTGGTGAAAGGTCTGGACTGCAGGCAGGCCAGTTCAGCACCAGGACGTTTCCACTATGAAGTCAGGCTATTGTAAAAGATGCCATATGCAGTTTAGCATTACCTTACTGAAATATGCAAGGCATTCCTTGAAAAGAACATTGTCTAGATGGGAGCATATGTTGCTCTAAAACCTGTATATGCCATTCAACATTGACTGTGCCTTTCCAGATGTGCAAGCTACCAATTCCATAGGCACTAATATACCCCATACCATCAGGCTTTTGAACTGAGCACTGATAACAAGTTGGATGGTCCCTCTTTAGTCCAGAGGATGTGGCATCCATGTTTTCCATGGATGTTTTCAAATTTCGTTTTTTCTGACAACAGAACAGTTTCACACTTTGCCACAGTCCATTTCAAATGAGCTTTGGCTCAAAGAAGACTGCAGCATTTCTGAATCATGTTCACAAATGGCTTCTTTTTTGCATGATAGAGCTTTAACCTGCATTTGTGGATGGCACAGCGAACTGTGTTCACAAAATGATTTCCTGAGCACATGTAATGATTTCCATGACAGAATTGTGTCTGTTTTTAATGCAGTGCCACTTGAGGGCCCAAAGATCATGGGCATCCAGTATTGATTTTCGGCCTTGTCCCTTTTAGACAGAGATTTTTCCATATTCTTGGAATCTTTTGATGATATTATGTACGGTAAATGATGAGATATTCAATGTCTTCACAATTTTACATTGAGGAACATTATTCTGAAATTGTTCCATAATTTGTAGACACAGTTTTTTGTAGATTGGTGAACATCTGCCCATCTTCACTTCTGAGAGACTCTGCCTCTCTAAGGTGCGCTTTTTACACCCAATCAGGTTACTGACTCATTGCCAATTAATCTAATTAGTTGCTAAATGTTACTCCAGCTGCTTCTTTTTAGTACTTAAACCTATTTGTCCATCCTTTTGTTCCCAAACTTTTTTGAGAAAGTTCAAAATTACCTAATATTTTTCACAAAATAGTAAAATGTCTCACTTTCAACATTTGATATGTTTTCTAGGTTCTATTGTCAATAAAATGTGGGTTTATGAGATTTGAAAATCATTGCCTTCTGTTTTTATTTACATTTTACACAGCGTCTCAACCTTTTCAGAATTGGGGTTGTACATACTAAGATATCTTGGGGACACTCTTGATCAAGTACAGAGATGCAGCCAAACCAGCTAAATGACGACCCATGTGTAAAACAATTTAAATCACTGAAGTGTTATTATAATGTGTGTTGCACATACTTATGTTGAAAAGTATGTTCTTACACATGTTGCAACAAACTTATAAACCTCAAAAGTAATGAATATGTGTTTTAGTTCCCTATTAAAAGAGCCAATGCTAGGTATTTGCATTGTGGACTGTTTAATATGTCACTGTGCTCTGTACTAATCTATACTAATAAACGGCAAAGCCCTCACTCACTTACTCACTGACTCACTCACTCACTGACTGACTGACTGACTGACTGACTCATCACTAATTCTCCAACTTCCCGTGTAGGTAGAAGGCTGAAATTTGGCAGGCTTATTCCTTACAGCTTCCTTACAAAAGTTGGGCAGGTTTCATTTTGAAATTCTACGCATAATGGTCATAACTGGAAGCTGTTTTTCTCCATTTACTGTAATGGAGATGAGCGTGAAACCCATGGGGGCGGAGTTTCGTGTGACATCATCACGCCTCCCACGTAATCACGCAGTAGGTAGAAAACCAGGAAGAGGCCCAAAAAGCGCTGAAGAAAACATGCATTATATAATTGAGAAGGCAGCGAAACAATAAGAAGCGAGCGAGTGACATATACAACCATATTCATGAGTTCTGCTACTTCGGAAACAAAGCACGATGTAAACCTAAACTTTAAATTAAGTTCATAGACAGGCTGCCGCT
>JANRMT010062808.1:20924596-20938461 GCA_026402145.1 Polypterus bichir lapradei | reverse complement strand
ATAGATAGATAGATAGATAGATAGATAGATAGATAGATAGATAGATACTTTGTTAATCCCAAGGGGAAATTCACATACAGTACTCCAGCAACAGCATACTGATAAAGAACAATATTAAATTAAAGAGTGATAAAAATGCAGGTATAACAGACAGACAATAACTTTGTATAATGTTAATGTTTACCCATGGGGTGGAACTGCAGAGTCAAATTGTGTGGGGGAGGAACGATCTCCTCAGTCTGTCAGTGGAGCAGGACAGTGACAGCAGTCTGTCGCTGAAACTGCTCCTCTGATAATCCTGTTCAGTGGATGCAGTGGATTCTCCATGATTGACAGGAGCCTGCTCAGCGCCCATCACTCTGCCACGGATGTCAAACTGTCTAGCTCCATGCCTACAATAGAGCCTACCTTGCTCACCAGTTTGTCCAGGCGTGTGGTGCCCCTCTTCTTTATGCTGCCTCCCCAGCACACCACCGCATAGAAGAGGGCGCTCGCCACAACCATCTGACAGAACATCTGCAGCATCTTATTGTAGATGTTGAAAGACGCCAGGCTTCTAAGGAAGTATAGTCGGCTCTGTCCTTTCTTACACAGAGCATCAGTATTGGCAGTCCAGTCCAATTTATCATCCAGCTGCACTCCCAGGTATTTATAAGTCTGCACTCTCTGCACACAGTCACCTCTGATAATCACGGGGTCCATGAGGGGACTGGACCTCCTAAAATCAATCACCAGCTCCTTGGTTTTGCTGGTGTTCAGTTGTAGGTGGTTTGAGTCGCACCATTTAACAAAGTCCTTGATTAGGTTCCTATAGTCCTCCTCCTACCCATTCCTGATGCAGCCCACGATAGCAGTGTTGTCAGCGAACTTTTGCACGTGGCAGGACTCCGAATTGTATTGGAAGTCTGTTGTATATAGGCTGAACAGGACAGGAGAAAGTACAATCCCCTATCCTATGATGATGACCACAATGTCAGACCTGCAGTTCCCAAGAAGCACATATTGAAGTCTGTCTGTAAGATAGTCCATGATCCATGCCACCAGGTATGAATCTACTCCCATCTCTGTCAGCTTGTCCCTAAGGAGCAGAGGTTGGATGGTGTTGAAGGCGCTAGAGAAGTCCAGGAACATAATTCTTACTGCACCACTGCCTCTGTCCAAGTGGGAGAGGGATCGGTGTAGCATATAGATGATGGCATCCTCCGCTCCCACCTTCTGATGGTGTGCGAACTGCAGAGGGCTGAGGGTGTGGCAGACCTGTGGCCTCAGGTGGTGAAGCAGCAGCCGCTCAATGGTTTGATTTAACTTTCAAGTCTTAATTTACTTTATTTGCTGCAGAACATCTGTAGGTTGTAACATATTAGTTGTTCCCTGAAGAAGATCCATTTGTAATATTCTGAAATTTCTTTTTTTTATCAGTTTTTTGTTAACCTAACCTTTAAGTTTAAACCTCTGGCAGTTTACTGCTTACCTTTTCACCATTTTAGGTCATTCACTACATTTCAACTGATTAAATCTGAAGAAAAACTGATGTGCTCTAAAACTTTTGACCAGTAGTGTATGGCAAGGTTTATGGAATGGTTGGAAAAGCACATGTCCCACTGTTATGGTTTCAGTAATTGCAACCTGAAGAAGGGGCCTGAGTTGCCTTGAAAGCTTGCATATTGTAATCTTTTTAGTTAGCCAATAAAAGGTGTCATTTTGCTTGGCTTTTCTCAACATTCTTTCAGCAATGCAAAACACTGTGGACCTCAGAAATGCATATTCCAGCTTGGTTCCTATGGGTTTGCTCCAGGAGCTCCAGTGTCCTGCTATAGACAGACTATGGACACTTAGATTTAATGGCCAATCTAATATAAGGTGAGTGTGAATGTCTGCGAATGTGCCTGGCAGTACACTGGCATCTTCTTTAGCGTTGATTCTAAATACAAAATCCAAAATGCTTCTCTTCCCACTGGAAATAAAATGATCACTTTTATTTAGTCAGAAATAACCTTTATGCACAAAAAGAAAGCCGCCTTGCAGCCTTGATAAAATTTTACATTTAAAAGAGGAAGATAATAGGTTATTGCATTCTGATAATTAAACTGAACCTTGGTTCAGTGAAGTCGCCAGTTTATGTGTGAAATGTAAATTGTGTCATCACAGTGAATTAAATTGTCAACAAAATTAACGAAGTGAAAAGTAGCTATAATTTTCTGACTTCTGCAATCAGTTTCAGCAAATAAGGGGAATTTAGAAAAAATTCCCTGTTGTGGAGAATTGGTTTTTCAGAGCAGAAATATTAATCACGCACCATGAAAGTGATCGTGTGGTAGCTTCTGAAATATTAATGAGGTATTTTCTAATGATAATGTCTTCAGGTTAAATTAAGCAAATCAAAATTCTGATGATCATCTTGCTACCCTACAAGGAAAAAAAGAATGCATAACTTGTTATTGTGACCATGAGTGGTTGACACAAAATAGATGTCACAAGTTATGATGATATCAGCCTAAATTTTGATGAGTGTTCCGTATATTAGATACATTATAGTAAGGTCCCAAGAACAACTTGAATCCTTTGCTACATGGAGTCAAAAAAGGCTTACAAAAAGGTGGCAGAAGAATGCTTGCCTGTGTTAAGTCCAGCATGTCCCAAGGTTAATGCACTGCAAAAAATGAAATCTAAGCAAGTGAAAAGTACTTATGACATTAAATCTTGCTTGTGTTATTGTAAGAATCGTTTACTTATCAAAAATTGTATATTTAGGATTATTTAGTTTACTTTAAGATATCTTGTCAGATAAATTTTGCTTAGTAACCATAACCTATTGTGTATGGGGGAAGAGCGAAAGCTTTAGATTCATCAAAAATTTCGATCTTTGGTTTTTGATGGATCTCAATGTTTTAGGATCCCTTGATATTGAAAATATTGATATTTTGTCTGTGTGTCATAGTTTCTTGAGGATAGTCTAGAGCTAAAACAGCTGGATGGAAAATTACCAAACTGAAAACTTAAGCCTGTTATGAGATAACAATGTCCTGGTTAGTTTTTGAGCCAAATCATGCAAGAGAAAGAGGCACTCTAGGGGGACCCACAAATACTGTAATTCCGCAATTAATTATGAATTCTTGCTATTTAATGACCTATTTTATGATCAGAAAGATCAGCATCAGTTCAACAAATAATTACTGAAATGAATATTTTGGGTAACTTGGTTCCTAGGGCGCAAAGCCTACTGATGTTAAAGTCCAAATTTTAGTATGGAAAAGCAATTGATATTGCTTCCTAAGGGTTATTTTGCAGCTATTTTCTCATTCCTAGGTTGCCCTCCATTGCCACCCCTGTTTTCCACACCTCCTCCAAGTGACTCCACACACTCTCATCAACCTCATGCAGTACCTGCCTGCATATTCACACCTCTGGTTCCACCACACACCATTCATTTGTGATCAGATGTAACACCATCTGCACTCACCTTTCTGTGGCTCACTAAGTCAAACCAAGACAGGATCCTTCCAGTGGCCCAGTGTTGGCCACATACCCAACCAATGGATTTTAGCAGTGGAAACGTACCTTTGAAGTGCTTGCAGGTAAGTGCTCTCCAGTAGCAACCTGCCCCCCATAAAGAACCTTTGCCATGCTTTTGCACCTGGAGAAAAAATATTGCAGAAAAGATGAAACATATATATGCTTATGACATGAATTTCACTTAGTTTCGTTGTAAATTAAATTTTGCACTAATCAGTTTACTTATCACTAACATTAAGCAAGCATTTGAAGTTTTGTGAAAAATAAGGTATACTTGTGAGAAGAAACTAGCACACAAACAAAAAATAAACTCATTCTGGGGAGGTTCATCTGGTTCAGAATTTTGATTTTGCATAATCTTTTGGCTAGAGTTTTGGTTTTGGTAAAAATCTCCGATACTACAAGTATGTACCAGACGTTTGCTTCAACTCTGACTGCTCTTTTATTTAATTACTTAAGACTTTTGCTCATTACTGTCACTCCAGAAAGTAATATCCAGTTAAGGTGGACATTCTGTCAGCCCAAATTGAACATACAGTGGTGTGAAAAACTATTTGCCCCTTCCTGATTTCTTATTCTTTTGCACGTTTGTCACACAAAATGTTTCTGATCATCAAACACATGTAACCATTAGTCAAATATAAGACAAGTAAACACAAAATGCAGTTTTTAAATGATGGTTTTTATATTTAGGGAGAAAAAAAATCCAAACCTACATGGCCCTGTGTGAAAAAGTAATTGTCCCCTTGTTAAAAAATAACCTAACTGTGGTGTATCACACCTGAGTTCAATTTCCGTAGCCACCCCCAGGCCTGATTACTGCCACACCTGTTTCAATCAGGAAATCACTTAAATAGGAGCTGCCTGACACAGAGAAGTAGACCAAAAGCACCTCAAAAGCTAGACATCATGCCAAGATCCAAAGAAATTCAGGAACAAATGAGAACAGAAGTAATTGAGATCTATCAGTCTGTTAAAGGTTATAAAGCCATTTCTAAAGCTTTGGGACTCCAGCGAACCACAGTGAGAACCATTATCCACAAATGGCAAAAACATGGAACAGTGGTGAACCTTCCCAGGAGTGGCCGGCCGATCAAAATTACCCCAAGAGCGCAGAGACGACTCATCCGAGAGGTCACAAAAGACCCCAGGACAACGTCTAAAGAACTGCAGGCCTCACTTGCCTCAATTAAGGTCAGTGTTCACGACTCCACCATAAGAAAGAGACTGGGCAAAAACGGCCTGCATGGCAGATTTCCAAGACGCAAACCACTGTTAAGCAAAAAGAACATTAGGGCTCGTCTCAATTTTGCTAAGAAACATCTCAATGATTGCCAAGACTTTTGGGAAAATACCTTGTGGACTGATGAGACAAAAGTTGAACTTTTTGGAAGGCAAATGTCCCGTTACATCTGGCGTAAAAGGAACACAGCATTTCAGAAAAAGAACATCATACCAACAGTAAAATATGGTGGTGGTAGTGTGATGGTCTGGGGTTGTTTTGCTGCTTCAGGACCTGGAAGGCTTGCTGTGATAGATGGAACCATGAATTCTACTGTCTACCAAAAAATCCTGAAGGAGAATGTCCGGCCATCTGTTCGTCAACTCAAGCTGAAGCGATCTTGGGTGCTGCAACAGGACAATGACCCAAAACACACCAGCAAATCCACCTCTGAATGGCTGAAGAAAAACAAAATGAAGACTTTGGAGTGGCCTAGTCAAAGTCCTGACCTGAATCCAATTGAGATGCTATGGCATGACCTTAAAAAGGCGGTTCATGCTAGAAAACCCTCAAATAAAGCTGAATTACAACAATTCTGCAAAGATGAGTGGGCCAAAATTCCTCCAGAGCGCTGTAAAAGACTCATTGCAAGTTATCGCAAACGCTTGATTGCAGTTATTGCTGCTAAGGGTGGCCCAACCAGTTATTAGGTTCAGGGGGCAATTACTTTTTCACACAGGTTTGGATTTTTTTTTCTCCCTAAACAATAAAAACCATCATTTAAAAACTGCATTTTGTGTTTACTTGTGTTATATTTGACTAATGGTTACATGTGTTTGATGATCAGAAACATTTTGTGTGACAAACATGCAAAAGAATAAGAAATCAGGAAGGGGGCAAATAGTTTTTCACACCACTGTAAGTGTTATACAGTGGTACCTCGGTATACATCTGCTTTGGAATAAGTCCAACTTGGTATATGTCCTGTTTGTACACGAAAAATTTTGCTTGGTATACGACCTTTGTTTGGAATACGACTCGCGTCAGTGCGCCAGTTGCTAGCATTCAGTGAACAACCCGCGCTATAACTTTCTGTGAATTTTCACGTGTGTGGTATAGCGGGTCCACAGCTCCTGTCAAAGGCCAGCTTTAAAATAAATAATCACCGCGCTCGCGGCTTGGTGAGGGGGCGTGGTGGTTATGTGGCTGAAGGTTCTCAGGGCGATTCGTGATGTGGGCGTTTCTCACCAAAGTGCACAGGTGAGAGACCATCCGCATTCGTGATTGTTCCTGGGGCTGCTTATCTTGATAAATAGAAGCGCGAGTCGGCTAGAAGGGGAGGAAAAAGAAAGAACAGACGGGAGGTTGCGCGCGCGCATGAAGTAGCTGAAGTAGGCAGAATGAAGATCAGCTGCAATTAGGGCGACTACCCTGTTGGGAAGCAGGGGGGCCACCAGGTAAAAAGGCACCAGGCTTCTTCTTGTTTTGTTTTTTTTAAGAATGCTTCCTGCTCTATTTTAACCTCATTGTTTTTAAGAAGACTTTTTTCTATTGTTTTTAACCTCCACGTTTATCTTCTGATTTTATGGATTATTTATTGGAACTTTGGAGACTGCACTTTAATTTGAACACCTTGTTTTGTTGATTGTTTTAATAAAAGCACTTTGCACCTTTTCACCATCCCCTTGCTTTGTTGTTACCGATGAGCTTAGCAGTGAGGCTCATTACCGACGGTGTAGGGTTAAATGGCTCCCCGACAACAGATGGGAGCATACAGCAAACCCACATCGTCATAACGTGATTTTGTGTTTTTTCACGTAAATTTGAATTGATTGTTGAAAAATATGAAGGTGGCATGCATATCCGGGACATGGCTGTTGCATACCGTTTGCCGAGAATGACAGTATCTACAATTGTGAAAAACAAAGATGTTATTAAAAAGTAAAGTGAGGTTAAATTTTCATTTATTTCATCTAATTGCTTTTGTATTTATGTATTTTAGTATTAAGCAGTGTTTAAATTATTTTATACAACCCCATCAATGTATAATATGCCAATAACAATAGGATTTTTTTTCATGGGAACGGATTAATCATTTTCCCATTATTTCTTATGGGAATAATTAGTTTGGTATACGTCCTGTTTGGTATAAGTCCAAGGACCTGGAACGGATTAAGAACATATACTGAGGTACCACTGTATTTGTTTTGTTAGTTTTCTGCTTCATTTTAGGGTTTTAGGTTGCCGATAATTCCTTGTGGTCACATTGAGTGATGCTCAAGCAACAGTTCCTGGTGTCTCCTAAAGGAAGAAAAAGATGCACAATATTTGAAAAGAACCAAAGTTCATGAGGATAAATAATTTGTATAAAGGTGTTTACAGAAGCCTGTTTTAGTCCATTTGTAGCTTGATTATTTAAACTTTCTATAAGTTTAATATAAATTAAACCTGCAAGCAGAGAGTCTTAAAAGTGTCAAGAGGAGAGTGGACAGGCAGTCAGCTGCTGGGAGGAATGAAGTTACCACTCTTACCTTTACTTACTTTTTCTTTTTCTCCTTCTCCTCCATGCTGCAGGAACTGCCTCCTCCTGGATTTGAACCTGTGGGGTGATATCACATGATTAAGTTACAGTCAATTTGCACTTACCGCTAAACCATCTGAGTTGGTGTTGCCAGCCCAAATGATTTTTCAGTTTTTCTACAGATCACTCACTGTACTCTACTGTAAATTTCAGTGCAAGTACACTGTACATCAGTGGACACATTCCCTTTCAGACATTTACATTTTTTATACCCAGGGTCACACCCAAGCTGATTACATTCCAAATGTTAATATATACCTCAAAATTTTACTTTGTCTCTTGGCATTCCTATTTTTTCCAAACAAACACCTTCTAGATGTTTAAACGCTAGAATAATAGGTGATAACAAAGAACAATACAAATTTTATTCACATATGAGGTCCATTTCTACATTTATCTTCCACCTTAATCCCTTGATCTTGTTCATATCATACAGTATAAAGTACAGTATTAACTGAGAAAGACATCCTGACCAGCTTTAGTGGTAGCCTAGCGGATAGCATACATGTCCATCGTCCAAGAAACCTGAGTTCAATTCCCATTTATGACCTTAAATGTTTCCTCTAAAAAAAATAAAATTATATATTGGTCAATATTGTACGGTACTGCTTGTCAGGTTTTCAATGATGCACACTTTGCTGCATATGCTTTACTTAAGTCAACAACAAAGTGATTCTAATTATTTGACTAAAGACTTAAATATTTGAAATTTATGTCTAAACTCTTGCTATTCAAAGTGAGAGGCTAAAATAACAGTCTCAATAACATCTCTCACACTTCAAAAAGAAGATGGGTGCAAAACAGATTGTTTTTCTACTGCCACCTTATACTTGCTATTCAAGTACAATAGGTGCATACAATACAGATAAAGAAGATTATTTCAAAAATAGTAAAACAATAACACCCTATTCTCTTTGACATGAATTGAACCCTTTGCTTTTCATTTAATGGCCAGATATCCTAACCAATACACTACAGCTTCTGAAGTTATTCCACATGAGATCCACTTCTACATTGATCATCCACCTCAATCTCTTCATCTTTGTTCCAATCATATAGTATAAAGTACAGTATCAACTGAGAAAGACCTACTGACCAGGTTTGGTGGTAGCATAGTGGATAGCATACATACCAAGAGGCCCAAGTTCAATTCCCATTTATGACGTTAAATATTTTATGTAAAAAAAATAAACAAAAAATTTCTATATAGTTGTCAATATAAATAGAAAGTTTTACATGGCTGGGAACTGAATCCATTACCACTGCTTTAACGGCAGGTACCCTACTCACTACACCAACTTTGCAACTTTCAAAATTTGGTCATTCATAAAATGGCCTCCATCTGCACCCAAATAGATTAAAAGTGAGGAAAGAACTCAACAGAAATATGAGGTAAAGTTAAACAACTTCAATCTCTTCTTCTTTATTTAAATACAATAGTCTGATGTACTGTATTAACTCAGACAGCAACCCAGCCCAGCTATGGTAGTGTATTGGTTAGTATAAATGGTAATCAACCAGGAAGCATGAGTTCAATTCCAATGTAAGACAGACAAATTTCTCTTTAATAACACATGTCCACAAATTTACCTCCCATTAGTCCACACCAAGTCTGGTACTTTTTCTCATGATATACACTTAGCTGTGTAAATATCTCTTCAATAAGCCTCATTCTACACTCACAACTCAATGACTTCCACAATTGCAATGTGATTCTCGTTAGCTCAAAGCAAAAGAACACCATCCACATTTATCAGCACAATCATGATATTCACAGTGAGAAGCCACCAGAACCAATCATCAAGAATATCTCTTATAGTTCAAAAAGCAGAGTAGCCCACAATATGTGCAGATGGAGTACTTGAGATGTTAAGCATGAAGCTGATGGGATCATTGATGAACTACAGTAGAACTTGAAAGGGTTTACAGTTTAATTAAATTGTCATGAATTAGAAATCCTTCTTCTAACCCTACTTATCCAGAAACAGGAATTCAGAGAAGATGGAGTGTGTCCACACAAGTAATGGGAACAAGGGACAATCACTGAACAAGGCACCAGCCATTTCAAATGAGGACACACACATCAAGAACAATTTAGCATCAACAGTTCAACGAACCTGCATGTCTATGGACTCTGAGAAGAAACCAGAGAATCTGGAGAAAACCGACACATGGAAAACATGCAAACTCAACACAACCAGTATTTGAATCTCAACACTGAATGAATTTTAAAATCCCACTGTTACCAAAATAGCCTTTCCTTTTCCTCTCTGCCTCTCTCCTCTCCTCTTTCTCTCTGACACTGTTGGTTGCCTCATTGGTGCTCCATTGTGTAGCAGTCAACTAAATATAAAGAAGCCTCTTCTGTTTACTTTATATTCAGCTGACTGTTCAAGTGGCGTAACAATGTGGAAACTCATTGGTTGAACTCTGTCTGACAAGCGTGTCTAACTCATCCATTGTGTTTCTTTTCCCCTTATACTGTATATGTACACTCCAAAGATACACTCTGTTGTGATAGCAGGGTTATAGCAGCAGGTCCTGTAGCCTAGTGGTCAAAATACTGTAAAAATGATTGGCCATGTACATTGTGACCATGGAAGTCATGGGTTCAATCCCCTCTTCTGATACTTGATGGTTAATCCTTTTTTATACTTCAGTCTAATGCCTCTTATTGTATTTGATTGATATCAGGAAAAGAACTACTGAATGACATTCAGAAAGGGAGAATATGGTGGAACGTCAACAACAGAGAAGGTTGGGTATTCCAGGAAGCGAAACTCAACATCTGCCGCCCCATAAAGAGTTACATTGACAAGCTTAGTGCAGAGAGCAAACTGCTGGATATGCGTAAAGGGTTTTGTGCCACTGGCATGGAACCAGACCACTGAGCTCTAACTATTGACAATTGTGTGCCAATATTCAGTACCAGTGAGTGTGCAAATAAGAAAAACTGCAACATCCAAAAAAACAGTTCAGGAAACAGTGACAGGCATGCAGAGACATCCAGCATATAAAGAAAAAATATATGTACAGTCTACATTAAAAGGAAACACATTTTAAGTTAAAAGTTATGCTGCATTTAGTGCCTGTTTGGCCACAGAATTAGTCCAATAAAAACATACATTGACCAGCATGTTTACTTCATGTGGCTTTGCCCCATATATATGTATATGCATGCTCTGAAGGTACAACCTATTAAAAAAAAACTTTCATTGTCCAACACAACTGTGGAGTGAGTCTCTTGTCTCTGCTTACCCTCCTCTGCTCTTCAAGGCCTCAAGGAGTGACTCCTCCTGGACTTGAACCTGTGGGATAAGATTGCATGAATCACTGATAATCAATGACCACTTCCCTCTGCACCTCCTGCCCTGGACACCATGATTTTTCACTATTTCTCCATATCTATTAAGTATATTTAATGTCATTTAATAATAATAATAATAATAATACATTTTATTTATATAACGCCTTTCCCATGCTCAAGGCACTTACAAAAAATAAGAGAAAACAGCAGGGTATACAGCATATAGCATTGTACAAACCAAATAAATAAATAAAGAATATTAAGACAGTAAATTCAGAGAAAGCCTAACAGACAACAGAATTGATGGTCTAGCACACACACACAGGTTACATAAGCATTTTGACAGAGAGGTAAACTGAGAGAAGGGGAATGAAGTCAAGTAGAGCAAAAAGCCTTCCTGAACAGATGAGTTTTGAGTTGTTTTTTAAAAGAATTCATGGAGTCAGCTGACCTGATTAATTTCGGTAGGTCATTCCAGAGTCTGGGCGCTATACTGCTGAAGGCCCTGCTGTCACCCATGGAGTGTAGATTAGTGTGGAAGCACACCAGTAGAAGCACACCATACATCAAAGCACACAGTACATGTCACAGTTTTCATGTTAAATTTTGATAATAGTCCTGGATCACAGAGATTTTATTGAAAATCCAAGTGATACAAATTTAGTCTTTAGTTACCTAGTGTCCAAAAGATTACAATGATATGATGAAACGTCATACCTGCTCCACAAATAACCATTCCTGATAGAACATGGCCTTTCTCACTTATAATATAGACAATAATGAAAACATAATAAACAAAAACAAGTTTTAAAATTATGGCTGGGAATCAACCCCATTACCACTACTTTTAAGGGAAGATATTCAACCCACTACACCATATCTCAATGCTGGTTTAGGTTGGGATATTTCACACATTTCAATTTTTTGTCAAAACACAGAAAAGCCTCCGCCTGCCCTCAAACAGACTGAAAAAGAGTTGAGTAAGAAATTAACACAAATATGAGGTAAATTTCAACAATTATCGTCCACCTCAATCTCTTCTTGTTCTTTGTTCAAATACCACAATATCAACTGAGACAGTAACCCAAGCCAGTTTTGGTAGTGTAGTGGGTATGATACACGGCTCTCAACCAGGAAGTGTAAATTCAATTCTCATCCACGACTAACAAATTTTTCATAAATAGAAAATAACCTTATATATACCTGTCATTACTCCAAGCCATTACTCCATGGATAGGACTGGACCGAGTGTCTGCTTGGGTGGTTGCCAACTGGGATCCCGAGTTGTTACACTGTGTAGTGCGTACGCCAATGCACTGTACCAGTGCATGCTCCCCAACTTGACTTGACTCCACGCCACTTTTTCTGAGATTTTCCATGACTGTAACAATATTTCATAAGGACAGTCTAAGGTTCCTCAAGAATTTTCAAGAAATGGGCAGACAATGTACAATCCTACAGGACTCTCAACATCAATGTGATTTACATGCATTTTATGTAACCAGAGCCATCTGTATGAAAGTCATCTCTGCCAGTACCAGACTACACTTCCCTATTTTGGAATGAGATCTTCAGTTTTACAGGCAAATCCTCAATTATAAAATAGATCATATTTAGTGAGTAAACAAAGCTATATGTACTTTTATAAAAATAATAACGCATTGAACGCATTTCATTATTGAGGTGTGCGATTGTCCCTCTTGAACCACCACACAATTCTCCAGTACAATAACTGCCAAACCAACAGCAAGTGGCATCTGTTCTCACTAATGACCTATCATCGAGACACATTTCTATTTTTTGTCCTTATAACACAACTGCCATCAATTACACCAAGAATTCCTAGAAAGAAATGTTCGTCAAAACTGGCCCCACAATGCATTTCCAGGAATATATTCAATGAACAAGGTCTGTGGAAAATGCTACATATTCATTCGAAAAATTCTTTGCTAAATTTCACCAATGAACACTAAGGGTGAACATGCAGATTCCACCTCTTAAACTCAAATGTCATTTTTATTTTAATATTTACTAGCAAAATACCCGCACTTCGCAGCGGAGAAGTAGTGTGTTGAAGAAGTAATGAAAAAGAAAAGGAAACATTTTGAAAATAACGTAACATGATTGTCAATGTAATTATTTTGTCACTGTTGTCAGTGATGAGTGTTGCTGTCATATATATCTATACTAATAAACGGCAAAGCCCTCACTCACTCACTCACTCACTCACACACTCACTCACTCACTGACTGACTGACTGACTCATCACTAATTCTCCAACTTCCCGTGTAGGTAGAAGGCTGAAATTTGGCAGGCTTATTCCTTACAGCTTCCTTACAAAAGTTGGGCAGGTTTCATTTCGAAATTCTACGCATAATGGTCATAACTAGAAGCTATTTTTCTCCATTTACTGTAATGGAGTTCAGCTGGAGGGGCGGAGTTTCGTATGACATCATCACGCCTCTCACGTAATCACGCATTACGTAGAAAGCCAGGAAGAGCTACAAAACGCGCTTTAGAAAACATGCATTATATAATTAAGAAGGCAGCGAAACAATTAGAAGCGAGCGAGTGACATATTCAGCGGCTCACGTGAACTGACGCAGTACGCAGACAAAAAGTAACAGTTCCAAAGAGTGCTGAACAAAAACCGAATTACACTGCTACGCTCAAATAGATAAACCACACGCTGTGGCGCGATAGTAAAGCATTCACCTGTAGCGCCCACGTCCGAGGTTCGATTCCCGAGAGGGGATGCACTAAGTATGTACGCGCGCTTCTCGATTTATTTTAACCTCGCATCCCCTTAGTTTGAGACGTATGAAAACGCATGCGGTTAACGCAGAAAGACAGATCACCTATTCATCTATTGAAGCTTCATGAATAATGGATACTTTATTCGCGATCAATGATTGTTTTGGTAAAGCCATACTCAGTGTATTCATTAGATGAACGGTAAAAAAGTAAGAGCGAGGGGACGGTAACTTACTGAAGCACACAAGCAAAACCACAATAGCACGCGGGCTCGATGTACTGACTTGCGCGATCACATTCCAAAAAATATTTCTTTTCAAGTTCTATTTAGTCCATATGAGTCAAACTCAAGGCCCACGGGCCACATCCGGCCCGGCGTGTAATTATATCCGGCCCGCGAGATCATTTTATATACTGTATTATTGTTATTAATGGCCCGGGTATATGAAGCGCTGGTAACACAATAAACTACAGATCCCATAATGCAG
>JANRMT010062808.1:20884196-20917342 GCA_026402145.1 Polypterus bichir lapradei | reverse complement strand
TATATATATATATATATATATATATATATATATATATATATACGATACACACACATATAAACATATATATATACATATCCATACATATATACATATACACATATATATATATACACACACACATATATACATACATATATATACATATATACACATACATCCACATATATATACACATATATATATACATATCTACATATACACACATACATACATGCACACACATATATACACACAAATACATATATATATACATACATACACACACATATTTAAACATATATATACATATACATACATATCTACATATATACATATACACACACACACACATATATATATATATATATACTGTAGATATTATGAACTATCGTATCTGTTCAAGTTCTATTTAAATTTTAAATAGAAGGAATTTTTATTTAGTCGACAGAAATGTCTTTGGTAGGAATGTAAGTTAAATGTAGGCATCATTGCAAAAATTTTTCTTCACCATTGAAATGTAAAGAGTAAATTTGCCTTACATTCCAACCAAAGATATTTGTGTCGACTAAATAGAACTTGAAAAGATATATTTTTTCGAATGTGATCGCGCAATTCAGATCGAGTTGACGCGCACTACATCGAGCTCGCGTGCTATTGTGGTTTCGCCTGCGTGCCTCAATAAGTCACACTCCCCTTGCTCTTACTTTTTTACCATTCATCTAATGATTACACTGAGCATGGCTTTACCAAAACAATCATTGATGGCGAATAAAGTATCTATTATTCATAAAGCTTCAATTGGTGATCTGTCTTTCTGCGTTAACCGCATATTTTTTCATACGTCTCAAACCAAGGGGATGCGAGGGTAAAATGAATCGGGAAGCGCTGATATATATGTATGTGTGTGTATATATATATGTATGTATATATATATTGAAATAGTTTTACTGTGAAATAATGCAAAGAGTACACAACACGTGTTTTGCCCTAATTTTGGGGTCTTCAGGCGTACATACTCAGTGCACCCCCTCTCAGGAATCGAACCTCGGATGTTGGCGCTAGAGGCGAAGCCTCTTCCATTGCGCCACGGCGTGTGGTTTGTCTATTTCAGAGTATATAGATCGGAGTATACGATATATACTCGCGCTTCACAGCGGAGAAGTAGTGTGTTAAAGAAGTTATGAAAAAGAAAAGGGAACATTTTAAAAATAACGTAACATGATTGTCAATATACAGTAATTGTTTTGTGAGTGTTATGAGTGTTGCTGTCATCAAGGATTTGATTATCATTATTTCTTTCAATCAGGTTCGTATTTGTAGGATGTGTTGTGTTCAAGTCACATTCCGTGTTTGTCAATCGTTGTAAAGATAACAGGTTTCATTCATTGATTCGTTTCTTACTGCATCAATAAACAGCTCGTCTTCTTCTTTATCTGAGACCTGACACACTGCATGCATGGGTTTTTTTTTTACACTGTCTTCCTTTAGCTGGACATTGACTTTTTCCACCATGTGCTTTGTTTCCGCAGTAGCTGCACTTATGAATATGCTTGTATGTGTCAGACGCTTCATATTTTTTTGCTGCCTTCTCAATTGTGTAATTCGGTTTTTGTTTAGCACTCTTTGGAACTGTTGCTTTTTGTCTGTGCACTGCGTCAGTTCACGTGAGCCGCTCGGTGTACATGCATCGAAGGTTCCCAGCTGTGCTGGTGCCATCTCGCGCGATGTCCATGGCTGTATTTAATGTTAGCTAAGACCCGGCACTTAAAACTTTCTCTCGCAGTTTCGCTGAGTTTGTGCCAAACACCACCCTGACCATCTCATCTTCGTCTGCATAAGCACAGTCCTTCACCCGTGAATATTTAGCGGCAGTGTTTCTATTGGATTGCCGCTGACGGATGGCCTTATATGGGCAGGCACTAAATTACGTGGGAGGTGTAACTCCGCCTCTCACGGCCATCGAGCAGACGTCTATTATAGTATATGGTCGAAAAAATAGGTTCCAGTTATGACCATTACGCGTAGAATTTCGAAATGAAACCTGCCCAACTTTTGTAAGGAAGCTGTAAGGAATAAGCCTGCCAAATTTCAGCCTTCTACCTACACGGGAAGTTGGAGAATTAGTGATGAGTCAGTGAGTGAGTGAGTGAGTGAGTCAGTGAATGCAAATGAAGGGATGGATACGCCACATAAATAGCACCACTAACCAAGAAGTCTTATTCTATGAACCAGATATTTACCTGAGTTTTATTCTGTATAACTATTTGTAACTTTGAGATAATACTCAAGAGATACATCTGTTTGAAGACCATACCATTTATCTGTTCTTTGATTAGTGTAATGAAAATGCTTTATAGCTGTGCAATGTAAATGAACCCAACTTGTAAAAGAGGCTACTCGGTTGAGACAAGTGAGTCTGCCATGCTGCACTAAACAAGACCAAAAAGTGGTACCAATTTTTAAAATAACACAAGAACGTTCATCTTTAGATTCATTTTTAATAGCAGCTGATGACTTTTCTTTATTTATGGAGCATTTCCCCTAACATAACCAATCATGGAATCCCATTAGTTTTATTTTCTCCATAATAATAATAATAATAATACATTTTATTTATATAGCACCTTTCCCATGCTCAAGGCACTTCACAGTCTTAGAAAAAAAACAGCAGGGTATATGTAACATTGGATACAAATGTTTCCTGAATGAAACAGATAACAAAGCATTAAACAGAATAAAGGACAATAAACCAGAGTAAAATACTAAATTCAATACTAAAAGAAAAACCTAACAAATAACCTAATTTGTGATATAAGAGACACAAATTATCCTGAGCACCTGAACAGAGAAGTAAACTGAAAGAAAGGGCAGAATGTTAAGTTAAGTTAAAAGCCTTCCTAAATAGATGAGTTTTAATTTGTTTTTTAAAAGAATGAATGCAGTCAGCTGATCTAATTAATTTCGGGATGTCATTCCAAAGTCTGGGTGCTATGGAGCTGAAGGCCCTGTCACCCACAGAGTGCAGGTTAGTGTGAGGCACAACAAGATTACCAGAATCAGAGGACCTTAGTAGGCGAACAGGAGCATAGTAATTTATAAGAAGATCACTGATGTAGTCCGGTGCAAGGCCATTTAAAGCTTTGTAGGTTTTTTAACAGAATTTTATATTCAATCCTGTAAGACACAGGGAGCCAGTGAAGGCAAAGCAGGATGGGTGTGATGTGCTCACTGTTGCTGGTTTGTGTTAGGACTCTTGCAGTAGAGTTTTGAATAAGCTGGAGCTGTGATATAAGATTAGAAGGGGCACCTGCCAGCAGCGAGTTATAATAATCGAAGTGAGATGTGATAAAAGCATGGACAAGTTTCTCAGCATTAGAAAAGGAGAAGAATGAGCGAACATGGGATATGTTACAGAGGTGAAAGTAAGTAAGAAAGTTTCTTAATGTGGTTTATGTTGGCGGAATAAGAAAGGGAGGAATCAAAAATGACACCAAGATTCCTTGCATCAGAAGAAGGTCTGATGAGATCACCATCAAGAGTGACTGAAGAGGAAGTAACACTTTAGTGTCAGTTTGCAGGAGTTCAGTTTTGTAGCAATTTATTTTAAAGAGTTCTGATTCATCCAGGTTTTAATTTCACTGAGGCAAGTTGTGAGCTGAGAAAACTCTGATGAAGTTGCACTTTTGATATTGAAATAGAGTTGAGTGTCATCTGCATAAAAATGATAACCCAGTCCATAGCTATGAATAATATGGCCAAGGGGAAGCATATAAATACAGAAGAGAAGGGGGCCGAGGACAGAGCCCTGAGGAACTCCTTGTGTGACTGGCGCCAAGCTGGATCTGCTGTTGCCAAGACTAACAAACTCTTGCCTATCAGTCAGATAGGACTTCAACCACTGGAGGTTCTATGAATCCTGTTCACTTCTGTTAACTGAAGTTACTGTCTACTCTGTTCATATATTAATAGATCACAGTTACTATGTGAGTGGGACCTCGCATTACCATAATATCCAACTCTCCATTTATCTATCCATACCTTGTCCAAACCCAAGCTTCCTAAGCTTTTCCAGGGCAGGGTCACAGGGCAACTGCAGCCTGCCACAGAAAGCAAATTGCACAAAGCAGGACAAGGTGCCTGTCCATCACAAATACGTACAAACCCAAACACTGAGTCAAACCCAATACAATATACAATACCATACAAAAAACACTACATATATGTTTGTACTCTAAACTTTACGGGGGAGAAACCTCCACCCCACTTTAATGTAAGAATATCACAATGCTCTAAACTCCAAGTGGGACCTCCTCATCTGTGAAAAATTAAGAAATCAAACTTACAGACACCTTACTTCTGGCACAAAATTGAGTCCTAGTTTTCTCTGCTTTGAAAATAATGTGGTTCTAAAAACAATTCAGTTCAAGTTTTACAAAATTTTATTATTTATTTGTTTTTCACATTTTTCTGTCTGTCTAGTGAACTCCCATTATCTTCCAGGCTCCAGTGACCATGACCGGACATGCCATCCAGATAGAGTGGGTATGAAAAGTGTGATATCATTGTGCCCATTGTTCCTCAAAAGGAGTCTCAAGAAAATTATTAGCTCTTGAAAATCTCCTCAAAATGGCAGATTCACTCAGACTAACGTTTCTGTTTTTGGAGCCAAATCCTTCTTATACATCTCATATTGCATTTTTAGTACAATATGTTAGTACTTATTCTGTTTGTTTGGCATCAGCAATGTGTTGTTTATGCTCACAAGTGATGAGCGAACCTGGCTGAATTGTTATTTTCTTAAGTTTGGTGAAATTGGGGAAATGTTCTGGAACTTTGCAGAATTCAGTCAAATGCATTGAAGTCAGTGGGCAAGAAGTTATTGAACTTGAGTGGATTATGAAGGTGCAATAGTCTTTTAAGAGTTTCTGAAGTCTACAGAAGTGCTTGCAAATTATTCTGGACCAAAAATTGTGTCCAAAAATGTGACCTGAGTTGTGAGGCTGCAGTGCCAACTACTGCACCACCAGGCACCCCTGGAGATCAAATTGATAGAATTTAATTTCAGAAGAAGAAAAGTTCATGAGAGCAGGAAGAATGAATTCACTAAGTTATACCCTCAACAGATTTGTTAGAAGGTACTCACCTCTCTCAAACTCATTCAGTTTGTTTAGTTTTCCCTTATAGACTTGCTTGCTCACTGCTGCTGCTACCAAATAGGCACAACACTAAAGCATGTGGACCCTTCACTCCTTCCTGGTTGATCAACTGCTCAGCACTCTGGGTAATACTATTAAAGGGGTAGGTATACATATTCAGCACAGCTCACATACAGTATATGTCTATACAAAACACACAACCATTAAGATGCAAATACACCAACACATTTCCATTTGCCCTGGGATTGCATATTTTGTGTTTATATGTTTTGTAAATTTTCCAGTCATTTTTAGTGTACTCTCAGGATTCTCAAATTAATGTACTATTTTTACACTATGTTTACCCTATATTTACTCAATTATTAGTATACTAAAAGGGCTGTCCTATCCAACATGAACATTGGCTGCTAAAGCTCTGTTATATCACAATGGGGTATTAGGAGATAAAAGTGAGTCTAAGCTGGCCGCACAATGAATTTTCAGGAAATTACTCTGCGAACAAGGTCACCAGTGAACATGGCATATTTGCTGTGAGGAAGACTTTCACGAATTTGTCCGATCAACACCAGTGATCACAAACAGTAATACTAGTCACCCAAGCACTTGCACTGACCATTTATTACCACACAGGCAACGCAAAAAATTGCAGGTTTCATAACAAGGTGGCACATTTTACCTATGCAGAAAAAAAAAACATTTTTTTTTTTCCATGCAGTTCAGTTTAATTGCATAGCATACCGGTACCTGGGTCTAGTGATGTCGGAGGAATGCATAAAATGATCCTTTATAGACTCTAACAAAGAAGCATTTGATATGCGTGGTTACCTCAATTTACTGCTCCTCTATAACTCAGGAACCGGTAGGGTGACATGACAGAAATTATTAACACACAGCTACCACTAACCACTACGCCATCTGTCCGAGTGTGGAAACCCCACCTAAATTTTCCGTATTTCTCCCACAGCTACAGTTCCTTGTTATTTTCACAGAAACACACCATAGAGCAATGGACACATACCATTTTCAAAATGCCCAGTTTTTAAGGCCCAGAGTCACAACTACATCTGTTGGAAATCCAGATTTCAATAAATTACTCTATATTTACCTTGTCATCAGGATATTGAAATGTTTTCATGCTGATACCTTGTAACTGCTCCCCAAATAACAATGGGCAATACCTGAGAAAATATAATTATGCAATTATGCATTATGAAATATTTTATAATGATAAAAATGAATACATCATGGCCAGGATTTGAACCCAAAACTTTTCTTTTCAGGGCAATTATGCTAACAACTACACCACAGTCTCTTTGGAAACATGACACACCTTTCTAATTATTCTAAGTCAAACAATGTCCTCCTCCTGCCTCCAAAACAGAGTAAAAGTGAGTTTTAGAACTCAATCCACATATGAGGCACAGTTCCATTATTTCCTTTCACCTCTCTCTCTTGCTCTGTTCAAATAATACAGTCTGATATACAGTATCAACTGAGAAAGAACTGTAGACCAGTCTTACTGGTGGTGTAACGGTTAGCATGCATGCCTCTCAACCGATACGTTACAGTTCAATTATCACCTTTACTTTTTCCTCTAATGATCAACAATTATTTCCATATACTGTACCTGTCATTATTGCTTGTCACTGCTTGTCAGCTTACATCTCTCATAGTTCATGAGTAAAAAAAGACATTTTTTCATACTGCCACCTTGTACCTGCCTCCCAAGTAACTTTAGGTAATGCCAGAGAAACTATAACCCCACCCACATACAAAACAACCAATCACAGATTTTGAAATAAAAATCCTTCGTTGGCAGAATTTGACCACATAGTTTTTCATTTAAGGGTGGATATGCTAACCACTACAACACAAAATAGTGGTGAATTTTTGGCACAGATAAAACTTTACTATTTCTTGACAATCACATGGTGCCCTCCACCTACTCCCAAAAAATAATGAAAAGTGAATTTTACAACTTATTATATATATATAAGATAACATTACATTATTACCTTCCATCTCAGTGTAATGCTATTTATTCTAATTATACAGTATAATGTACAGTACCACCTGAGAAAGAGGTGCTGAGCAGCTTTAACGGTAGCATAGTGGATAGGATACACATCTATGAACCAACACCTCTGACTTCAATTCCCACAGACAACTAACAACATTTTCTTTCCTTAAGTTAAACAAAATAAAAAAAAAAAACCTCATCCATATTTGTCGTTCCTCCATGACACTCCTTTTTAGGTTTTCTGTGTCTCATTTGATTATGCTTTGTTTTCCAGTCAAGGCTTAGTCAATTCTGCACACAAAATATGTTCTTCATTACCTCATTAAAGACTTCACCAATCCACATCTATGTGTACACTCATGATATTCACATTGAGAAGCCACAAGAACAAATCATCATCAACATCTCTCATAGTTCAAAAAGCACAGCAAAGTGCAATATGTTCAGATGAAACAGAACATGAAACACCTGTTACGTTAAGTGTCAAGCTGCTGGAATCCATGTTGTATTACAGTAGAACGTGGTAAACATTAGAGCTTTATTTAATTGTCATATATGAGAAGACAATATTTCAGCAGTTGATCAAGAAATAGCATTCTTATAACCTTTTTCCATCCTCCTCTGCATGATTTTGATTTCTTCAGTGATTACTTTCACAACTCCATGTTCACAAACAATCCAGTAGAAAGGGAGCACAGTTGTTAATTCGGGGCCAGAGTTCAGTTCTTGCATACTACATGAATATTTAACAAACATAGTAGCTTTTTATTTTTCTTATTAAGGTTGTAATAAAGTAAGATTTTCCCCCAAATTCAAAAGAGAATACAATTTCACAACATGTTACTCTTTTCAGGCCTTCCCTCTCATGCACTCTTCTCTCTGGTCACATCTACAACTGTACAGTCTGTTGGATGACCCCATGCTCTTCCACCATTCATACCTTCTTCTTCTTCTTTCGGCTGCTCCCATTAGGGGTTGCCACAGCGAATCATCTTCTTCCATATCTTTCTGTCCTTTGTATCTTGTTCTGTTACACTCATCATCTGCATGTCCCCTCTCACCACATCCATAAACCATCTCTTAGGGCTTCCTCTCTTTCTCTTGCCTGGCAGCTCAATCCTTAGCATCCTTCTCCCAAAATACTCCGCCTCTCTCCTCTGCACATGTTCAAACCAGTACAATCTTGCCTCTCTGACTTTGTCTCCCAACCGTCCAACCTGAGCTGACCCTCTAATGTACTTGTTTCTAATCCTGTCCATCTTTGTCACACCCAATGCAAATCTTAGCATCTTTAACTCTGCCACCTCCGGCTGTCTCCTATTTTTTATTCAGTGCCACCATCTCCAACCCATATAACATAGCTTGTCTCACTACCATCCTGTAGATCTTCCCTTTCATTCTTGCTGATACCCGTCTGTCACAAATTACTCCTGACACTCTTCTCCACCCATTCCTCCATGCCTGCACTCTCTTCTTCACCTCTCTTCCAGAATCCCCATTACTCTGTACTGTTGATCCCAAGTATTTAAACTCATCCACCTTTGCCAACTCTACTCCCTGTATACTCACCATTCCTCTGACCTACCTCTCATTTACACACATGTATTCTGTCTTGTTCCTACTGACCTTAATTCCTCTCCTCTCTAGAGCATATCTCCACCTCTCCAGGGTCTCTTCAACCTGCCCCCTACTCTCACTACAGATCACAATGTCATCAGGAAACATCATAGTCTACAGGGACTCCTGTCTAATCTTCTCTGTTATCCTGTCCATTACCATTGCAATTAAGAAAGGGCTCAGAGCTGATCCCTGATGTAATCCCACCTCCACCTTGAATGCATCAGTAACTCCTACTGCAGACTTCACCACGGTCACACTTCCCTCGTACATATCCTGTACAACTCTTACGTACTTCTCTGCCACTCCCGACTTCCTCATGCAATACCACAACTCCTCTCGAGGCACCCCGTTATATGCTTTCTCCAGGTCCACAAAGAGGCAATGCAACTCTTTCTGGCCTTCTCTAAACTTTTCCATCAACACCCTCAGAGCAAACATCGCATCTGTGGTGCTCTTTCCTGGCATGAAACCATACTGCTGCTCCCTAATCACCACCTCACTTCTTAACCTAGCTTCCACTACTCTTTCCCATAACTGCGTGCCGTGGCTCATCAATTTTATCCCTCTTTAGTTACTACAGCTCTGCACATCCCCCTCATTCTTAAAAATCGGTACCAGTACACTTCTTATGCCACCATCCATACCTCATGAATGTAATCTTTAGGTAAGTCATTAATTTGCAATTGTTTCCTGAAATCAACCCTGCTTATGCAGAATAGAAATGCAGAGAAACTGGAGTCTATCCCAGAAAGTCTTGGGCACAAGAAACAATCCCTGGAAAGGGCACCAGCCACACACACCTCAAGGGACAATTTAGCAACAACAATCCAAGTAACATGCTCTTCTGTGGACTGTGAGAGGAAACCAGACCACCTGGAGAAAACCCACACAGGGAAAACATGGACACTGCACAAAGGGTGCACCCGTTACGTGAATCTCACTACTGAACCGATTCTAAAATCCCATTGTTACAAAAGTGGCATGCACTTTCATTATCTCCACACTCCTCCACCCAATCATCAGTCACTAGAAGTTCCTTAAATTGGACACCTCTTGCACCCACAGAAGTTGGCAAACAGTGATCACCAGACTAAGCATATTAAAGTAACGTCATTACATTTTCTCAAGATATGAAAAGCTAAGATTTACATTTGAAATGATATCATTTCCAGAATGCATGTGTATGATAACACCTAGAGTGCAGTGTCTCTGAGCATTGTTCGGCAGTGCTGCTCAATTCACATTCTTTTACAGTCCTTTCTGACTGCTTACACTTGATTTCTGAAACTACAGCTCATTTTATCCAAACTCTATATACAATACCCATAAAAACTCACACAATCCAAAACAAGTCAGACATCTCATGTAAAGCACACACTTCATTCAAAACCATACTAACTCTTCTAAAAATGGTATTTTTATATCAAAACTCTACATCAAAATATCACATGAATAGCTCATTCTAAACGCCAACTACACACTGATTGGAAAATGCAGAACAATGCAATCCATTTTGCTTTTCAGTGTGCAGTTAAACTGTTGATATCCTTGTTTAACTCTGCGGTCTGCTGCTTATGGATTAAATACAAGCTGCCTCTCACTCTTTCAGAGTCTTTTTGCAATTCTGAAAAAACACACATTTACTCATCTTTGTGTATTTTTTGTGAAATGTACCATATCTAAATCTACAGGTACTATAAGTATTACACTGCAGAGGCCACAGTTACTGCACCCATCTTCATTTCCAATGTATTACATTATGCCAGCCACGGTAAAATGCGACACATTGGCCCACACATGTTGACCTGCTTCTCCCATGTTCAAGCCATGGTTGATGACATGGTCAACTAGTGTTGTCTGCATCTCATTTGAGACCCTTTGTTTCTTTTAATGAGACCTTCCTCTTGCTCTGTGTCTCTGCCTTCTCCTCTACTCCCTCAGTTGCCTCCATGGTGCTCCATTGGGTAGCAGGTAGGCACAGAAGCTTCATCACTTCCCTTTATATTCAGTTCATTGCTCAGGCTGAATAACAATGTGCAAACTCATTGGTTGAACCCTGCCTAACAGGTATGTCAAATTCCTCCATTGTGTGGCTTTGCCCTATATATATGTTACATGCCAAACCCAATTTTAGGACAAAATATGCATATGCATATATATACACTACCACTCAAAAGTTTTACAACACATCATTTTTTCTTCACATTTAATCAGCTGAAATGCAATCAATGACCTAAAATGCTGAAAAGAGAAGCAGTAAACTGCCAGAAGTTTACATTTTAAATTTAGCTTTGCAAACACTGAAAAATGAAAATATCAGACTATTACAAATGGGTCTTCTTCAGGGACCAACTGATAGGTTACCACCTAAAAATATTCTGCAGCAATTAAAGTAAATTAAACTTTTCAAATTGAAGCAAACAATTTGCACAGATGTTTCAGTGGCAAATCTGTGGCGGTGTTTTTGTATCTTGATCATGACTGAGAGAATGAAAAAAAAAGCTAACTTTTACAAGTACTATAATTTTACACCGGCTGTTACAGATGCAAATCAAATGTATGTGTTTATTGTATAATATTAACAATAAGAGCAGCTCACTATTCAAAATGGTAAATTTGTGAGAGCAGTTCTTACTGCTGCATCATGGAAGCTGTTGTATTGCACTTGTGCCTTTTATGAAAGTGTATATTTAATATTTGGACTTCAGGCTTCACACATTAGACATTTCATGTCTACATTTTGTAATTTATTACTAAAACATGAAAAACATGTGTTTACATAGATTGTTGTAGACATGGAACACACGTGAAATGTATGTATTCCAAATAACGATATATTATTTACCCTCTACAACTCCCGCACTTCACTCCAAGATAAACACTGAGCACTGAGAACCTTCTTTACGAATTGAGCTGCGGCGGTGGGTGAGGGGATTGGATAGCAGGCTGCTTGTGTTGATCGATACATTTACTAGACAAAAGACGCTGATGGAGAAGTGCAAAGGGATTTAAGGTGGGCTCGGACTCTGAGTTTTTTCGTAGGCTTTGGTTATTCTAGTGTTAACACCCTGATTTTGCAATTTTTCATTTTATACTGTATTGGTGGTCACAGTGGAAACCTGCCAGTCTGGGCAGTCCAAGCTACCCTATCCTCAGCAGCTTTCCTTTTCTTTTGATGCTTTGAGGCCAGTCAGGAGATGTAATATGTGTATTATGTCTCTCCCAGTTTTTGTACTTGGTAATCCCAATTTGAGAGGCATCTAAATGTCAACCTAACTACATGCCTAAACAACCTCAGCTGGCTACTCTCAATCTTCATAAGCAGTTGTTCTATTCTGAGGTCTGCCTGTGTTGCTGAGCTTCTTACCCTGTCAGAGATAAAATTGGAAAATATCATAGTATAAGTGAAATGGACAGTAAGCATGGCCGGGCATCCTGGCCTAGATGGAATAGGCAGAGAGGTGCCTGATGCAGCCAGGAGATGGATAGAAGTGGAAGACTTGATCAAGGAAAATTAACCGTCCCAGAGGCCAGTATAATAGAGGGAACAGGGGATGTCAGTTCACCTGGGCTATTTATTCCTCCAACACATTAGCGGGCAGTATCTCTAGGTTAAAGCCCCTATATGGATACCTACAGGGCATTTGAGAACTGTTATCCTGTGGGCAAACCATGTTAGGGTCTGTGTGTGATACCACAGGACACTGCAAGGGATAATTCATGGGACTTCTACCCAGAGATGCTACCGATAGACAGTGTTATAGTGCAAGAAATACTCCTGGGTCCTGTTTTAAGGAGACAGCTCTGCTTCATCTGGGTGAGTTGGAGTCGGGTGGAAGAAGGATAAAACTCACCTGGGAGGAGTGAAGGATGAAAGTGAAGGAAGGAAGGAAGGAAGGAGAAAGAGAAGAGAATACATGTGCTTATGCATTCTTTGAGAAGCCTTTATAAAGTATTTGTGTAAGTAAACATTGTATTTGAACCCAGGACTTGTGTTGCTGTGGTTGTGTCTGGGTTTTGGGATGCAACACCCCATTCAGGTCACACAGTAATACTACAAATTTTGTACCAGTGGTGTTGAAGCAAGAGTCAAGTCCTGAGAGGAATTTCTTCATTTACCTATGATCCTTGCTCTCACCTTTGATAAGAACTCTGGGTAGTGACAGAAAGTTTGAGATCATGAGTACAAATATTTAATATGTACTTCTTCTGCTGTAGGGATTATACAGTATCTCTAACCTAGCCTATAGGATTGAGGGATTTCCCCTGAAGGAGCTGGTGACTCTTCAGTATGTTACCACTACAGCCTTTATCAGTATACATGGAAAACAAATTACACTATTAAATTAGACACAAATTTCATTCAGATCAATTTTTATTGATCTCTTTATTGGGTTTCCACTTCAGGATCAATATTTAATCCTAAACATTAAAACAAATAAGCAAATGGATTACGTAACAAAGTAAAATTTGTGAGTTTTAATGAAATCAACCATTTGCATCATATTAATGTACAATACATATTTATAATTTTGTTTTCCATATAAGCTGGCATACAAAATGAAAGGAAGAATGTTTCACGAAGAGTTATTCTATTCCAGTTTTTAACTATTCTGAACAGAAATTGTAGCAAACAGAATATAATTATGGAGGAGCAAGCTAAGCCCCATTTATTGTTGGTTGGTCAGAAAGAATACAGACAGAAAACTAATTAGTCCAGACAGTTACAGTATATGCTGAATCATTCTTCTCACTCTCCCTCTGTCTTCTATTGTGTTTCACTTGCAGAGAGCTTCTATCTTCTAGGTCACCAGAATGTCAAAGGACTGCGGTATATGGATTTTATTGTAGCACATCTCGAAGAAGTCAAGGTGGGCTTCACTGTTTTCAGTTTTTAATTTGCAGGTATTTGTGCTCATCATTGACAGAACAAACAGGCACATAAGCCTTTCTTATATAATAATTCATCCATCTCTTCCTGTGTCTTCTTATTGCTATGCCAGCTATGAAAGCATAAACCGTATCAACATCTCCACAGCATGGGTTCCCATTGCCTGTCTTTTCATGAAGCCGATTACCCCAGGTAATCTTCAGGCAGTGAATGTTTAAGTGCAAAAGTTATGACGCTTAAAATAGCTAACGAGGAGATATGCCTTAAAACAAAAGTCTTTGGCAAAGGTTAAAAATAAAATAAAAGCAGACGGACTTTAAGTTGTTTTTCAAGCAACAGAGTTTAACTGCAAAGAGTAATTCACCAAAACGTCAAAACACTAAGACGAAAACTGAGTCAAGGCAAGAGAGATGCAAGTTGAAACCAGAATTCAATTAATATGTTGACTGCCCCAGTAAAAATAAGTGAATTTCCTGATGGCAACATAAAACCAGGTACTTATTTTAATATACTAATTAAAAGCATTTTGTTATTGAGCAAAACTTACATTAAACATGTATCACTAAAAAAATCGATTTTGGTTACCTCTTGGCTCATGAAACTGCAAATTTTTGTGCACTCCAGCTGCACGATAACTCAGCTGGGTCTAACAACATAGGTTTTGGACAATTTGTTGCAGTCAAATGCCATAGATTCCATTTGAACTTCTTAATGGTGAGAAGCTAATTGTTGAGAGATTCAGGTTGTAGTGGTTCTACGTATGTAATTAAATTTTTTTGTAAAATACTTGTTATCAAATTTATTAAAATATTAACTGAAAGTGAAATGTTGTGTTCTGTGATGCTATACTGATTTTTCATTGCTATTTTAAGTCCCCACTATCCCGTATTTATATCTGTTTCTCATGCACATAGAAATATGGTCCTATAGCCATAGTTTACAAGATAACTTGTAGGTGCGATCTACCTCCAGAATGCCTTCTACATGTTAACTTGTATGTTAACTCTAGCTGCACTTACTCACTGATCAAATTCATATCACATCAAGGGATTCCTGTACTGCACTGGGATTTCTTAGTGAGTACCTGTGATGCGAGTTGGGGAGGAAGATCCCCTAGTAACCCATTATCCATCCATAGTGGCTTCTAAAATAGTGATGTGACACATCTGAAATGTAAATAAAAAAAAAAATAAAATCTTTCTGAAATCAAGAAATAAAATTCAAATTTATGCATAAGAACAAAGCTTAGAAATGATACTTCCAAAATATGAAAATTTAATGAATCAAAAAAATTACCTGAAGCACAAAAATATTTTTAATCTGCCAAAACAGGTTTCCCAATTCTTAACATTTACCTGTAGCCACCCTAGGAGTAAAGTTATGGTCATATTTGTTATGATACTCTCTCTCTCTCTCTTTCTTTCTCCACCTAAATGTTAAGCTCAGACAAAAAAGAACATTCACAAAATTAAAATCTATTGACAAGGTGGGCAGGAAAGTGGTGCCCTGGTTACTGCTGTTGTTTTATGGATCCAACACCCAAGGTTCAAGTCCTGCTCCTCTCTGTAGAATTTGAATGCTCACCGTGTGTCCCCACAGCCCCAAAGACATAAAAGTTAGCCTAGTTAGCAGCTCTCTGTTGGCCTTGTGCTCTCTGCAGGTCTGGTTCCTGTCCAATGTCCAGTGTTCTCTAGGTAATCTTTGGCTCTCCACAACCCTTATCTAGATTAAGTTGATTTGGATATGTTATGTTATTGGCATGGTCAGTGAAATTATGGTAAACTAAAGAATGGCTTGTCCTTAAAAGGATAAAGGCAGATGGACCTGAAGACAAAAGTGCCAAAAAGCGATAAGCAAAAAGAATAATCGGAAACTAGGAAAATGGTTCTTGCAGAAGATCAGTGCCTCCACCACCACCTGATCAAAGTCCAATGCAGCTGCCCGTGATGTTTGAATGAAACAGATACCACAACTTGCCATGAGACCCACTGCATCAAATCCCCTAAGACAAAGCCTAAAAAAACAATAAAGAACCACTTAAGAATATTCATGTTTGGTTGAATGCCTACAGATTTTCTTTTTTTCCCTGGTATAAATGGAGTTTTTTAATTTTTTTCTGTCAACCCTGGACATCTAACCTTACCATTGGATTCGCATTTAAAGACTTAAAAAATAATTCTTTATTTAAGGACTATACTACTCTTAATTATACATATATTATTTCTGTTTTTCTAACATCATTATTTCTGTAAATTATTAATTCATTATTATTCTTATCTAGTTTTAATTTGTTTTTTTCTGTTCTTGTAACTATTTCTTTGAAATCTTGTTGAAAACTTTGAAGTACATCTTTTGTATGAAAATGTGCTGTAAAAATACATATTGTCAAAAAATATGAAATCAAAACCAAAAAACGAGAAGAAATGTTAGTCAAAAGGAACTTAACAAAAAATAAGAAACAGAATTCAAAGATGCAAAGAAACCTTGAGGAGAGGTATGTATTTGGAAAATCCAAAACCTTGGACACTGTGAGCTGTGTGTTGCCATCATTAATATCATGGCTGTCATGATGTCATTGGTCACATGACCTGTGCATTAATACCTAGCAAGTGACAAAGCACCTCTAAACAGTTTGGCAGAGTGCGTACAACATTAAAGTGGTGTTGTTATAATTTAAAATATTAAAGTAATTATTAATAATTATTAATTATCAATACATGAAAAATTTGAATAATTCAGAATCATCCTAAAGTCATAGCAGATACAGGTAAAGGTTTGCATTACTTGATATTCAAAATGAGAAGGTTTCTTTAATATCAAGCCCACAAGCAATCATAAATCTTTGTGGTTAAGAGACATGCAAAATTATAACCATTGTGTGTAATCAAAGGCCTAGAAATTACATGCATAAAATATTCTATCATTTTAGACACCATGCTTATTATTACTACTGAGTTAAATGCATGTTCTTTAGCAAAAGTGTGGCAATTCACCTGCCAGCCATTACCACGTTAAAGAAAAATGTCTTAGGAATAGTGTAGAGTCGACTTGCACGTAGTAAAAAGAAAAGGCACTTACCTTTTATAATCATTAAAGTGCAGGGTGTGCTTCTGAAAGGATTCTAACTTTGGCTTTGGCAAACTGCAATGTGTGGCACTGGCAGCTTGGTGGTGGGTGCATGTCCAGTTTGGGTCCAAAGGATGGCATGTGTATCCACTCAAAAAGACGAGCATCTCCATATCCAACTGCTGTTAACAAAGTAAGAAGTGTGAAGCATTTAGTTTAGTTATAGCATGCATATGTTAGTTTTGAGAAAGGGATTCCAAGAGAAAATCCTGAGGTAAGGTTACAAAAAAATGAACTTACTTTCCAGAGAAGGCATCGATTTATGCAAAGGAAGCATTTTGTGAGTGCACTTGTGCTCATGCTTGTACTCGATCTTTGCTTTTTATGAATGTAGCACATATGTAGAAAATACCTGTGTCAGCTGCTATTGGAGAAAGACAGCGGTGTGATGCATGATTGGCTGAAGGGTTCGATCCGAGGTATAAAAGCTACTTCCTGCCTATAGGGGTCGTCTTTGTGACTCAGCCGTAGGGTGAGTGAGTTTGGTATAGCGGTTCTGTCAGTATACCAGTCATAGCAGCTTATTTGTATATATTTTCTTTTTATGTATGAATAGATAAAAATATCTCCTATTATAGTTTCATTTTGGTGGAGGTATTTATTTGGTTTGGGGTTTGTGGTACACTTGTTTTTTGCTTTTCTTGTATATACATTGTTTATTTTCTTCTTGTAAATATTTTTGGGATTTGATCATGTTTTCTTGATTTAGGAAGACTACAGTTTTTGTGTACATACTTTTTTTGTATTTGATTATTTTCATTTTTGGACTAGTAATAATTACTGTAAATATTTGTTTTGCCTTGGTAGAGTAATATTTTACTCTGCTTTCCCCTTTTGTATTATTAATATGTAGCCTTTGTCAGAATGCCTCAAATCTCACAGGCCTACCACTGTTTATAAGGTATTGTAGTATATAACTTCTCCCCACCTTTCCTTCTACATGTATAACCTCATTCAGTTCGGTGTAGTAAAAGACAAGCAAGAGTTAAGTTACAATTTAAATAATATATTATTGATAATATTCATAAATAATAACAATATGCAAAGTACATTTGAATATTGGCAACCATACAACCTGATAAATGCTGATGTGTAGTTTCAGGAGGCACACAGACTTGTTAGTTACATAAAATGTCTCTAGTTAAGGCATTATATTGTGGTCAGCTTTCTTCAGAACAGGCCGCAAGCCTGTCTCAATACGGCTGCCGAGCTGTGCTCCTCATTGTGTTGTCCTTTTCAGTTCATGGTGTCAGATGGTCTTTCATCAGTTTGGTAAGAGAGAAAGAGCGAGGTAAAGCAAGAAAACTTATAGATTTTCTGTCCAACCCCTACAGCCAATAGGGTGTCATAGCACGTAACAGCTTTTGATACAAGCCAATTCCAAACAGCCATACTTCAGACCAGTGGGGGGATAGAACATCTTCACACCTGTCCTCGAAACCATATGTAAAGGTAAAGCTTGACAGTTAGTCAGTCTGGCTTTCATATGGGGGTTGAGAGACTTCAGAGAAACATTTACCAAACTTGTTTGAGGCACTTCCCCCAACCCTGTCATAAAATTACAGACTCATTCCTAAAAGGGGGGGGGGGTCTTAAACCATCAAACCATTGTTGTTATTATCAATAATGTAACACTAATATTACATTGCTTTGTCTAAGTTACAAATAAAGACATACAAAATATTTATCAACTTGTATGCAAAATTTCACATCACAACAATATTATTCACTATTTTTAAGACATTACTTTTGTGATTTGTGCACCTGTAAATAAAACCCACTATTTTTCATAGAAATACCATCTATTGGTGGCTGTGTCTCCATATGTGACTTCTCTCAGTTGGTCCCAAGCTACAAGACACCCAGTGTGGAGTTTGGTGACATCCTTGCCACTACACAGGGTGTCACAAGCAGATATTAACATTTTATATATGCTACAAAAACAAAAGCAGAAAAACAGCATTTTCCACTATCTCTCCCTGAGTGCAAAAGAGCAGCCCCCCTGGGCGGTATCGGGGCCTCAATCGTGGAACACCAGAGCTCATGCCTTTTGGGCTCCGTGGCCACCGCTAGGTTGAGCGGAACGACTTAATGAGCCATTTGGACTGTGATGCAGCCACACCCGGAAGTGCAGCCTAATTAGGCTAATTACCACCTGAAGCACTTCGGGGTGGGCTATAAGAGGAGCCTGCAGCCACCACTCAAGGAGTCGGAGTCGGGTGGAAGAGGATGGAGGAGGAGGAGGAGGAGGAGGAGGAGAAGAAGAAGAAGAAGAAGAAGAAGAAGGAGGAGGAGGAGTGGTGTGGAGTGGAGGCGGTGGCGGCTGAAGAGTAGAGGAAAAGGACTGGGTTTGTGATTTGTGCACGATATTGTCTGTGGTGTATAATAAACAGTGTGTGTTTAAATACATTGGGAGTCCGTGTCTGTCTGTCCCGAGGCTGATCTCTTACAATCTGTATATTGGGTTTTATCCAGATTTCTTTTGCTAGGTTTGCTAGGTTGATAGGTATGGAAGGAAATGTTCCAGATTCTAAATATGGAAGGTTGACAAAGATATCCCTTATTATACTCTCTTATTGCTATTGTCCACAGCGTACGTTAAAGTTTTCGTGCCGATTATTGTCACAGTGGTGAATAGCACAGGAAATAAGCCAGTCTCAGGAGGGATTAAGAGAGACATTTGAGAGAAATGTAAAACAGCACACGCTTAGAAATGCAGACTACTTGCCCTTTGCAGAAATGTAACCACAAAGAAAATACAATGTCAGCACTGCCCTTCGCAGACTCTGTCAAGACAGTATACCGAAATTGTCTTTGAGGTTAATAACATCATTACCTCTGCAGCCGTGCTGTTGAAGTGGCTCCTGGCACAAAATAATTCAATGTACTTTACACGAGCAATGAATGCAAAAGCTGATTTCACACAAACGCTGATAATGCACTCATTTTGGAGACTGCAGCTGCAGGTATCAAGCTTGCACCTTGAAAATGAGCGGTAAGAAGTCAACAAACTGTGTAGCTGCCATGATGACAGATGATATGCTGATACAGATGGTGAGAATACATTTTAGCTATGGGTGGTGCAGAGTCTCATATTTCTTATTTTTTTTTTTTATAGTTTCTTTAGTGTCTAGGGTGTTGTTGAATGTTGGTGAGTCACCCAAAATGTTGTGGTGTGTCATTTTGACATGCATGTCATAGGTTCGCCATCACTGACCAAGATAGTATATCAGCCACCACCATCATTGTGTATCATCCATCATTTTTGAGCGAGTACACACATTAGATATTAGTTAGTGAAAGGATGAGAAATAATTAGTCAATCAGGGACAGAATGGCCAGGCCATAATAGGCAATTTAGCCAGTTCATTGGGGTATATCCTACTCTTTTCAAAGGATAACTAGGGATCTTTTATAACCAAAGAATGGCGCCAATGTTTACCATACAATGTCCATGGCACTTCACTGGAGTACTAGAATCCACACACAGACCTCAGGGTAAGCAACCCCTTATGGCTTCACCAACACCTCTTCCAGCAGCAATCCAAGCTTTTTCTATATGGTCTTGCATCCATGTACTAGCTGGGCCAGACATTCTTAGTTTCAGGTGGATTACCTGTTCTGAAGTGCAGGTGGCAAGGTTGCTTGTTGCAGAAGGTATGGTACCACATTGCCAGGCTATTGATCCAATCCATGAACAAAGACACCAGAAACCCTAGAAGTCTTTGAACTTAATGGAACTCAGTGTGCTTCTTTTTATAGTTTTAAATATGTTCTGTGATATTGTAGGATGCCCAGGGTGGGGCACAGAGGCTATTTGGCATAGGCTCCCAGAACGCTGACTTTGCTGGTCTCTTTTGGCCTTAGAACCCCTGCAGATTTTGTTTTTTACTCCAGGCTAACTGGAGTTTTTTTGTTTTTTTCTGTCCTCCTGGCCATCTTTTCTTTTTCTTTGTTGCATACTTTATAGTATTATTGCCTAATCTTGTCTGTTTATGTTTAATATCAACTTTCTTTTTATTTCATCCTGTAAAGCACTTTGAGGTACATTGTTTGCATGAAAATGTGTTATATAAATAAATGTTGTTGTTGCTGTTGCCTTAACTGCAGATACCCAGAAGTGTACTTTATGTTTATTATCAATGTTGAGATTCATTCTGTTTTACAATGTATTTTGCATGGTTGTATACATACTTATTGTAAGATTGAAAAATCAATGTTGTAAGCCTATATCAGTGAAAGTGCGTGAATCTGTTCAGAGTTTGATCAAAAGCCAACTTTTATTGTTAACAAATGTACAGATTTCTTAAACTTATTGCAAAAGACAATTTTTACAAAATTAATCCAATTGCAGACAAACCGAAGGATGGCTGAGACATAAGAAATGTTGGGGTGCCAATTCAGCAAATCCCTGTTTAATTGTAAACAAAAAAAGATCTTTGCAATGCAACTGAACATAAATAATAGTGTTCTATTGTATAATACAATTAGTTTCTATGAGAAGAGCTCCATCTCTCTCTCACTCTTTCTTAGGTCCAAATGACGATCCCGATTTGTAATCACCTTGTTTATATCTGCCTGCCACCAGAAGGGGCGGTGCCTCCAATACTTGGCGGGGGCAGGGGCAGGCATCGTCTCCTGGCAACGGCTCCACGCTATAGAAGAAACCAGGGATATACAAGTAGTTAGTGGCAGTGCCCACACCTGCCTGGCAGTAGTAATGCTGGGATTTCCTGAGCCATTCGGGAGATCCTTAAGCATACATGCGTGACAAGAGTTTATTTATAATTTTATTAGCTCTGAGGGCTTAACATTTCCATTTTATTTTTTATTTTTTTGTAAAGGCACGTATGTGCTATCGGTTCACGTGAGTAACTTGTTTCTATAATGTAATGAAAGCAACTACATATTATGAATGATCAAATTAATCAAAACTCTTTTTATCATATCTTAATCAGATCTAGCAAAATAAAAACTCTAAGCTCATTGAGGACTGAAATGTATCATCTCTCTAAAAAGAAAAGAGAAGACATTTACCTCACTTTCATGCTGTTTGGATGGGTTCATTTACAGTGCTTGATAAAGTGAAATCTTCTCCAGTTAAGTGAGTTTTACGTGTGAACAATATAAATTGGCCCTACTTTGCATTTGAATGAAGCACAGCTTTTATGAATATATCCTGGGGTAAAAAAAACAGAGCCAATATTCATCATTACTTAAATGGACTTCATTTTGTTATGCAGGTGAGAGTGAAGTCAACAGGAACATATTTTCTCCACATTAATGCTTTTCCTCAGATTATCTGTTATTATATGCCACATAATCCTATGTAGGTTTAAAAATAATTACTTTTTCACAGACTCATCCACAGATTTAGATGCCAGCTGCACTGCATGCTCATGTTGAGATGAAGAGTCTGCTGTAGCTGTGCAGTCTGCCTTAAAAGCTCAAATAATCCAACTGGGTACTTTTTATTAAATAGGAAACAATCACACTGCCCTCATGTGGGAAGTATTTTAAGATGCAGAGAAATAAGTCCAGCTGCAAAAAATTAATGACACATAATAATACAACTCAACAATTAAATTGTATGCAGCTTTCAGAAAATCATTAAATTTATTTTTTGGCAGAATGCTTTATAAATCAGAGTATGAAGGCAAACGTATTTACACAGTTTCAGCATAAGTAGTTTATATAGGTGAACATAAATGAAGGGTGACAGTCCATGTTTTTAACCACTTAACTGCAATACAACACATTACATAAAATATGATCTGCTGCATTTAAATATAGCAGAAACCTCAAGACAGGCCTAGAGACTGAATAAGTAAATCACTTTTGTCCACTTAACTAACTAAATTCAATATAAATGTTGTTATATTGAAAATGTTTAGCAGACACACTTTTAATGAAGGGTATATTGTCTTGGTTTGGCTACCTTTTTATATTTTTATTATAGAATGCTTCAAATCCTATACTCTTGCCACACTGTCAGGTAAAGCAGTCCATCAGTTTGTCCTTCATTTTACATCTATAACCCAGGCAATTAGACAGAGTACCAGAACAGACAGGAGAAAAAGTTACACTTTCATTAAGCAATATTCAAATAGATAGCACCATAAAGAAAAGCAAAATAACATGTGAACACCATACAACCTGGTACTGCCAGATGTTTAGCCTCTCTCATACAGCCCATTTCTTGGGTTACTTGAAATGTCATCTATAAGTCAAAGTATGCTTGATGTGACTTGCTCCCTCCTGTCTTTCTCCTCTCGATCTGCTCTTTTACTAATCTTATAAAGCTAATCGAGGCAAGATGTGGACATCCTGTCTCCAAAACAACCTCGCCTTTCATACAATTACATTTCTTGTCTCTGAAAAGAGCATTCAGAGATCATATACTTCTGCCATTAGTGTCAGGAGGCTAATGTGTGGCACGTGCTTATGTAACTAGGAACAGTGCTTGTAAGAAGCACACTTGTGTCACCATCCAAAGTTTATAAAATTAGATTAGATAAACTTTATTAATCCCTTGGGGAACTTCACATAGTTACAGCAACACAAATATGAAAAACAAGAATAGACTCACAGGACAGATAATCCAGTAATCAATCAATCAATCAATTGTAAAAAGGTTTGGGGTAGCCACCCCATATATTAAGCTGTTTTTAGAAGAAGCAAAGAAATCTTTTTTTAAGAGTGTGTTCAAGACAGAACTGATTTATATGAGACAAAATGACGGTAGAGGAAGTGAGGTCATCAGGGCCGGAACAGAAAGTGACATCATCAGGCCTGGATCCAGAACTGACATCATCCGCCGGGGAACAGGAAGTGACATCATCGGGGCCAGGCAGAATTTCCCATAACTGGTCTGCAGTAGAAATTGAGAAAGGGTTAGTGCACTCCGCCCCCCATCCCCAGTCTGACATGGAATTAATCTCAGTCGAGCCCTTTAGCTGCCTCCCATGCACACGTGTGTGATACAATCAACAAGTAAATAAATAAATGAAGGTATATTGTGAAGAAATTTCAAAATGAAGTTAGTGAGTACATCGCGAGGAAGCACTGAATTGCCTGTTAGCAGTGAACAGTAAACACCCCGAGAGGCACTTCTTAGCACACTGTGGTGGAATGAGCCTGTGGCTAAAAGTTCTTCAAGACAGCACCTCATGGAGGGGATGGAGGGGATTTTTTATGATGGCATCCAATTTTGCCACCATCCTCTTTTCCACAACAGATTCCAATGTGTCCAGGGTTCGCCCTGTGATGGATTGGGCTTTCCTGATAAGTCTGTTCAAGCTTTGTGCATCTTCTGATCCCATGTTGCTTCCTCTGGAGACTGAAAACCATACTGTCTGCTATGGACTGGAAGAGCATATCCAGCAGTTTGCTGAATACATCAAGAGACCTGAGTCACCTTAGGATGTACATTCTGCTGTGGCCCTTCTTGTGTTGCCATACCAGTTCAGTTTGCTGTTTATGTGAACCCCTAGGTAGCTCTGCATCACTTCTATACCTCCCCCTGAATGGTGGCTGGTCTCAGAGGCTTCTTGGCACACTGGACATCCACCACCAGCTCTTTTGTTTTTCTGATGTTGAGTTGCAGGGTGTTGTCCCTCCACCACAAAACAAAGTCCTTCACAACCTTATTGTACTCTTGCTTGTCTCCATTATTAATGCAGCCTATGATGGAGGAGTCATCTGAAAATGTCTGTAGATGGCAAGTGCTGGTATTGTACTGGATGTTTGTTGTGTAGAATGTAAACAGGAAGGGAGGCAGGACAGCCCCCTGGGGTGCCTCCAGTGTTATAAACCTCCATTTCCGAAACACAGTCCCTCATCCTCACAACCTGCTGTCTGTTGGTCAGGTACTTCATGATCCAGGAAACTGTGGGGGCATCAAGATTCATAGCCTTTAGCCTTTTCCTCCCAGTCGCTGAGGAAATTAAAATCATGTTTCTAAGATCAGCTGCTTTAGCTCATACTTCAGACATCATAAATGTGAGCCAACAGCATGGCAGGTTTGTATAATTTAGACCCAGCTTATGAAAACATATGTGCATTATGGTATCAGTTTTGCATTATAGATTGCAGCAAAAAGATATATAGCCAAGCAAAATGTTCAGAGCTAATTACACTATCTACTTAATCTAATTTATCAGGTCATTCTTAAGCAAACCCCAAAGCATTAGTGGATAAAGCACATTTTCAGTAGCCAAAGTAACATGACAGGCTGATTTTAACAGGCTGAATAAAGCATCAAAAGAATACAGCTTCTTTGTAAAGGTCATTTTTTAAACATTACAAGTAAACTCCTTTTCTTATCAGAAAAGTTGTGCTCATTCCTTCAATAAAGGGGATGTTTGGAATTCAGTCCATTTAAATTTTAGCAACAAGATTTTTTTTTTCTAATTTCATCTGTTAAGTGAGATACATCCTACTTTACTAGAAAATCAACCTGTACATATCTGTTTTTTAATTTTAAGTTTGATACATATTGTTTTGTAGGTCCTGAAGGGAGACTTTAAACCCTACAGGAAGACCTTAAACAATCTGACTAAAATTTGCAAACATCAAAAAGTTTAAATTGGAACCAAGGAAAAGACAGAGAGCAGCCGGTAAGTAAACAACTTCCACGCTGCCGCTGGTTCTCAGAGGACTCTGTGCCAGAATGCCCCCAGAATGAAGTCATAAATCATAGCTGAAGGTTCAGTGCTAGTATGAGCTTTGCAACTAGCAAATCACTAACTGGCAAATCCATGTAGCCCAAAGAGAGACCTGGGAAATGCACATCAAATACTGGCAAAGAAGCAAGTAATAATGGTGATCAAAAATTTAATGTAATAAGAGAAACACCAATAACACAACAAAAACTCAGGTTTTCAGCCTAATTCTAGTAATCACTAATAAACCTGATATAAGATGCATTAAGCCATTTTTTAAAAAAAAATCAAACAAAACAAATCACCAGGACCAGATAATATGTATCTTCAAATTCATAAGAAGGTTAGTGAGTACCCCCTGAAACCCCCTGATGCACATTTTTAGGAAGTCACTGTGCACTGGGGAAATTCTGAAGGACTGGAAATTGGCAAATATTATCCCGTTATATTAAAAAGGGTGACTGGGCATATCCAAGTGACTATAGGCCAATAGGTCTAACATTCATCAGAGGTAAATTAATGGAAGTAATTATTAAGGAAAAGATTGGATAACACATGGCAAGAAGTCAGTATGGGTTTTAGAAAGCATTTGATAAGGTGCCACATGAGAGGTTGGGCATCAAATTAAAAGAAGTGGGAGTTCAGGGTGATGTTTTTAGATGGATGCAGATTTGGCTCAGACACAGGAAGCAGGGGGTGATGGTGCGAGGAACCTCATCAGAACTAGCCGATGTTAAGAATGGTGTTCCACAGGGGTCAGTGCTACGGCCGCTGCTTTTTTTAATATATATAAATGATTTAGATAGGAATATAAGTAACAAGCTGGTTAAGTTCGCAGATGATACCAAGATAGGTGGATTAGCAGATAATTTGGAATCCATTAAATCATTATAGAGGGACTTGGACAGCATACAGGTTTGGGCAGATTTGTGGCAGATTAAGTTTAATGTCAATAAATGTAAAGTATTACATGTAGAAAGTAAAAATATTAGGTTTGAATACACAGTGGAAGGTCTGACAATTGAAAGCACACCTTATGAGAAGGATTTAGGAGTCATAGTGGACTGGACACTATCAACTGCCAGACAGTGTTCAGAGACAATTAAGAAGTTATGTTAGGTTATATAGCACGATGTGTGGAGTACAAGTCCAAGGAGGTTCTGCTCAACCTTTACAACGCACTGGTGAGGCCTCATCTGGAGTACTGTGTGCAGTTTTAGCCTCCAGGCTACAAAAAGGACATAGCAGCGTAAGAAAAGGTCTAGAGAAAAGTGACTAGGCTGATTCCAGGGCTAAAGGGGATGAGTTATGAGAAAAAATTAAAAGAGCTAAGCCTTTTCAGTTTAAGCAAAAGAAGATTAAGAGGAGACAGAACTGAAGTCTTTAAAGTTATGAAAGGAATTAGTACAGTGGATTGAGACTGTCATTTTAAAATGAGTTCATCAAGAACACAGGGACATAGTTAGAAACTTGTTAAGGGTAAATTTTACACAAACACTAGGAAGTTTCCCTTCATGCAGAGAACAGGTGTCAGTCACACAGGGCCAGGTGAGGAAAATACGGAGTGTCACATCCCTGCAACTTGACAGCTGTGCAGAGCTGCTTTTAAAACCCATGCAGTGTAAATAGGAGAATTGTCATGAAGCAGAAGAGGGATGGTCAAAAGCTTTCCTCATTTCTTTTCCCTGATTGATTGCCACAAACCCCAAAGAAAATAAGCACAATATTGACTGATTACTAGGACCATTAACATCATGCAAATTTTAGCATAGGATCTTGTAGGCACTGACTCGGACCTTGAATTTCTTTGGCTCATCAACGCCAGTAATATTAATAATAATAATAATACATTTTATTTATATAGTGCCTTTCCCATTGTTCATTGATCATTGTTCAGACTCAGTGTTATAGTGTTATATCCAACTTATACCACCGTTAACAAAATAAATGCTTCTTAAATTTCTTCTCCAACAGTGGAAGTGCTGATGCTTCATTTCAAGAGTCAACGTTTTTAGTTCATATCCCATGCAGACTTTGCTGTTTAATTGTTCAAGAAGAATGGATTCAACTGCCTTTCCCAAGGTTTCTTCCATTTTTCCCTACAAGGTTTTCTTGGGAGTTTTTCCTTGTCTTCTCAGAGAGTCAGGGCTGGGGGGCTGTCAAGAGGCAGGGCCTGTTAAAGCCCATTGCAACACTTCCTGTGTGATTTTGGGCTATACAAAAATAAACTGTATTGTATTGTAACTGACCCATAACTAATTTGCTCTCTATTTTATTTTCCATCTGTCATTGCTATTAAAGGGAAAACCTTGTGTTGTTTTTGGGAAACATCCTGCCCCTGCAAAGGACTGATGCTTCTATGGTGGACTGGCACCCAGTCCAGGGTTTGTACCTGCCTTGTGCTCTATGCTAGTTGGGATAGGCTCCAGCACCCCCCATGACCCTGGTCTGGATTTTTGCAGGTTAGAAAATGGTATGACATGACATCCTGTACCAGGAGAATTCTCCAGGCCATCTCTTGACTTATAAAGCTCTGCAAGCACATTGCTTTCTCACAGTAGAAATTCAGTGAAAATACCACATGTAATTTTGTTTTGGCATCCATGTTGATTTGGTTTGCGAAACAAGAACTATATACTATAAATCATAAATTCTAAAATCATGTTACTAATATATATTTAGTGCTTAGGAGTTCATCTGTAGTCATTTACAACACCAGCACTGTACAACACCCCTTTCAGGTTCAGGTTCAGGCTCTTAACACAGGTAGAGCACTGAAGAGTGTAGACCTGTGAACAGCATGACAATACCTAATATTAACTAAATAGTTAATGCCTGTCCTTTCCATCCAGTGAAACAGAAAATTGCTAAAATTCCTAACTAATTTATATGGTAAAATTGGACCTGTCTCATCAACAGTAATTTCCTCCTTCAAAATTTCCAAATAAATACTGTGCCTTTCTTCAGTAAATACTATCCCAAAGCATCAGACATTTTTGAGCTATAGAACAATTGTAGTGGAAGTTGATTAATTGAATTGCATGGGGTCAAACAGTCAAAACCAGCAGCTTTTGTGAGTTAAAATCCCATGCCTACACTACCGGGTTGCATTACTTGCCTAAAGGATGGCCACCAAAAGGAGCAGGCAACAGTTAAGACTGGAAACAGCATCAAAAGGCACACAAAACTTCTGAAATATGCACCAGAGACTGCTGCAGAGGGATCAAATGAATTTATAAGTAACTCACACTGTTTCTAATGCTTCAAGGCTTGAAGGAGCACTCAGTAGGCCTCACAATGTACAGAATAATTTTCAATGTGTTTAGCAAGAAAAGGAGTCTCATACTGCTTAATAATTCTGTAATCTTCATAAACTGCTGTAACATAAGTAAATTTTTACTACTGAAAGCATCATTTAACTAGAAGAAAAGAGCAGTATTCAAAGTAAAACTCATAAAAGTTGATCTAACCTGAAATATATATATATATATATATATATATATATATTTTATATGTGAACATTAAATAAATATTACTTAAATATCTGCTTGCATTTCACCCAGCTGCCCAAAAGCCTGATTAGTATGACAGCTAAAAGAAATACTAATGTTGTAATTAGTTTTCTGTTAAAAGATCCTGATAAAATTAACTGCCTGCAGCTTTTAAAAATCATTCTTTTTACAAAATGCAATCCAGGAAACATTTCCTTTGTGTTTAGGATTAGCATTTTGGTGCTTCTGAGCTACTCTTGATGCCTCTGGCTTAAGGATATTAGAACTGTAATGTAAAAATTTGGTGCAGGCTGAAGAATCAAATTCAGTTCTTCATTATGAACAATACCAGTTTCCAAAAAATATAAATCACTCAGTTTAATGATATTATCAATTTAATTTATTACAGACAGACCAATTTCCTTACTATCACACATATTTATATATATATATATATAAGGGATGGCAGCCACCCATATATTGTTTTCCCGGCTGCAAAAGTTGAATTTTAGTAGCATGATGTGCATTGTCCAAAACAGAACTGATTATCAGAGACAAAGATGGACGCTTTAAAGGTCCATAAAGGAAGTGACGTCAGCAAAAGGGCAGGAATCGGAAGTGATGTCTTCTGTACAGGATGTGATGTCAGCAAAGGGCCCGTCACCGGAAGTGATGTCTTCTGGACTGGATGTGACATCAGCAAAGGGCCCATCACTGGAAGTGATGTCTTCTGGTCTGGAAGTGACATCAGTAAAGGGGTCGGCACCGGAAGTGATGTCTTCTTAGGTGCCAGAACCTTGCAGGATTTCCCGGGAAAGGCCTGTAGGGAACTGAGAAAGATAGCGCACTCCACTGGCCGCTGGTCAGATGTTTTATTACAATTACTCAGGCCCTTTAGCTGCCTCCTACTCGCAGGTCTACCCCGAGGTGTATTGGATATTTTGAAGGAAGGTTGGGACGGAGAGACTCTTCCCTCTATAAATGTTTTGGAATATATCATGCTAGATTTAGCAAAATTCAACCTATTATAAAAAGTCATATTGAAGAGACACAAGCAGCACAGGCCCACTATTATGACTGCGGCACAACGCTCCGAGAATTCCATCTGGGGGTTCGCATCATGGTATAAGTTCCCACCTCCCATTCTAAATTACTCACCATTGGCAAGGCCCTTATGAAATTAAGGAGAGGAAAGGATTGGTCGACTATTTGGTGAAACAACCCAATCATAGACCAAGAGAGTGGGTTTATCATGTGAACTTGCTGAAACCGTGGAAAGAGAGGGATTGTGATCCCGCCTCTGCTCAGCCCTTCTCATTCTTTGCTCACACAAACACCCTTAATTTCAATGAGGAATTAACATCTATACAAAGGCGTGAGCTGGAATCAGCAATCCTGTCCATTTCGGAGGTGGTGAGTGAAAAACCAGGAAGGACCTTTCTGATTGCGCATGACATAGTGAGTGAACCGGGAGTTATACTCCGAGAGCACCGCTATAGACTTCCTGAGGCAAATAAAGCAGAAGTGGAGCTGGAAATCAAGTGAATGCTGGAACTAGGAGTGATAGAGGAAAGTTATAGTCCTTGGTCCAGACCAATCATCTTGGTTAGTAAGCCTGACAGCAGTTGAAGGTTTTGCAATGATTTCCGTCAGCTTAACTAGGTCTCACTATTTAATGCTTATCCTATGCCTCACGTGGATGACCTACTCGAAAGGCTTGACCAAGCAAAATTTTTGACCACACTTGACATGACAGAGGGGTACTGGCAGATTCCTTTAATGGACACAGTGAAAATCAACTTGCACGTGTGTGACTATATATATGTAGATATATTGTGGTGTATGGCCGGCCGTTCATCCCAGCCAATGCCCCCAAGCCTCCAGGTGGAGCCCTCCCTGCAGTATGGAGGTGACCCCGAAGACCAGCAGGGCATCATGGACAGTGGAGTCTTTATGCACAGCCCTGCTGGATACCGTGGGGGCCACTAGGAGACGCTGCAGGGAGAAACGATGTTTATTTGCCATACGCCCCGGAAGTACGTCCGAGTCACATGGAATGACGTGCTTCCTGGGTGAAGAAAAGGACTTTTGATCTAACCCAGAAGTGATAGAAGTCACAGTCACATGGACAGGGGATTGGAACACTTCCGGGTCAGGGAATATTAAAGGACTGTGGGAGCTCCCAGAGAGCGAACTGAGCTGGGTGGAAGGGTGGCAACACGTCTGGGAGTGGAGGAATTGTATATTTTGTGATTATTGATTGATTTAATGAGTATTGTGGAAGAAAGGATGCTTTGTGCACTGTGCAGAATAAATATAGTCTACTTTTGGACTTTTATCTGGTGTCTGGCTTATTGGACAAGGGATCAAGGGAGCGATAGCACCCCCTATCTGTCACAATATATATATATACTCAGCAAAAAAAGAAACGTCCCTTTTTCAGGACTGTGTATTTCAACAATAATGTTTTAAAAATCCAAATAACTTTTTAAACATTTACATTGTAAATTGTTTAAACAATGTTTTCCATGCATGTTCAATTAACCATAATCAATTAATTAACATGCACCTGTGGAATGGTCGTTAAGACCTTAACAGCTTACAGAAAGTAGGCATTTAAGGTCACAGTTCTAAAAACGCAGGACACTAAAGAGACTTGTCTACCGACTGTGAAAAACACCCAAAGAAAGATGCCCAGGGTCCCTGCTCATCTGCGTGAACGTGCATTAGGCATGCTGCAGGGAGGCATGAGGACTGCTGATGTGGCTAGGGCAATAAATTGCCATGTCCACACTGTGAGACGCCTAAGACAGGGAGACAGGAAGGACAGCTGATCATCCTCGCAGTTGAAGACCACGTGTAACAACACCTGCACAGGATCGGTACATCCGAATATCACACCTGCGTGACAGGTACAGGATGGCCACAACAACTGCCCGAGTCACACCAGGAACACACAATCCCTCCATCAGTGCTCAGACTGTCCGCAATAGGCTGAGAGAGGCTGGACTGAGGGCTTGCAGGCCTGTTGTAAGGCAGGTCCTTACCAGACATCACCAGCAACAACGCCGCCTATGGGCACAAACCCACCTTCGCTAGACCAGACAGGAGTGGCAAAAAGTGCGTGAGTTTCTGCATGACAGCAATGTCAGTGTTCTGCCATGGCCAGCGAAGAGCCCAGATCTCAATCCCATTGAGCACGTCTGGGACCTGTTGGATCGCAGGGTGAGGGCTAGGGCCATTCCCCCCAGAAATGTCCAGGAACTTGCAGGTGCATTGGTAGAAGAGTGGGGTAACATCTCACAGCAAGAAATGACAAATCTGGTCCACTCCATGAGGAGGAGATGCACTGCAGTACTTCAAGCAGCTGGTGGCCACACCAGATACTGACTGGTACTTTTGATTTTGAGCCTCCCTTCATTCAGGGACACATTGTGAAACATTTTTAGTTTATGTCTTATGGTGTTGACTCTTTTAGTGTTCATACAAATATTTACACATTAAGTCTACTGAAAGTAAAAACAGTTGAAAGTCAGGGGACGTTTCTTTTTTTGCTGAGTATATATTACAAAGCATCTGTCACTACCATACAATATTTTCTTGAAACATATTATAGATTTATAGGGTATAAGGTCCAGGTACAATGAACTTCTTACTCGCTTGTGCTAATCAGCATGCAACACGCCACCACTCTCTGGCACAATGATTAATGAGTAACCTTATCTGAAAACATCTGTCTTCCTTATCTGAAAAAAATCTTAGAACATATTACATTGTGGCCACTAGGGGCAAAATTACTCCAAATGCACTCTTGGCCAGACTTCCTAGACAAGCTTTGTCCACTTCCTCTCTCAGCTCCGACTCCCTGGACTGTATGGAATGCTCTTTTTTGAACTTAATCTGGGAGTACTTCCAGTGCTCAATCACTGCCTTCAGGAAGCACATCTGGATTAGGCAGAACCACCCCAACAGAGAGTACTCACTTCCCAATAGTTTCCCTTGGCAGCACCCACATGTCCCAGCAGGACAGTCCTAGAGAACCACAGCACTAATGCTTCTCTGTGGATATCCAAACAGGGACTCACTAGTAGGTATCATCAGTTGGCTTTGCTATAGCTTTCATGAACATTTATGACTGTATCCAGCAATACATATATATATATATATATATATATATATATATATATATATATATAT
>JANRMT010062808.1:20872067-20884186 GCA_026402145.1 Polypterus bichir lapradei | reverse complement strand
ATATATATATATATATATATATATATATATATATATATATATATATTGTCACACACGAGCACATAGGGAGCAGCTTAAGGACCCGACGTGCAACGCATCAAGTCGTGCAAGAGGACAACGGCGGGGTACCAACCTCTCTCTTTCTATTTTCTTAGAAAAGACGAAGCATCTTTTCTGGCACCTGGGAGAAACATGTGTTGCAGGTATACGCTGTCCTCCTGACGCTAGAGAAAGCCGGGCTGCGTATCAATCCCCGGAAATGTTATTTCAGGTTGAACGAAGCCAAATATTTGGGCTACCTGGTAGGAGGGGGAATGGTGAAGCCACAGTGCTCCAAAATAAAAGACCTCGGTTTTCTGAGAGGGCCGCCCCCTTGACAGATTTGACAAAGAAGAGGGCCTCTTTGCATGTGGTGTGGAACAGTGTGACGGAACGGGCATTTAGTGACTTAAAAATGGCCCTCACAACAGCACCTGTTTTGAGAACTCCTGATTTTTCTCTTCCTTTTCTCCTCCAGACTGATGCTTCGGACACAGGTCTAGGTGCCATGTTGAGCCAAAGCATCAATGATGTCGAGCACCCCATGATTTTCCTGAGCCGAAAACTTTCGGACTGGGAGACAAGGTACGCAGCGGTGGAATGGGAAGCCCTGGCCATCAAGTGGGCGGTAACTTACCTGCGGTACTACCTAATGGGCCAGGAGTTCACCCTGGTGACAGACCATGCTGCGCTCCAATGGATGGCCCTTCACAGGGACTCGAACCCTCGGGTCACTAGGTGGTTTTTGGACTGGCAGCCATACAAGTTCACCGTCACTTATCGCCGGAGTAACCTCCAAGCCAATGCTGATGCTCTCTCATGGGTTCACAACCTCTCAGTTCGGGCCACCCGACCTGATGGGTCTGGGCTGAAGGGGGGTCATGTCACGCACGAGCGCATAGGGAGCAGCTTAAGGACCCGACATGCAACGCGACAAGTCGTGCCAAGGGACAACGACAGGGTGTTAACGTCTCTCTTTCTATTTTCTCATAAAAGACGAAGCACCGCCACCATAATCACACCCAGATGACTCAAAGAACCTCAACACTTCCAGGTCCATTTCTACCCTCTGGTCCCTGTTTGATGACGTCAGTTACCCATCCATCACCACGGTATTCCCAGTATCCCACTGTTTGATTTCCGGTCCAGCCCTATAAATTGTCTGTCTACCAGCCCTTGTGTGTCTGATGATTTTGTTGAAATTATTTTGATCTTGATTTACAGAATATGGGGCTAAAACCCCCAAATCTTTATGCTCTTCCTGTCTGTTTATTACTATATATATATATATATATATACAGTATATATGTACATATATATTGTGGCAAACAGCTGGGGTCCATGCCCGACCGGGATGCCCTTTCACTGTATTTTCCGGGGAAGCAGCCCTGGATTGTACAATACCTCCCACAGGACGCTAGATGGCCGCCTCCCTGGGTTGGTGCGGTGCCTCAGGGTTAGCCTTTGGGTGCCGCAAAGATTTGTAATCTCTCTGTCTCTTTGTTACAATATTTATATATATGTATTAGTCACAGGAGCGAGCACATTCTTGTTTAATAGAAAAGATCACAACAAAAGAGTAAACCCCTAAAATAGATAAATGGATTTGAGAGTATCATGTTACCTTTCTGTGGTGAACACCATTCCAAAATTTTTTACTGATAAAATTGAATTATTACAAAATTATGTCTTTCTCGGCCTCACAGTTGTTCAGTTGTTATCCCTGCTGCTGCAGAGGCTCAAGGACGTGGTTTCATTTTCTTGCTGGACAATGTCTGTGTGGACTTTGAATGCACTCTCTGAAGTTGCTTAGTTATTTGATGATTAAGGCAGAAACATTTTACATTCTAATTATACTGGAGTTCTTCTCTTTTTTTCCACAAGGTTTAACATAATGGGAGTATACAAACAGCAGTGAAGGGTACATCAGGTAAAGTCATTTGTGTTTTCTATGTGTTAAAATGAAGTTGTTGTATTTTAACACATTCTTATTTATCATGGCACCAGTGTGGGGCGACTTGTTAAAATTCTGAAAAGAAATGTATTTGCTTCATAATCTTTTTGTGATTAGTTTAAAAAAAATCCATAAAAACACACCTGTAAATATTATCTGTTCTTCTCTATAATAAAAAATCGATTCTGGCAGCAGTGCTCATGTGCTGTCAAATCTATACATGACATTCTGCTTTAATAGTGCTTTTGGACCAAGTCCCATTTCTAGGTGTATTGAGAAATATATTATTAGGTTAAGCTTCCACACTTCTAACTAAAGAAAAAAACCTTAAATCTTAAACCTTTCCTTCAGTAGATATCAATAGCAGTATTTTCCACTAGATTTTTTTGTGCCTGAAACCATTTATTAAAGCATTAAAGAGGCATTATTTTTAAAAGATAGAATCTACTATATATGTCTTCCACACTTAAATTTGCCAAATTAATTTTTTCATACTACTTTTTCTGATCTGCCTGCTTGTCAGCTTGCCATGCCTTCCTGTGGCTCAAAATATTTTAGACTCATCCACGTAACTGCAAATAGAAATCAACAGCAATTTCATTTTCTTTGTGCTTACCAGTTGGCTGTGTTAACTGAGCAGTCTGGCAATAGGTATTGCAATAAGGACACATACTTTAATTTAGTCATTTACTGCACTATTTTTATTTGAACATTTTTTTCTGAACCTGCTTTTCTATTAGAGTGCAGACAGTGCAAGGTGGGACCCAGTTCTTGATGAAATGCCAGTCCATTGTGGTTTGAGTCTTCAACTTGTGTTTAAGTCTGGTTATCTTGTTACTTTCTACCATTCCAATTTAGCCAGCTATATTAATTGCAGTTACTCAATTGTTCAGGGTAATCAAGCACTACAAATGTTTACAACTATGTGTATTTTCTTAATAGAATATTACCTAAAATGCAGGGTTAATTAATAAGATAAACTAGCTAACAATCCTTTTTAAGAAATGTGATATTGTTGGTCAGTGCTAAGGTTCAAATTCTGGAAGAACTGGCCAAGGTGAATAAGGTTTTGATACCTTTCTATGTTAGATGTGTTGAAGTATAAAGCCAGTTAGCTCTTAGTGCCTAGTTGTACCCGCACAACAGGCAGATTCAAGAGTTCCAAGGATATGTCCTACAGTTTCAAATATATTTGTAAGCAGGAACGATTGTAGATTTCACTGAAGTTCAAGGTCTCAGTCTATCTATTTCACTGGTAATACACCTTATGTTCTTTGGTGTCATTAATCATCCATCCATCCATTATCCAACCCGCTATATCCTAACTACAGGGTCACGGGAGTCAATCCCAGCCAACACAGGGCACAAGGCAGGAAACAAACCCCGGGCATGGCCCCGGCCCACTGCAGGGTGCACGCACACACACACACCCCCACACACTAAGCACATACTAGGGACAATTTAGAATCACCAATGCACCTAACCTGCATGTCTTTGGACTGTGGGAGGAAACCAGAGCACCTGGAAGAAACCCACACAGACACGGGGAGAACATGCAAACTTCATGCAGGGAGGACCCAGGAAGCGAACCCAGGTCTCCTAACTGCGAGGCAGCAGCACTACATGGTAAGCACAGCAACAAGTACTAGTGCATGACATGAAATAGCACTGTTTTGGTACAAAGAACAGCATTTCTTGTCTGTTTTTATGATTATTTTATATTATGTTATACATGCAGAATTGAAGTTCACAATAATAGCTACACCCAGCTGCCCACAAGCCTGATGAAAATGAGAGCTAAGACGTGCTAATGGTTGAAGATTACAATAAATAGCACTGATGAAATCATAACTCTACTCCTTTAAAAGTTAATTGGATGTAAACAGTAATATTGAATATAAAATACCACATCCTTCGCTGAATGCCATTCCATATTAAATTTCATTGCCACTGTGTTGTCTTAGCCACATGTTTAATACAAGATAATGAGTTATGATTAACCTTTTATATAACTGCTAAAAATATCTAATTATATATTTTACAGAATCTATATATATATATATATATAAAAGTCAATGTGTGTTTGTGTATGTATGTATGTTCCAGCATCACTTCCGAACGGCTGGAGCAATTTTCATGAAAGTTGCTATACGTGTTTCTTATTGGTCAACTAAAAGAGCTGTAGGGTGAAATGAACCCTAACCCACCCCCTTCTGGGTAGGGTGGGGGGGGGGGGGCTGATCTTGCGGTCTTGTATACATGTTATCATCCATTTGACACTCAGAACAACCACCAGAGGGCGAACTGGAGGTGACTGCCAGCATTCTTTATGTTTGAGCACCACCACACCCCTGTTGCTTTTCAAATTAAATAGAGTTGGCCGGTTCATACAAGACAAGACACGCACATTAGTTAGGCTTCATTGTTTGTTTATTTATTTTTATTTTTAAAGTTGTTTTTTTTTTTAATTATATTTTTCTCAAACAATTAAAAAAACACACTTTCTTTTCCTCCCTGGCAACTCTGGGTATTTCAGCTAGTATGTTATAAAACATAATACATAAAAACAAGAGTGAAGCAGTGGTTAGAACAGCTGTCTCACAGATCCAGTGTCCTGGGTTTGAATACCATGTTTAGTTTGTGTCAAATTTACATGTTCTGTGTATGCATGGATTTTCTTTTGGGTACTTTTTTTGTTTTCCTCCCTATGTCCCTAAGATGTTCATTGTAGGTGGATCTTAGATTATTAATTGGCTCATTATAAGTGATCTCAGTTACATATTTTTACATGGGTAAGCTTATGAAATGTGTAAGATGAAGGAGCAGGCCTTTTTCTGTAACAAAGACATTTATTTCTTGTCTATGCTAAAACAGCTCATTATGTTACTTCATTATTGAAAAATGCACCTCATCTGTTAATGCTTTTGTATTTAGAGAATTACCTGAATATTTTGATAATTAATTTTAAGTAGAAAGTGTAAAATGCCCTTCACTATTATAAGTCTGGAGTTCTAGTAATGCTGTGTAAGATATTGGTTGGCTGTGCAAGTTTTCACTGAAAAGAGATAAGAATCAGTTGAAATCAAACACCTCTACCACAGACCACAAGCTAGTTTCTGAATTATACCAATATACTGTATTGTTTCTGAGTTATACAAGAACGCTGTGCTATAGTGGCTGAGAGAGATGAAGAAGAGGGGGAAGACAAAATGAGAATGATTTGAGATGCCACTGAAGCTTCATGCAACAGCAATTCAAGAAAAGAGCTACCTGGAGGAATGACAGCAGCACTACCAGGTTGTATGGTGTGGATTGGCACTCACTATTTGAATAAAGCTTAAGGAATATAATCTATTAAGTCTGTACCTCTGTTTAAATTTTTCTCTATTCTCTGTTTATGGACAGTGAATCAAGTTCCTTTCATAATTTAGGCAAATCAGGAGTGAGTGAGTAACTCATCTTTGGTTAGTAAGTCACGTTAACCAAGGTGGGTTAGCCTGAAGCGTTTAGGTTTTATCCTAGAACACCAATGTGTTGTTCATGCTAAAATTATTGAGTCTGTATGTGGAATACTGTGGAGTAACAGGCTTTTCAAGCATCACTCATAACCAGCGTTTAAGCACATACGGCCTGTGTGTATGTGTCTTTCTGTGTGTTAAGGTTAAGGTGCAAGAGTAGGCCAACCCAAAACAAACTTGGTACATTCCAATGATTCCACAATACAAGTGTAACTGACTTTTTCCAAAATTATTTACACTACTTCAACCTTTTAATAACTCATTACTAAAACCTGATTATTGACTATGATAACTGAAGCAGTGACTGACTCTGCTTTACATTGTGTAAGTAAAGGCATACTTGGCCCTTTAATTACTAAGCAGTCCTCATATTAGAAGAGACTCTGTAAACTTTTCTGTGATTGAACCAGTTGTTATTTCTGGAATGGGCAGGTTTTACCCTATTATATTTGAGATCTGATCATCTCATGGAAAGCCTAAGTTAGGCTTGGCACTTGTAACACTAGGTAGAGTTAAGTAAGTCAAGTGGGAAGGAAAGTGGTGAAGAAAAATTATATTTAAAATATAAAAGAAAATGGAAACTCTTGAAATTGAGAACTACTAACATTTTTCATAACCACAAAAAAAAAAAATCATAGTTTACTGAATTTTTACTGGGTGACAGTAAGTTCTGCTGACTCACAGTTTAGGCAATCTGGGTTTGAGATCTGGTACTCTCTGTGTACAGTATGCATGAGTGGGTTTTTCTTGGATTCTCCTCACAGACCCCAAAGACATAGGAGTTAGGCTGATTGCTGACTGTTAATCAGTGGGGTTGTGAGTGAATAAAAGTGAGGGTGCTCTTTGATGGACTGGCAATCTATTCAGGATTGGTTCTTGACACGCATTTAATACTGCTGGAACAAGGACCAGTTCCTGTGAACCTGATTAATTGGGTTCAAAAATGGATGCATGAATGGAACCCAGCCATGGGGCATGCACAAACCAGTATGTTTACCTGTGCCAGTCTCAAGCCAGGATAAATTTGGAGGGTTACGACAAGAAATTTTGCCAGATGAATATGCAGACAACATTACAGATTTCCATACCGGATCAATTGAGGCTCAGGTTAACAATGGCCACCACCAGAACTGTTAGCAAACAGGATGCTGGGGGAACTTGGCAAATTTGTGGCCAAAGGAGAAGAAAATGGGAAAGGCGTGGCTGGAGGCAGTAGGAGAGGAGGAAAGTTAGGAGAGTGGATGTGAGGGTAGGAATTTTCAGTGTTGGCAGTATGACTGGTAAAGCTAGAGAGATAGCCAATATAATGGAGAGAAGGAAGGTTGATATACTGAGAGACCAGATGGAAGAGAAGTAAGTCCAGGTGCATCGGAGGCAGATTCAAATTGTTCTACTATGGTGTGGCTGGGAGGAGAAATGGGGTAGGGGTTATCCTAAGGGAACAGTATGTCAAGAGTATTTTGGAGGTGAAAAGAGTGTCAGACAGAGTGATGATTATGAAGCTGGAAATTGAAGGTGTGGTGTTGAATGTTATTAGGGCATATACCCTGCAAGTTGGGTGTGCGATAAATGAGAACAAAAACTTCTGGAGTGAGTTGGACGAAGTGGTGAAGTGTACCCAAGGGTGAGAGAGTGGTGATTGGAGTGTATTTCAATATACCTGTTGGTGATGGGAACAGAGTGGATGAGGAGGTAATGGGTATGTATGGTGTCAAGGAGAGGAATGAAGAAAGTTAGATAGTAGTGGATTTTGTGAAAATTATGGACATGGCTGTGGTAAATACGTATTGTAAGAAGAATGAGGAACACAATATGATGTACAAGAGTGGAGGAAGATGCACACAGGTATATATATATATATGACAGGGACAGGGGAAAACGTCGTTAGGCAGCGTAGGATGGTGGTCTGTAGGATGATGTTTGACATCAAGAAGATGAGGAGGAGAGTGAGGGCAGAGCCAAATGTCAGATGGTGGAAGTTGAGAAAGGAAGACTGTAATGGTGAGTTCAGGGAGGAGGTATGACATGCACTATGTGGCAGTGAACAGTTACCATATAACTAAACAAGTACAAAATAAATGGTAAGGGTGACAGCTAGAAGGGTGCTTGGTGTGACATCTGGACAGAGAAAGGAGGTCAAAGAAACCTGGTGGTGGAATTGGGGAGTACAGGATAATATATAGAGGAAGAGGTTGGTGAAGAAGAAGTGGATAGTTGGAGAGATAAAGTAAGTAAACAGGAGTACAAGGAGATCAGGAGTAAGGTGATGAGAGGGGCGGCAAAGGTAAAGAAAAGGCGTATGATGATTTATATGAGAGGTTGGACAATAAGGAGGGAGAAAAAGACCTGTATCGATTGACTAGACAGAGAGACCAAGCAGGGAAAGATGAGCAGCAGATTAGGGTGATAAAGGATAATAAAAGAAACATACTCACAAGCAAGGAGAGTGTGTTGAGCAGATGGGAAGAGTACTTTGAGAGGTTGATGAATGAAGAGAATGAGAGAGAGAGAAGGTTGGATGATAGTGAACCAGTGTCATGTTTTAGCCAGAATTTTCCCCTTAGCTGTTGTTCACAGTTGTGTTTCTGGTCTGTTGTTTTTAATGTTGTTTCATTTATTTGTATTAATGTTTCCTTCATTTAATGTAAATTTTTCTATTTGTGTGTTGGGAAAGGGGTGTGGCCTAGACTATGCCCCTTGTGTTATGTGGGTGCTTCCCTAATAGGCGGGGCCACCTTGCCAATCATTGCCATGAACTACCATCCCCCCTCTTTAAGTGAGGGCCTCCCATATCTCCTGGCTATTCATTGTGAATGTGCCAGGGAGTGGAGAATTTCTTGTATTTACTGTGCTTTTTGCCTTCCTTTGTGGTTTCCAGGATTTTTGACCCTCTGCTCTATTTGACTACATCTTTGGTTTTCATATTGAGACTGTATTGAATTTCTGAACCTCTGGTCTGTTTTATGACCACGATTCTTGGATACCGCATTGGGACTTCATTGCTCACTTCGGATTGCTTTGCCTATTCAGGAAATTTCTTATGTTTGTGAAGCTTTGTGTATTGCTGAACCTTTTTTGAACATAAACCTTTTATTTTTATAAAGGTTTTTTCTCAGCCCTTTGGGTTTCTAGTTGGGGTTTTTGAAGGTGTTTTTCCCCTCTGGTAGGCAACTTATGAAAGTGTTTTGTATCTGTGCTTTCGGGTCTCACCAATTTCACGACAACGAGGAAGTGCAACAGATTAGCAAGGAGGACTTAACGACAGCTATGAAGAGGATGAAGAATGGAAATACTGTTGGTGCAAATGACACACCTGTGGAAGCATGGGAGTGTTAATGAGAGATGGTAGTAGAGCTTTTAACCAGATTGTTTAATGCTTGGAAAGTAAGAAGTCGCCTGAAGAGTGGAGAAGGAGAGTACTGGAACCAATTTTTAACAGTTATGTGTTGAACTGCAGTAACTACAGAGGGATGAAGTTATGGGAAAGAGTAGTAGAAGCTAGGCTAAGAAGGGAGGTGATAATTAACGAACAACAGTATGGTTTCATGCTGGAAAAAAGCACCACAGATGTAATGTTTGCTTGGAGGGTGTTGATGGAAAAGTATGGAGAAAGACAAAAGAAGTTGCATTGCTTCTTAGTGGACCTAGAAAAAGCACATGACAGGGTTCCTAGAGAGGAGTTGTGGTATTATATGAGGAAGTCAGGAGTGGCAGAGAAGAATGTAAGAGTTGTACAGAATATGTACGAGGGAAGTGCGACAGTGGTGACGTCTGCAGTAGGAGTGATGGATGCATTTAAGATGGAGGTAGGATTACATTAGGGATCGGTTCTGAGTCCTTTCTTATATGCAATGGTGATGGACAGCTTAACAGAGGAGATTAGACAGGAGATTCCATGGACTACGATGTTTGTAGATGACATTGTGATCTGTAGCGAGAGTAGGGAATAGGCTGAGGAGACTCTAGACAGGTGGAGATATGCTCTAGAGAGGAGAGGAAAGAAGATCAGTAGTACCAAGTCAGAATACATGTGTGTGAATGAGAAGGAAGTCAGAGTAATGATGAGGATGCAGGGTGTAGAGTTGACAAAGGTGGATGTGTTTAAATACTTGGGATCAACAGTACAGAGAAATGGGGATTTTGGAAGAGAGGTAAAGAAGAGAGTGCAGGCAGGGTGGAGTGTGTGAAGAAAAGTGTTAGGAGTGATTTATTACAGATGGGTACCAGCAAGAATGGAAGGGAAGGTCTACAAGATGTTAGTGAGACAAGCTTTTGTTATATGGAAAGGAGATGGTGGCACTGACAAAAAGACAGGAGACACAGCTGGAAGCGGCAGAGTTAAAGATGCTAAGGTTTGCATTGGGTGTGACGAAGATGGACAGGATTAGAAATTATTACATTAGAGGGTCGGCTCAGGTTGGACAGTTTCAAGACAAAGCCAGAGAGGTGAGATTGTGTTGGTTTGGTCATGTGCAGAGGAGAGATGCTGGGTATATTGGGAAAAGGATGTTAAGAATTGAGCTGCCACACAAGAGGAAAAGAGGAAGGCCTAAAAGGAGGGTTATGGATGTGGTGAGACAGGATATGCAGGTGGTGGGTGTAATTGAGCGAGATGGAAAGGACTGGAAGATAAGGAAAAATATGATATGCTGTGGTGACCCCTAAAGGGAGTAGCCAAAAGAAAAAGAAGAAGAAAAAGAAGAATGTATGCATGAATAGGCAAGAATTTCCATTGATAGATATTAAAAAAAACTTGATGTTGAATGATAGGTCATTAGTCCTGCAAAAAGTTTGTAGGCAGCTTCATATATAGGATCTTGAGGTGACGTGCATTCACAAATGCATTTTGCTATTTTAATCCTTCAGACACTGAAAATGTGTAATCATTCCACTCAAAAAAGGCAGCAATGGAAGGCCAACATTTATTTATTAATTGATTGATTGATTTTATTAAAATCACACAACATTACATACAAATAAATCCATTTTCACAAACATAAGATTGAAAACAAATTAACCCCACCCCTGAAAAAGAGAGCTAAGCCAGCAGAGTACGTAAAACTTAAAGCTAGTAAAAATAAGTAAGTAGATAAATTAATAAGTGAATAATAATAAATGGAGAAAAAAGGAAAAAAGGGAGAGAATCTGCTTCCTCAGTGGTTTAAATGTTTATTCTAAAATGTTACTGATTAGATCCTGCCAGGTTTTGCAAAAGTTCTGCACAGATCCTCTAAGTGAGAATTTGATTTTTTCCAGTTTCAAATAGTATATAACATCAGTTACCCACTGACTTAGAATAGGAGAGTTAGGATTCTTCCAGTTGAGCAAGATGAGTCTACGTGCCAATAGTTCTGTAAAGGCAAATACAGTTTGTTTGTTCTTTTCCACTTTAAGCCCATCTGGGAATACACCAAACACAGCTGTTAATGGGTTAGGAGGGATTGTGACACCAAGGCTGTCTGACAGGCATTTAAAGATTTTGGTTAAGAATGATGTTAATTTGGTGCAGGACCAGAACATGTGACCCAGTGAGGCTGGAACTTGATTGCAATGTTTGCAGGTTGGATCTTGCCCTGGAAACATTTTGGACAATTTTAAATAAGAGAGATGTGCTCGATATATAATTTTAAGTTGAATAATTGTATGCTTTGCGCATATGGAGCTCGAGTGGATTCTCTGCATTGCTACTTTCCACTCCTTTTCCTTTTCCCACTGTCCACTTGGATCTTTGAAAGGGAGAGACTGTAAAATGGTTTTATATATTACAGAAATTCTGTATGAGTCCTCAAGACTGATCAATATTTTTTCGGGCATAGAGGTAGGTGAGAGGTGAGGAAAATTGGGCAGGTTCTGCTTAACAAAGTTTCTGATTTGAAGGTAGTAAAAGAAATGTCTTGCTGGGAAGTCATTGTCTATGTATAGATCTCTAAGTGATTTAATACCAAATCTTTTCCAGACATTAAAAACTGCATATGTTTGAGAGGGTGGAAAAAGGTGGTTCTCGTGCAGAGGTGCCATAGATAAAACCTTCTTCATCTTAAAATCCTTTCTACATTGGTTCCATATTCTGAGTGAGTGAAGCACAATTGGGTTGTTTATAATATTGGCGATAACTTGCATTTATCTATACTAATAAAAGGCAAAGCCCTCACTCACTCACTCACTCACTCACTCACTGACTGACTGACTGACTGACTCACTCATCACTAATTCTCCAACTTCCCTTGTGGGTAGAAGGCTGAAATTTGGCAGGCTCATTCCTTACAGCTTCCTTACAAAAGTTGGGCAGGTTTCATTTCGAAATTCTACGCATAATGGTCATAACTAGAAGCTATTTTTCTCCATTTACTGTAATGGAGTTCAGCTGGAGGGGCGTAGTTTCGTATGACATCATCACGCCTCTCACGTAATCACGCATTACGTATAAAGCCAGGAAGAGCTACAAAACGCGCTTTAGAAAACATGCATTATATAATTAAGAAGGCAGCGAAACAATTAGAAGCGAGCGAGTGACATATAAAACCATATTCAGCGGCTCACGTGAACTGATGCAGTGCGCAGACAAAAAGCAACAGTTCCAAAGAGTGCTGAATAAAAACCGAATTACA
>JANRMT010062808.1:20842448-20862067 GCA_026402145.1 Polypterus bichir lapradei | reverse complement strand
AGTCAGTCAGTCAGTCAGTCAGTCAGTCAGTCAGTGAGTTAGGGCTTTGCCTTTTATTAGTATAGATATATATATATATATATATAGAGATATAGATATAGATATAGATATATATATAGATATAGATATATATATATATATATATATATATATATATATATATATATATATATATATATATATAGAGATAGATAGATAGATAGATATGGGAACAACACTCATATCAATGACAAAACAATTACATTAACAATCATGTTACGTTATTTTTTAAATTTTTCCTTTTCTTTTTCATACCTTCTTTAACACACTACTTCTCCGCTGCGAAGCGCGGGTATTCTGCTAGTTGAATATAAAGATGTACTGCAGTATTTTATTTCTATTGCCAAGCAAGCCTGTATATGTTCATCTATTTGTGTCCATGTCCAGGTTTTTATAGCTTATATATTTGCTGCCCAGTAATAAAATTAAAAGTTAGGTAGAGCCATGCCACCTTTTGCCTTAGGGCTTTCTAGGGTCGCTCTTTAGATACGTGGATGTTTTGAATTCCAAATAAATGAGGTTCTGGTTAAATCTAATTTCTTAAAAAACTATTTATTAATGTATATTGGAATGTTTTGAAATAAAAGGAGACACTTAGCAAGGATATTCATCTTAACAATGTTAATTCTTCTGTCTAAAGTAAGATGAAGGGTTGACCGCCTGTGCAAGTCTTGCTTAATTTTTTCCATATAGACAGCAAAATTTTGTTGATAGAGAGTTTTATGTCTATTTGTAATATTTACCCTTAGGTATTTAAACTGATTTGCGATGATAAGCTGTCCAATCTAACATCGTGTGCTTGAGAATTCACTGGAAAGAGTACACTTTTAGTCAAATTAATTCTGAGACCAGAAATCTTTTGAAATTTTGTAAGCACTATTAGGACTGCAGTGCAGGCACAGTATTTTGTGGATCTGATATATACAGTACCATATCATCTGCATATAGAGAAATTTTCTTTTCAAGTCCTTCTCTGATAATCCCCTTTATCTCATAAGTATTTTTACAGTGAACTGCCAGTGGCTCAATGGCGATTGCAAAAAGCAGTGGTGACAAGGGGCATCCTTGTTTGGTACCACATTCTAGTTTAAAGTAGTCTGAATTAATATTGTTAATACAAACTGAAGCTTCTGGATTGGTATACAGTAGTTTGATCCATGCACAAATGTTTGGGCCAAACCCAAATTTCTCCAATGTAGTGAAAAGGTGTTCAATTCATCATATCAAATGCTTTTTCTGCATCCAATGATAATAATATCTCTGGGGTATTTGACTTTGCAGGTGAATGTATTATATTAAACAGGCGTCGAAGATTGAAAGCTAAGTGTCGGCCTTTAATAAATCCTGTTTGATCTTATGATATTACCGAAGGCAGCACTTTCTCCATTCTTCTAGCTAGGACTTTGGAGAGTATCTTGACATCATTATTCAGAAGTGAAATTGGTCTGTATGATGCAAGTTTTTATTTTGTTTAGGAAAGACGGTGATTAATGCTTGATGAAAAGTTTGAGGTAGAATTTTATTGTCTCTAGCTTCTGTAAATGTTGCTATAAGAGGGGAGATAGCTGAGTGGAGAATTTCTTATAAAATTGTACGGGGTAGCCATCGGGGCCTGCTGCTTTCCCACTCTGATGTGACTTTATAGAATCTAGTAATTCTGATAGCGCCAGAGGTTTATCCAATTCCTCTTCAATGAGAGTATCTATTTGTGGTATCTGTAATGCATCCAGAAATGTATTAGATTGTGTCTTGTCTTCTTTAAACTCAGTAGAATATAAGGATTTATAGTAGTCTCTAAATGTGTGCATTATATTTTTATGGTCAATGATTTTGTCTCCGATTGTGTTGGTGACTGCTGAGATTGCATTCTGAACTTCTTGCTTGTGGATTTGTTGAGCTAAGATCTTATTAGCTTTCTCTCCATGTTCATGGTAATGGTGTCTTGATTTAAAAATGAGTTGTTCTGTTTCTTTAGTTGTCAAGTGGTAGAGTTCTGAATGCAGAGCCTACCTTTTCCTATAAAGAGCCTCATTTGGACAAACTGGCAAGTTCTTTTTCTATTCTACTAATTTTGATGATTAGCTCTGATACCTTCTTCGTTTCCAATTTATTTCTGTGGGAAAGATATTAAATAATCTGTCCTCTTTAGAAGGCCTTCAGGGTTTCCCAGAATATTCCTGCAGAGACCTCAAAGGATGTATTTGTCTCTAGAAAGAGGCTGATTTGTTTGGATATAAATTCTGTACAGTTTTCGTCTGCTAATAGAAGTGTGTTAAGACGCCATCTGCAAGATGAGCATGTGGGGCATAATGATTTTTTGCTCTAAGATCAAAGGGGCATGGTCGGAAATAACATTAGCATCATGCTTGCAAGATTTAATCGTAGGCAAGAAATTGTTATCTACAAAGAAATAATCAATTCTTGAGTAGCAATGATGCACTGGTGAGTAGAAGGAATATGCTCTTTAGTTTGGGTTTGGAAATTTCAAGGGGTCTGATAAGTTGTGATCAGTTAAAAACTGTGTAATTGCCTTTGCCATATTATATGTCCTCACCCCTGTGAATGGAGACCTATCTAGGTCTGGATTTAAAACACAATTAAAGTCCACAGCCATTATAATTTTATGAGTGTTCACATTGGGAATGGATGAAAATAAATTTTGCATGAATTCCCTGTCATCCACATTGGATGCATAAACATTTATCAAAATCACTTTACAGTTAAATAAATTACCCATGACAATCAAATATCTCCCTTCAGGAACAGATATTGCATCTGACACTACAAATGAGACTGTTTTCTGTATAAGAATTCCCACACCTCTAGTTTTTTTTGTAAAGCTGGACCATACTTCACAAAATCCCAGTCCTCTGACATACCTAGAGACAGAGCACGTCCAAAGCAAAACAAGCCACCCAGCAGCGACGTATGAGGATTAAAATTGAGATATCTATTGCCAATAAAGTCCAAATCCTCTAAGCATAAAATATAGTCTTTAACAGTCTTGAAATAGTACCATAGTAAACCCAGGAAATGGTGTTAAAAAGTTGACCTGGATGAGCATAGCAAGCCCTAATAAAATAATAGCAGTAACAATAAACCAAGGGTATGATGTTAAACAGTCTCCAAAAAAAAAGAAAAAAAAACATAAATAGAAAGTGGCAAAGGATGTATAATTACGGTACTAAGTAGATCAGACAGTTGGTAATATCTTCTTTAACATACTATGATAGGGTGCGACTCATGATCATATTTCAGAAGAGCGTCGGGGTCAGCTCTCTTAGTTCTTTTTCTGCTTCTTCCGTAGTGGTAAAGATATAATGCTTGCCTTGAATGTCCACTTTCAGTTTGGCAGGATACAAGTGGCTGTATTTGATCTCGGCTTTCTGTAAGCGCTGTTTAATGTTGTAAAAAGCAACTCGTTTAACACCTGTTGAGGGTCAGAAATCAGGGAAGATACAAATGTGGTTATTTTCAAATAACCACATTCTTGTTTCTGCCTGAGAAATGACATTACATTAAATTTAGTAATTCATTTCTCAAAGCGCACGACTAGAGTCCTAGTTTTAGAGATATTTGATCCCCGTATGCAGTAAGCTGCTCCTATCTCGGTGTCTGATTTAAAGTCCTCTCCAATTATTTTTAAGAATAGTTCGGGCTACAAATTTCACTGGGTATGGACTTTCATGATTGTCAGGTAGACCTTCGATTCTAATATTATTCCTTCTGCATCCATCTTCCAGAGCAGCAAGTCTGCCTCTGAGTTTTTTACATTCGGAATTCGCAGCTGTTGCTTTTCCATCAACAGTAGATGCCAAACTTTTGGCTGTTTCAATTCGAATCGTGAATGTCTGCGTAACGTCTTCCAGCTGATCGGCAAGTGCTCTCAGTTTAGACACATTTTTCTGAATGTGTTACTCAATTTTTTCCAGCATACCTTTAAAGGCTGCATCAAAGCGATTATATATATGTTTCTCCAAGTCTTTTTTATTCTCCTGTAGCTCCACCTGCAGCTTTTCGTTTGTCTTCTCGCTTGTCTTGAGCATACCATTTATTTATTTCTTTTTATCTTTCTGAATGTCTTTCTTGAGCTCATTTATGGCCATGGCCATTGTAGTGATCATTACCTTCAGTTCAGACAGATCATTTTGGCTTTCGTGCTCCGCAGGTGAAGTGGCAATCCCTATTACAGCCGATGCTTCTGGCTCATGAGGAGTAGATGAAAGCATGGACTGCAAGGCCATTTCCAGTTTCAAGTGATCTTCTGGAATCAGCGAGCTATCGTGACCGACATCACACATTCGTTCCCATTTTCGCTCTCAACTGGAGACGATGCAGCGGAACAGGGTCCTGGGGAGTCTGTGCTTTCACCTGTCTGTTCCAGGTCAGTGTCTGAAAGGCCATACCTTGAACTTGGACTTGTTGCCTGCCTAGGCTTGGATGTAGCTTTTGATTTCGTTTCTTTCTGAGCCCCTTTTTTGCCACTCATGTTTATATATGCTTGCATGTACTGTAATAGAACCTCCTTGGGTTAGGTAAATACAGGATACCTCAGGATAATAAGAAATAAGAGAAAAAATAACACAGCTGCCAACGGAACTCCGCTTCAGATATCCATCTCCCGTAACGGACGAGGCCAACATTTAGTACATATGAATGATATCTGTGCCTCTTGAGATATAATTAGAAAAGTATCTGTAGAGTGTATGGATTGTAAAGTAGCAGAGAAAGAACTAGTATATTAGCAAATAATTAAAAATGTATTAGAAATTAATTATCATCAATAAATCTAGTAGATGTTAAATGATAAATTAAAGATACACATAGTGACATAAATAATAAAAATGTTATAAATTTGAATGTCGAAGTGATCTTTCTTTATTCCGTAAGACATTGCATGGGTGAAACTGTACAATTTCCTTTTAGATTGAATGATAAAAGAACACTACTGGCAAGGTCAGTAAGGTGATTCTTAAATACTTTACAGTGAACTTATTAGATGTTTGCAGTATAGGAAGGTGTAGAGTAAGAAAATCTATATGAGAAAATCAAGTTTAATATTACATAAACAAACTGTATAAAATCTGTGTGGGAGCCACAAGTATATTTTTCAGTAAAATCAGGTTGCTAGGCATATTGTTAAGTAGAATCACAGGTTCCTGGAGAACAAAGAAAACATTAAAAGAATGATGAAAATAAAAGAACCATTGCACATCCCTAAGGACTGTGTGACAAATGCAAAAATAAATTAACTAAGAAAAGAGCTGTCAGAATGAAAAGAGTGGTGTAACCTAGAAGCAATGCAAGTCTCTGCCAAGCTTATTTGTCAAAAGAAGATCAAAACAAAATATGTCTAAAGGTTGGGCCTTTTACTTAATCTGAAGCTCTCAATTAAATTAACATAATAATACTGATCATTACATTTCTAATGCTATCTCAAAGATAAGCATGGTTCAAATAAAGCATGTTTGGCCCTTTCAAATGTATCTTATGTTTTAATTTATAATTATGACATTAACAGATATAATATTGAATAAAGGAAAATGGGATGGACATGGCTAGTCTCAGCCTCACTAATTACGCATAAGAATTTTGCTGGTTCTACTTACATATGCTCATGTGGATTTCTCCAGCAATATGGTTTCCTACTGCATTTCAAACAACATGCTTATTAGGTTCATAGATAACTATATAATAGCTTGATATAATGAGTGTTAGTATGTACATGATTCATCGTTAAAATTAATCTAATTGAAATCACATAAAATTAAATCAAAGTCAGAGTTATTTAAGACCTTGTTTTCAGTGCTACAGATAGATTGGTAAAGCATTGCATGGCTCCAGTTTCTGTTGACTAACTGGGAATGGGTGTACTATTTATTAAAAATATCACATTATGAATTAGTGAAAAGCATTATGGTCTCATCTCTCCAGTGAATTGATTTCATTTACTTGCCCTGCAAGACTGTAAATGATGTTTTCACACTCTCCTCTTGACCACATGGGTTTCTTTCAGCTTTCTTTGCACATTGAGAAGAATTGCACAGAAGTTAACTGTTAACTTTAATTTATCCAGGAATGAGTGAATATAAATGTGTATCTGGATGTTTGTGGAAAGATGGTTCCTTCCCTCTGACTAAATAAGCTATGGCCCCATGGAACGGGGAAAATCCATTTAATTGCTGAGTTCTCCTTACTTTTAGGAAAACCATTCATTCTACAGTAACCCTACCTCAGTATAGATGTTCAATATGAGGCCTATGACATTTTATTTTGGGTTAATCAAGATTCTATTATAGATTGGGTTGGTAAACTTAACTAAAAGAAGTGGGATTTCAGGGTGATGTTTGTAGATTGGTGCAGAATTGGCCCAGACACAGGAAGCAGATGGTGATGGTGCGAGGAACCTTCTCAGAATTGACTAATGTTAAGAGTGGTGTTTAATAGGGGTCAGTGCCTGGGCGACATTTACTTTTATTATACTGTATATTAATGATTTAGATAGCAATTTAATTAACAAGCTGGGTATGTTTGCAGATGATACATTAAAGAAGGGAATGGGCAGCATGCAGGCTTAGGCAGATTTGTGGCAGATGAAATTTAATATCAGTAAGTGTAAAGTATTACACATAGGGAGTAAAACTGTTAGGTAGTTCTAAAAATCTGGAGCACACCTTATGAGAAAGATTTAAGAGTCGTAGTGGACTCCATGATATCAACTTCCTGACATTGTTCAAAAGAATTAAGAAGGCAAACAGAATGTTAAATTATATAGCATGATGTGTGGAGTACAAGTCCAAGGAGGTTAGGCTCAAGCTTTATAGCATACTGGTGAGGCCTATGATATAGCACGTCCACGGCTCAGGAAAAAGTGGAAGGTTTAACAAATGAATAATCAATTGGCCAGCTCATTCTCCGTGGGTGCGCGGTCACGCAGCTGTGGGGAGTTGAAGGAGTAATTGGGGCTGGACACACCTACGTGTGAAGGTGTGGTCTTTCTCAGTTGCTTCTTCGGCTTCCTGCGGTATGCGCCTGAGCCGCTGCACCACAGAGCCTTGTAAGAACAAGCCAGCATGAGAATTAGGAGGGAAGACAAAAAGCCCATCTAGAAGGAAAAAAAAGATTGAGAGAAAACAAAAGGAGGTTAAAACATGGAGAGAGGGAAGGCAGGAGGTGGACATCCGGTACAAGTGAATGCAAGGAAGGTGGAAAAGGCAGACAGCTGTGAGGAATTCCATTGGAGCACTTGAACAGCACTCAAGGGCTGAATGCCACTCCAGCTGAGTGACCTGGGTAGCAGGAGTGGCCACAACTCTGCTCAGTTGTAGCACCTCACCACAGAGTGGCAGCACGGCTGCAGGGGAAGGAGAGGCTGAGAGAGGCATTCAGCAGGTGGGGCCATGGACTGCAGGAATGCAAGCCTGGCAGCGGGAGTCAGAGGCTCAATGGTGTGCCCTGCTTGGAGCTAGAGAGGGCTAGAAGGGCCAAGGCCTAGGCGCAGTGCTGAAGGTGGGCTGAACTGCCAGATAGGCACCTCCTTGGCTACAAGGACCCGCTCTGGGTTAAGTCAAGGAGACAGCCAGCTTTAGAAGAACTGCACCGGGGCTCTGGATTTTAAGGACAGTTTGCTGCCCCATGTTTTTAACCTTGTTTTTAAAGAAATATTTTAATTTTAACCTCCACAGAAACACCTTCTTTTTATGTAGTATTTATTTATTTATTCATTATTTTATACTGCACTTTTTGGACACTTATTTTGATTTGTTTTAATAAAAGCACTCCAGCACTTTTCACCATGCCCTTGCTTGGTGTGTTTGTCCTCATCTGCTCAGCTCTTCCTGGTCATGATCATCGACGGCGTCGGGTTTGAGATGCTTCCAAAATGGAATAGGGAGCATGGAGCTGATCTGCACCATCATAAGGCCTCATCTGGAGTACTGTGTGCAGTTTTGGTGTCTAGGCTACAAAAAGGACATTGCAGTGGTAGAAAAGGTCCAGAGAAGAGTGTCTAGGTTGATTCCAGGGTTATAGAGGATGAATTATGAAGAAAGATTAAAAGATTACCTTTTCAGTTTAAGCAAAAGATTAAGAGGTGACATGACTGGAGTGTTTAAAATTATGAAGGGAATTAGTACAGTGGATCGAGATCGAGTTATTTTAAAATGAGTTCATCAAGAACACGGGGCATAGTTGGAAACTTGTTAAGGGTAAATTTCACACAAACATTAGGAAGTTTTTCTTTACACAAAGAACCACAGACTCTTGGAATAAGCTGCCAAATAATGTAATAGACAGTAAGATTTTAGGAACTTTCAAAAGTAGACAATGTTTTTTTAGAAGAATTAAGTGGGTAGGACTTGTGAGCTTTGTTGGGATAAATGGCCTGTTCTCGTCTAGATTGTTCTAATGGTAATACAAAAAGATTTATGTGGGTTTCCACTAGATTATATGTCTGAATTTCTTTAATAACTTTTACTTTAGAAATATCTGTGTATCTGTAACTACGCAAAGAAACCATTGTAAGGTTTTATTGGTTACAGTGTAAAACAATACAATAATAACCAGCAATGTCATTTTTACTTGTCTGAAATACAAAAGCAGCTTATCCCTATTAGTAAGGTTCAATTTATTCATTCATTCATTCATTTATTCATTCATTTCTTGAAGCCACTAGTGGAAACACAAGGAGCCCAAGTTTATGGATAATGGATAGCATGTATCCAGTGTCACACACAAGCGATTAGGGGGCAGCTAGAGGACCTGACGAGTCGCTTGAAACCACAAGATGGGGGACTAAGATAATGTGTTAACACCTCTCTCTTTATTTTAACAGGAAAGACGAACAACAAAAACCCACAGCACCTTGAATTTGTCTCAAAAGCCTTGTCCAGATGTCCGAGCCACTTCCATGTTATGAATTCACCTCCAGTCGCTTACAGATGATGTCACCACCGTCTCAAGATCCTCCACGTCATCCTCCCAGCATTCCTACTTCCATTCCCTATCTCAAAAATTCATCTGTGTCACCACTATTCTTTGTCAATTGTACTTTACAAACCTGACCGTTATTGAGAATTCTCTCAACCTTTTACTGTGATTTACAGGATACGGGAATGGAATCCCCAACCCTTAATCTGTGTTTTCTTCAAACCAGTATATGTCACACTCATTAACATAAATGCAAGGTCAAATTAGAAATTTCAATTGGCCCAACATCTTGGGTTGTGTGAGGAAGCTGGGGTACTAAAAGAAAAGCCACATGAATATGGGGAAATTTGGAAACTCCACACATTTTGTGAACACCCCAGAATGCAAAGCAAGTATCAGAGGCAGTGAAGCTGCAGTGCAAAGTATTAAGCTTATATTCACTTTTATATTGGACTAAAATGTTCCATAAGAGAAAGATGGTAATATATGTTAAAAAAAGTGAGCATCCAGAAAAAGGAAAAGGATTTTAAACATTTCTCATTTGGTAACAGAGGAGAATCATTTCATTCCCCCACACAAAAAGTCACAGTCAGTTATTAAAATAAAAAGAAGTTTCCTTTCTTGTCTACTTGTCTAAGGATGACAGACTGATTGTGGTAAATTGCTTTTCAACATGACATCAAACTTTGTCTGCCCACTTTCATTTTTTTCACATCTTTTCTTTGTTCTCCCTCTGCCATATTTTCTTCATCTTTGTATTGTACTTTCAGTTGAGGATCAAGACTCTGTGAAAATTGTCCATTCTCTTTCTCTCATTTCATTCGCTTGCTATTTCTTTTTCTGATCCTTCTTCATTCTCAATATTAAAGCCCAAGGTAAAGGTCACATATACATACCACTTTGTGGTATTCTGTAGACAATGCATTTTAGTTGGTAGGAGACTACTGCAGATCATGATCACACTATGCCTTGACATATAGACAAGCACTAGTGTAAAAATTGCAAACAGTGAGCTTACTACTGTTGAGCTGTGAGTTTGTAATCTGCTGCTATTTTTCATGTGTAATATATTACTGGAGATCCACACCAAAAATTCAAATCCCACCTCATATTACACTTTATGCTGAGAACATTAAGAATGGCCTCTATAATTTGTTTTAAGGCTTGAGGTTTTTTCCATTCAAACTTTGGTAAGAAGCTAATATTCTATTAAAATTGATATTCATATTTTTGATTGATTCAGGAAATATATTGATTAACCCAGTTATGCTTAAAATGTGGGACTGAGTCCATATCGGAGCTCTTTGTCCTGACATAGAACTGATGGAATAAAATTTTTAAAAAATGTACAGGCAGAAAAAGGGTCTGTAGCAGCGTTTACCCAAAATATCCAACGTTCTGCAACTTTAGTTAGCTTCGTGGGATTCTAGCAATAGCTTGATGCATTGAAATGATTCCACAGACAAAATATCTTTGTTTTCAAAAGCTTTAGTAAAATTTCAATGTAAAACTGTTCACACAAAAATAGAGAAAAAATTGGTATTGCAAAGAAAAGAAAAGTTTGTGTTTAAGAAAATTCTGTTAAAACTTATATATCTTGTTTGTTTCTTAAAGTTTTCCAATACATGTTGAACCATTTCTAAATGGTCAGAAAACTGCATGCCTATCCCACTTACAAACCGCAAGTGGGTCTTTCAGTCCCTGCTAGCAATGAGACTAATTCTAAAAAACTGAGTTAATTAACACACTGTACTACAGATATAACTGAGAAGGTGCTATCTCATGTTAACTTACAGTGGGGAATGTTATACCATAATCTATAGTTATGAAAGAAAATGATATTCTATTCAAATTAAGCAAACACTACTATGAGTTTAACTTAAATTACTAACTTTCTAACTTTGGCTCTTACAGGGTCAAAGCTGGGAGATCAAAAATGGCAACCAAAACGAGAATGTGAGATTAAAAATAAAAGTGAAGAAGTTCATGTAAAAATAGTAAAAACTGAAGAAAATGATTGAGAAGGTAAAATAGCAAAAGGTCCTGAAAAGTCACTTGGAATCCACAGATTGAATAATAAGTGCCAACTCCTCACAGGTAGTACCTAGGAATATCGACCCGAGAGGCAGCACTGTTAATCTCTCCCCCATAGGTGACTATGTATGTGATTTTCATCATTTAGAAATTATATTTTTTCATGCTTTTCTTAAGATAATTACTATACTCTTCATAATTTAGTTTAATAGCTTTTTAAAAATTCTTTTGCTTAAATAAATTACAGTTTTACCCAAACATTTAAATGTTTCCAGAAACTGTGACTCAGTTTCTCAGAACTCTAAACACAAACTGAAAAGAGGTAACTACTATGTCAAAACTCCACAAATCTCTTGTAGATTGAAACACAGCACTCAAAACCACTGTCACAATAAGAGACAGGAAACATCAAAGGTTTGGGGCAGCCACCATATTATAATATCCCTGGCTGCAAAATGGGTATTTTTTTCATGAGTTGTGAATGGTACAATGTCCAAAACAGAACTGACTTTAGTTTGGAAAAATGCCGGCTTTAAAGGCCATGACCGGAAGTGACGTCATCTGACCAGGAACTGGAAGTGATGTTGTCGAGACTGGTTTTCTTCTGGGCCGGAAGTGGCGTCATCAATGGTGTCAGTACCGGAAGTGACATCATCAGTGTCACCAAAACCTAGTGGGATTTCCCGAGGATAGTCTGCAGAGGACGAAAAGAGAAAGTTAGTGCAGCTAACCACACTCTGGTCTGGCGTGGTACTACTATTATTTAAACCCTCTAGCTGCCTCCAATGCGCATGTGTCTGACACCATCTTCTCTCTTCTCAAGACTAACTCCTTCCAATAATTCAGTATGCACAACTATCACGTGTTGATGTCTTACAGAGCACCAAATAGACATTGATGTGATAAATTCAAAACACTACCATCAAAAGTGTTCAAGCATTTTTTGGTTTCATGAGGCCAAGTTACATATTCAAATTCATACAGTACAAATGTGCGGCAATAAGTTCCCTTTTTCCTCGTATAGGGTTTTTAGCCCCGAACAGCTTCTACAATATTACATGCATGGCAGATCCATCCCTGGCATGCATCTGTGTAGATGTCATCACATGTTGCCTCCATTGTCTGGAGTTGTGCCATACGCTTGTGGGGTCTGTGTTTGTGCACTTTCCACCGCCATGCTGAAAAGAATTCCACCATTTGATTTAGAAATGGGGACTACGGTACACTCTGACACAGGACTGAATTGTTCTTCCAACTGAGTTTGCACAGGTGCAACATGAGTGAGACCAATTGGGAATTTGGACATTGCAGTTTGAAGGCCGGTGTTTATAGGTGAACATGATACAATTAATGTTCAGAGATTTGCAAAACTGTGATTTAGAATGAAATTTGAATGAGACCAATGGAATTCTGCTTATGAGCCTCACGTTTTCAGAAGTTTGTGTAAAGTTCCATTTTTTGTCTGTATGAAATGGGGAAAAACTGTAAGGTACAGGCTGTAGAGTGTGTAAAATTGAGCTATACAATAGAAAATCTGTATTTTTTCCAGACCCAGTAGTTCCTTCCTTCCTTCCCTACAGAATCAGATACCCACTCTTCATTGTAATCCATTTAGTTGCCATTTTTGTCAATCATTCCATGTATATGAAATGCACTACAGTGAGTAATTTAATTTGTAAGAAATCTAGATGAGTTTTGATTTGCCAGAGGTTTCATCCATTGTTCATTGTCTTTTTAGATCACTTTTTTGTATACCTTTCTCTTTTGATTATATTAAATTATTAAGGATAATTTAAAAAGAGCACCAACAGGCACAAATGACAATGAATGCTATATTGCAGCAGCTGTTCTCTTGTTATATCCACCTATGAGCATGTTAGCCAATAATAAGTTGAAACATTAAAAAATATCATACCAAAGGAACTGCTATTAATATTAATTTTTGTCTGTATATAAAACATTCCATTGAATTCCTTCAAAAAGCCAACAAATCTGTTATTGGCAAATTCGGGAAGATAAAAATGTTTAAAATTATGAGGGGCATAGCCAAGTTGGATGCCAGCTGTTGTATTAAAATAATCACTTGAACAAAGATGCAGGAGCACAGATGGAAGCTAGTTAAGAGTAAGTATCATACTGAACAAATGTCACATGTATTTCAAAGAAATGCCTTGGGGATTCTTTTTTTCAACTTTGGAAAAGCTAGGTTAATAGAAATAAAGAAATTGTGTTCAGTTAAGCAGACTTCTCTTAAGATCATTTTTCTTGTGTTTTCATTCTGTAAAATCTTTGACTCACTTCTTCAAGTACTGCAGCTTTTCTCTGCCACATGTTTCCACCTTGTACAGTAATTTTCTGCTAAAGGTGGTAGACATTAAGATCCTTTGTTGTAATTTTTTATTTACCTTTTATTTAGCTGTTTCTAGTAATAAATGGTAGGGTTAGTTTCAGTTTTCATCCCTTGACAACTTACCATTCTCTGAAGGTGAAGATCAATAAAGCAGTATGGCCTAGTAGTTAAGGCGTTGGACTCAAATCCTGCTACTGACACTGTGTGACCCTGAGCAAACCACTTGACCAGCCAAATGTTGTAAGTCACCTTGGATAAAGGTATCAGAATAATAAGTAAATGTAAGTTAGTAAAGCTGAGGATTGACCAGAGTGAATGTCAATGGCTTTCTTTAACAATTTGTACTCACTTTACAACTTTACCATTAGATTGTGGATGTCACATGCTTGATGCCAACTTTCTTAAAAAAGACATTATTTCTTTGTTGTTAAACCAAGGACCATTGTCCCTGACAGTTGTTCATGGAATACCATGTCTGGCACAAATAGACCTTTAGTGCTTGATAACACAGCCTGCTGTTACATTAAAAAGCAAAGCTATTGTAGTTCTGGAAAATCGGAAACATATTGAATTACTTGGAGATAGTCTTGACCTTGCTAATGAAATAAATCCGTACCTATTGCAACATTAGATGACACTATGGGTTATTTAGTTTGCTTCTATCCATACTTTACACATGTGCTGCAAGTGTTTACATAATCTTCAATGTCTTCATTTATTCCCTGTCAACACACATGATCTCTCTCTCTCTCCTTTTGTCTTTTCAATGACAAGATACCTTCCATGCAGGCTATGCAAAATCTCTTGTCTTAATATATTTAGAATGATGATTCCATTCTTTCTTCAAAGAAGACCGTTTTCATAGCATGTTCCTGCTCTAGTATGATAATACTGTTTGCACACATCACTGTGCCAGTTATTTTATGAATGTTCTAAAACTTTGTTTATAATTGCTTCTTAAGTATTTTCATTAGCAATCTGTTTCATTTTTTTTAATCAGAAGCCTGAAATATTTTCTACATGCCCATTTTCTTGGGTTTCTGTATCTCTAATCAGAGCTCTAGACTGTTTGGCAGTAATTATGATATATGTTCCTGGTGCATATTTCAACTTCAAGTCACATTTTTGCAACTTTATCCTCATACACTGTATTTTGGTTGTGATTAGTTTCTATATGAAATGTTGATAGGCCATAACTTTCAAACATTCCTCAGATAAATTAAACAATACCAGAAATGTGAAATGATTGATTCCTCACTGAATTAATATTTAATGATAATTGCTTTGTTTATTGTCCTTTGTCACAATAACAGATCTAAGACATTGAAAAAGTTTGTGGCAGCCATCTGTATATTGTGCCCTGGCTGCAATTGGGTCATTTTGAAGAGATGTTTACAAGTTTGAGTCCAAAACAGAACTTATTTGAGAGGGAAAATATGGCTGCTTTAAAGGCTGGGACAGGAAGTGGCGTCATCTGAACCGGGAAAAGGAAGTGATTCTGTCGCGACTGAAGTGACGCCATCAGTAGCTCTGGAACTAGAAGTGGCGTCTTCGGGACCGGAAGTGGCGTCATCAAAGGCGCCGGTACCTAGTGGGATTTCCCGTGAATGGTCTGCAGAGGACTGAGAAAGAAAATCAGCGTAGCTTGCCACCCCCTGGTCTGGACTGGTACTACTATTATTCAGGCCCTCTAGCTGCCTCCCAGTCGCATATGTGTGATACCTTATATAGTGTTGAATCATACTTAAAACTTATAAAATGAGGCATGAAGGCAGAATGGTGTGTGTATGTTAAAAATTGTTTGGAATTTATGAGTGGTGAAATGACACTTTGTAGGAAAGCTTTATGCTTAGTGCTTTGAGCTTATATGAGATATTAGAACAATCTTCTTCAAACTGAAATTTCCTATTGAGCTTGTTAAGGTTTGTCCATATAAGGTAGGTTCTTACTGATTTCCTTCTTATTTATATTCTTTCAAGGCATTTGTACATTTTTTCAATAGCAGAGGAAGAAGAGTGCATTTTTTTAGTGTAATGGGATCACATCAAAATATTTACATGACCAATATGCCAATTCCACCTTTGCTTGTAAAATTGTGGATTGAGGGTAAATTCTTTAAAGTAAAATCAGAACCATATTCAGCATCCTAGTTAAGCATTCAGGTATAAAATACACGACACCAAAAATAACAATATTTCAAAATATTTTGCTAATTGTTAAATAAAAAGATTTGTGCCTACCTTTTTAAGCAAACAGATTTTCTTCAATCACTAATAAAAAGTGCACATACTGAAATTAGAAAAAAATGTTTTAACAGGAAGACCTGAGGACACTTTTTAATATCTTTATGGTCTGCCAGGGTTTTTCTTACTCCTGCTGTTGCTTACAGCCGCAAGAGACCTATTTTATGCTACCACTTGTCTCATTGCTTTTTCTGTCTAGCTCTCATTCTTTTTTTTCTTTTATCTTCTACTTTGTTCTTGAATTTTTTCCTCAAGATCTTTTTATATATTCTACTCAAGAATCTAAAGTCTGCATGCTACACTGCAAAAAATGAAATCTAAGCAAGTGAAAAATATTTATATCATAACATTAATATTAATATCATAAATCATGTTTTCCTTATTGTAAGAATTATTGACTTTTCAAAAAATGTGTATTTATCATTATTTAGGTACTTCAAGAAATCAAGTAAATGTTGCTTACCCCCATTGGCAGATTTATTTTTGTTTTATTTGTTTGTTTTTTGTTTTTTTTTTTGCATATGTGTTTTTTTGTGTTATCAGCCCATTTTATTTTCTTGTTGATGCTGTCTGTGGGTTCTAGGCAGCCATAAATCTCACTGAAGTAGAAAGAAGAGAGTCCCCTTATGCAGTTCCCCTGTGCTTGGATGGGTGGCATATCACAGTATAGTAAACATTCAATGTGGTCTGTTAACCATAATTTGTAAAATGCCTGACTAAAATTATTTTAGTTAAAATAATTTTGTGTGGGCAAGTTTTTTTGGTGTAAGATTCGTGATGGCAAGAGGTTTACTGTATACATGTGTCCCTGATTGACCCTACAGTCATGCTTTTGTGAAGCATGTGCCACTAACTGGAGTCCTGACCTATATCCTAGGTCATTTTATTCTGTGTTTAATTATATAATAAAACCAATTTTTAATATTCTTGGTTCTTTTCTTAAGTGGTTTCAGATACACATCAAATGGTAATCAGCTTTATCTGAGTGTGTTGCTTGTTTTCCACAAATAGACGCAACTTTTCATTTATGGCTATTGTGTGAAGACTTTTAATGTTTACATTGGGAAAGTAGAAATGGAGGGGTGGGGGGGTTATATAATTCTAGAGGTTTGTACTCAGATGAGACATTAGGACTATCTTCTTCAACATGGATTTTTTTTTTTGTATTCTTGAGCTCATTCAGCTTTGATTCACTGTTGCATGTTCATGAATGGCTGAGCCAGGACTCTAACTAGAAGGAAGCCCAGGTGCACTTGGTCAGACACCAAGAAGAATAAATTACAGCCACAAAATTTAACAAATCTTATTTTTAAGCATTCTATACCTAAAATTATGACATTGCTTGTGTCACTCCCTGTTTCGATAATAAATAATTATTGTTTGAACTGGGAGCCAAAAAAGAAATTTACAATCTAAAAGATCAGATTTCAACGTCCCTTACAAACTTAACAATAGAATCCCTGTAGCCTACAAAAAAAGTCGTAATGCTGGGCTGCCTTAAATTCCCACGCACATCTTTATTAGCATCTTTGTTTTGCAAATGTGTCAGCAAGCAGCCTGCTATTCCTTCCCCAACTCAGCTGAAGTCAGTCACAAAGTTCTCCCAACTAAAGTCTGTTTATCTGGGTGTGAGGAACTTTGAACTGAATAAGGTAAATAATATATCGTTATTTGGAACACATACATTTCATGTGTGTTTCTTGTCTACAATCATCTGGGTAAATAAAGGATGACAGGGAATGCAAGGCGAGAAATGTTGAACACATAACTAAAACAGAAGCATACGCTTCAGGGATTCTAGTGTTAATACCAGATTAGAAAACCCTTTCCTGCCTTGTACAAACCACTTTAGTAATTGTAATTTGATAACAGAACAAGAAGTCATAATTTCTAAAATGAAATCTAAAACCTACTACTGCCTGCACAGTGGGAAATCGATTGTCTTTTGGCCTTGGAACACCTGCAGATTTTTTTTCACCAACCAAATTAGGTTTTTTTTTTCTGTCCTCCTAACCTTATCACCAGACTCATCTTAACATTACATATAAGGAGACAACTCTTCTACTTGATATTTATCTGTTTTTAAGAATGTATAGTGCGGTGGTGCAGTGGGTAGCGCTGCTGCCTCGCAGTTAGGAGACTTGGGTTCACTTCCTAGATCCTCCCTGCGTGGAGTTTGTATGTTCTCCCCGTGTCTTCCTCCAGGTACTCCGGTTTCCTCCCACAGTCCAAAGACATGCAGATTAGGTGCATTGGCAATTTTAAATTGTCCCTAGTGTGTGCTTGGTGTGTGTGGGCTGGAACCCTGCCCAGGGTTTGTTTCCTGCCTTGCACCCTGTGTTGGCTGGGATTGGCTCCAGCAGACCCCCGTGACCCTGTAGTTAGGATATAGCGGGTTGGATAATGGATGGATGGATAGATTTATTTGTTTTTTTCTTTGTTGCTTATTTTTTAATACTATTTCCTAATCTTATTTGTTTTTCTCTTCTTGTAACTTTCTCTTTGATATCTTTTAAAGCAATTTGAATTACATTGTTGTATGAAAATCTGCTATACAAATAAATGTTGTTGTTGTTCCTTAGATCCAGTCCTATCAAAACCTATGAAAAGCTCAAAGGATGATTTGGCTGTGCCCATACTTAGTGTTATCAATATTTCATTATTGAATGGCCAGTTGCTGATGCACTAAAAATGTCAGTTATCAGATTATTACTTAAAAATCCAGAATTAGACCCACATATGCTTAATAGTCATAAACCCATTTCAAATATACCCTTTCTTTCTAAAACGCTTGAAAAAATACACATCACAATTTATTTGAGATGCCATTCTGGCTACCGCCCTAGTAATAATATAGACATTTCACTAACCCATGTTATAACCAACATTCTAATATCCTTTGAAGAAGGTGATTACGTTGTTAGATTTAAGAACGGAATATGACACTCTTTACCATTCTATTTTATTACATAGGCTGGAAAATTACATTGAGTTCATAGGTACTATCCTTGCTTGTGTTGACAGCACTCTATCATTATAATAAAAAGTTAAATTTGGTGTCCAGCAGGGCTTAGTACTCTGATCTTTACTGTTTTCAGTTTACATGTTTCCACTGGGAACTATCATTAGAAAACAACATTAATTTTCACCTGCATGTAGAAAACATTTAGACCAAATGACATTTCTCTGATGGCAACTTTAATGAATTGTGTCAGTGTGTTAAAGAAGTAGATGGGTGAGAACTACTTGTCACTGAATACAGAAAAATTAGAAATATTATTTACAGAATGGATGATGTATACCATAAAAATATTCAGCTTTTAATTTAGTTAGAATCACTGTTAGCTTTACTCTATCAGGTGTTATCTGTGACACTAGCATGCTGTTTAAAACACACATTACAAAACTATCAAAAAATAATTAAAACTTTTCTAAATATGCATGATACTGAGAAATTAATTCATGCATTTATTTTCATTAGGATTGACTGCTGCAATCCTTTATTCACTGGCAAGTCAAATGGTTCTTTATGAAGCTTTCAGTTATTCTAAATGCTGCCGTAAGAATTATTATGTGTAGTAAAAAATGCAAATATGTAACTTAAGCTCTCAAGTCTTTAAAGTTAAACTTAGGGCTTAAATGACCATGGCCCTGCTTACTTATTTGAACTTATCATTACTTACAAATCAATGTGCACATTACAGGACACTGACCTACATAAGATTCCATGTATTAATAAAATAACAGTGGGAGATCAAGTCTGTGGTGGGTTCAACATTTCAACAACATTTATTTATATAGCACATATTCATACAAACAGTAGCTCAAAGTGCTTTACATAATAAAGAAAAGAAAAATAAAAAACACAATATGAAAACAAAATAAATCAGCATTAATTAACATCGAATAAGAGTAAGGTCCAATGGCCAGGGGGGACAGAAAAAACAAAATAAAAACTCCAGACGGCTGGAGAAAAAAAAAATAAAATCTGTAGGGATTCCAGACCATGAGACCGCCCAGTCCCC
>JANRMT010062808.1:20789345-20842438 GCA_026402145.1 Polypterus bichir lapradei | reverse complement strand
GAAACCGGAAAAAGAAACAGAAAAGAGAGTAGGGGTCAGTACGGATTTTAGAGCTACCCTGAATAGTTATTATGAGGAAATTGAGCATACAGAGTATATATCCCCCAATGTAGACAATGTAGACAGTACTTTCAATGCACAACATTTTAATTATTTTAAAAAAGGTAAGTTTTACACAGGGTTTTTATAGTCGGGGGGGGGGGGGGGACTTGAACTACCTGAATATAAACCTTGTAAACAGTTGAGTATAAGAGCAAGAATCTATAGACATAATCAATGACGTTTTAACACAGTATATTGAAGCACCAACGTGTAAAGATTTAGTATTTCCAATGATCATAATGTAATATAATTTTGGCAGAGGGAGGATGTAAAGGCTACATTTTTGAACAGATGCAGCAAAGCCTAAAAGCTTTCATGTGTGAAGGTAGTGGATAACCTCCCAACAGTAACCTGGACTACCAAGATGATGCTGAGGGATTTGGAAATTTTAGAGGGAGAAGTGCTGCTAAGATTAAATAGACTGAAATCAAACAAATGCCAGCACCAGGTATTTATCCTCTAGTGCTTAATCCTTAACTACTCGCACTATTTCTCATCTTCCAAGTACTCGAGTGGTGTACTTTATGCATCAGTGTTAAAATGGGTATTTATGTGCATGCTGTGAGGTTGTAATATAAAATATTGCAATAATTTTAAATTGTACATGGTTTTTAATGTACTTTAAATATAACTGAATAGTATTGCACAGTCTAGGACTATCTGAAAATAAACCTAATACAATTCTCCTGCAGGATTTGCACATGTACAGTATCACATTTCACTTCAGTTGTCGAATGTTCTTTGCAGACAAAGTCTTTGCAAGAACAACATCTCGTCATATGTTATCACACATATGTAAGCAATCATGCAGTGTACAAATGCACCATATGGAATTTGACTGTGCTTCCTCTCATAAACCGGCTGGGGGCACACTGGAGGGGAAACCATAGCGACACCATACTTGTAATGAATCTAGCTGAGGATAGATGGATGCTGCCAGTAGGTTCAAGTAAAAGGGCATTGGACACAAACTACTGAGATTGGTGTACAAAACAAACCAGCACAAGTAGTTAAGGGTTAAGGAAGTTAGTAAGTACATATATAAAGCCTTTATGCAAACTTTTAGAAAGTCACTGTGCATCCAGTTTGGCTCTTTGTTTGTTATCTGGCATGAGGAAAATGGCGGAATGGCAATATTTTCCAAAACCCAGCAAGGAAGTTGATTTATAACCATACCAGAACGGAGCATAACCGTGATCCAAAATACAGTTGCCCTGGTTAGACACGTGATATTTTTCTTAAAATTCAGCAGGGCTTGTTTTGAATTTGACTTTTTCACTGACAATGAACACAGCATCTGGATATTTAACCTGGTGTTTGTTGGTCAGATTGTGCAGGGCAGATAAAGCAGTATATGTGTCCACATGTGGAGGAATATAAACCAGGTAAATGATGACTAAGGTAAACGCAAATGGCAGGTTGAACAGCCAGCACAAGATCAAGATGAGTTCCAGGTTGGGTGAACAGGAGCATGAAAGGACAGTAATATTCTTTGTCTCAGACCAGTTGTTGTTAGTCATAAAACATACCCTGCCATCTTTGGATTTGCCAGACTCCTTCATTCTGTTGTTCAGGATCATTGTAAAGAACTCTACTGCCATTGTGGTGTGGACCGTGACTGGGAAGGTGACCCCTGATGCAGTGGAACAAAAGAGATTAGTCTCCCATAGCTTATTTTCCAAAGGTTTAAGATGATGCACAGGATACAGTTCAGTGATGGATAATGCACTTTGGTTTGTAATCTGTTCCGATCCCATGTCATTTTTCTTCGTGTTTCTTCCTGCAGCTCCTCAGTGTCTCACTACTTTTATATTCCTCAGTGTTTTCATAAGTAACACAGAGAATCTCCTTGGGTCACGAGGAAAGTAATGGAAAACCGTTAGACAATGGTGAGAATGTTCTGATCTTGTATTCAAAAGTGTCATATTTGGGAATACATAGAATACTTTACCTTAACAAGAAGAGTCCAGTTATACTGGACACGTAACAACAAAGCATTATTAAAGGCAATATTTAATGAAACACATAGAAATTAGCTTTTGTCTTCACTCCCTTATTTCTTGGTATAACTCCCAGAGAAGCAGTAATAATTAAACCTCTCAAATCACTTCACAGATGGCTATTTCAAAAGGTTAAATTACAAATATATATGTAACAGTGAAAAGAGTCTACCCTGAATCAGATATAGCACCTTGCCTTTTCCTCCTCAAAAAGGCAAAAATTAAACAAAAAGATACCAATTGGAAAAACGAGTAGTCTGCTTAAAAATAAATTTCTTTGTGTTTCCTTAGCCTAAACGGCCTAGTTGCATTCTTAGTTTTTTGTCTTCTGCTGGATGAAGTCATTGACTATAGGCTAGATGTCTCTTTTCAGTTTGGGCTAATCCCACAGGGATGTAGACTTGCAAATTGAATGTTTAAAAGATTTGTCACTGGCTAGTTTTTAAAATTGAGGTTGTATGTTTAAAGCATTGGCATCATTGATAGTTTTGTCATGCGAGTGGGCTCTTTGGCAGTCTTGCAAGTGGTGGCTAGATTTGAAACCTCACTCTTTATCTTCTGAAGAGCATTATTGACTATGTCCAGCACGGCAGAGGTGAAGACATTCCTTATGACTAATAACAGGGTAGTGCCTTTGTACTTGTTGCAATCAGACAGGACTTCCCTTTTAAACAGGGGCAAGAAGATCTCTTCTAATTTGGAGGACTGGACAATATTTTCACATTCCTTCTGCAGCTGAAGGGTGATGTTACAATCCCCGAAGCTTCGATTTTTCAAATCGCTGCTTGGATCTCAACTTCACTAAAATGGATTCGCTACTCTGGATGTTAACATGTCACCTCTAAGATGAGGTATAATAGAGCAGTGTTTTGAAATCAGCTTCCCATTGTCACATTTGGTTGTGGAGACTTAGATTTATTTGTTCTATTTTTGGTTCCTGTCCAGGTCGACTAGAACTGAAGTACTTCATAAGTAGCATAGTGTCAATTAAAGACTGCTCGGATCATTTTCTCGTGGTAACTTCCTCAAGAACGTCTTGTCTGTGCTGGTCACCACGATTTATTCATTCTTGTGTAGAGGATTAAAAACGTTTTCAGATCTGCCTTGGATTTGTTTCTGTTGTATGGGTCTTAGCATTGTAAACAGACTGTGTTTCAAGTCAAATATCCACCATGAATCCTATTATAATTGGCAATCCCAGAGCTTGACTCTGTACATGTACTGCATATACTGTAACACTGCTGGGAAAGCAGGCCAGGGTATGCAGACAAAAGGTTGGGATACCAGCTGGTTTTCCCCTTTAATTATAACAAAGTAGTGGGCTTTGATGTCAATAATAAAACATTTAAGTGGCTTCAGTCAGATTTCATATGGTACACAACAACAAAATAGTTGGAGCTGTGTACATCTTGAACATTGGGTCTTCTGTGACGTCGCCTTCCGGCACGGCTCTGTTTTATGCTGTTTGGGCCAGAAAGGGTGGAGCCTTCTTGGGCAATGTTGGTAGGGCTAGGCCTTGTCCTTGAGTGGCTCCCTGATGCTGTAGGGGAAAGAGCAAATACTGACAGTAACAGTGCTTCTAGAAAACAACTGCCTTTTTAATATGTTTCAGAATGATCATTTTCCAGCCATTATTTGCTACTTTATTCCTGCATTTTTTAAATTTATTTATTTATTTTTTTTGGTTTTTGTAAGATTAATTTAGTAGTAACAGTCATAGGTATTTTACTCATAAACTCTTCAGTAAAATTGATAACCCACATTTGGAGCTGTTAATGTTTGAATATAAAAAGGGACGGATAGGATGTCCTCCAGTTGAACAGCTGTATTGGAACAAAAGAGGTTGTGTGCTTGTTTTTTACCTGCTAAGTGGCCTTTGTCTGGGATTCATTTTGGATACAGTAATCCGCAGCCTGGCATGCAGATGATCATCATCAGAGAGGCTGGATCTCAACCTTGACTTTGTAGTTTTCATCCATGAGAAAGTCAGTCTGTTCACAGGTGTATGTGCTTTCATGCATGATAATAAAACCACACCATTGTTTTCAGAGTTGTAAAATTGCCACTTGAAAGTTATTTGTAAAATATAATCAGATCAGCACTGTTGCTTTGCAAATCAATGAGCTCCAGTTGAAGGGTGGACAGTGCTGAATTGACAGTTATGCCAAAAGGATTTTCAAAAAGCCTAATGGCATCTGCAAGTTCAATAAATAAAATCCTGAAATTTCTACGTGTAGCATTTTTATTTACTAACTACATTGGCTGTCGAGGTACAAAAATAGAACGTAGTCACTTTTCTACATATACCAACTGGTTTCAGGATGCCCATTGATGTGACATGATTATTCTACCCATTAAGCCAGGTTTCTTTCCAGTTATGTTATTTGCACCATCGGTTTTAAGGTTTTTTTTAAGTTCTTCTATTTCAATTCACACTTAGTCTTTTACACACATAGGAATAGTTTTTCTCCAGTTGCCTTTCAAACTGTGGAGGGTAGCTAGCTCCTAGGGTGACAATGAACGATTCATCTATCCCTGTAAAAAAAAAAAAAAAAAACAGCAGTTGTGCAGTGTCCACTATTTTGGTACTTTCATCAAGGACAATAGAAAAATTAGTAAATCTGTGTGCTGCCCTTTCTTATACTCGTTTTTGGTAAATTGTTCTTGCTGACAAACTCACAGAATGGAGCAAGTCCCATTTCTCTGAGCTCTGCTTTTATGCATTGCACACACGGCTTAAACTCGCCTTCAGGACTTACCTGAACCAGTTGCGAACTGTACCTGAACTGTAGCCAGCTCTGACTGCTGGCACATTTTCTCTAATGGTTTTTCATCTAAATATGGTTTGCTGTCCTGTAAGTGATATTTTTATTTATTTATTTTTTTGTTTAGTTGTTCAAGGTTTTCTTTGCCTCCTGTTTTTGTCTTATGATGCCCTTTGATGTATTGTTTAACTACTATTGCAATAGTTGTCAGATCTGACAAATTGTTTTTTCTTTCCAGGGAACACAAAAGTATTCTTCTGACCATTTTTTGTTGAACTTTCCAACCCTGTGCATCAATCTTTCTTTTCCAAGAGATGATGGAAATCTAGTGGTTTGCACAAGGTCTATAGTATCATCACAAATATGCTATATTCGCTAAATGAGCAGTTTACCATACAGCAGCATTCAAGTGTAACTCATATTTTACTGCTATAATGACCACAAACATCGCCATGAAGGGAAAGTTAAATTGCAGTAGGTGATGTTGCAAAGTTCTAGAGAAAGGCAAGGTAAAAATGACACAAGTGAGGGCTGATTAAAAAATAATTTTGCATGTTAAAAAATAATGCACGTTTACTGACCCCTAGTCTACACAGTAGTAATTTTTTGATCCCTGAATAACTCATAAACTGTGATAGAAGCATTGGCGGTTATCTGCTGTTCTGAACACCTTTGGAATTGAGTTTATCTCTACAGGACTGCTACTGGCTTATCTATAATTCAGACTTACTACTGGAATTTGGTCATTTAGTGCACAACATCAAGTAAGGATAAAGATATACAATAGTTGGTGTGGAGTAAACTGGTACTTTTTTTTTTTTTTTTTTTTTTTTTCCATGGAGTAGATATTAAGTACATTTTAGTTATTAATCACGGTAGAGGAAGTGGATGAATATAAGATTTATGTTTTGATGGTCACGGGGAGCTGGGGCATATCTTACATTTATTGGGACTTATAACTAACACCAGATGGAAAAATAAAATCACGGAGAATACCAAAAACACGCTCACTCCTTCATTTAGAAGCAGTTTAAGAAATACAATTTTAAAATGTACTTCTTTGGGATGCTCAAGGAAGGAAGGTGGACAAAGCTTGTGAAGAGGAGTGGAGAAGGCAGTGACTGGGAGACAGTGTGTTTGACAGAGAAGAGGAAAAGCATTGCTCTGTGATACTTATTGCTGTAATGTGCTTGGTGGTGGAAAATGCTTGCTTGAGGAAGAGTTTCCCACAACAAAAAATTCTTCTGCCTTTTATCTTGCGTCTGAGTGTGCTTATGTTGGGTGTTTGGGGAGCTGAAGTACCCCCTGGTGGCCACACAACATTAAACGAATATAGGGCACAAATATTATCTCTTACAGTTGGCTTCCATTCTACCCAATATCTCATTGTTAAGTAGTCATCCCAGTCTGCTGCTGTTTTCGTGTAGGTATGTTTGCAAACTTAAACATTATTTCAATCGTAATATAAAGCACATAGCTGACTGTTTATAAATGAGTGGTAGGTTGCAATTTTACACTAATGCAGCAGCCCAGAACTTGAAAGTTGAATGCTGAAGTTTAACTGTTATTCCTCATTTTATGAAGTTAATTTATTGTGTGCAACTTATGATTGCATCACTGTTTTATTGTACACTTTTACAGCAAGTTCTACACTTCTATGAGAAGGATGCCATTTGGCAATCTTGTATCACAGTATTATAAAAATTTTTCAATGCTAAGAACAATTTATTTGTATAAAGCACTGTAATTTCAGAAGACCTTTTACATTCTCGTAAATACTGACCCAACCACTTTAAATTATCAAAGGTGACACATATGTTAACTGTATTCCACTGTACAGACAATTTGATTTTGGTTTTAATATTCTAATTTTATAGTATTGTAAAATATTAGATCAAAGTGGAGCATATGATGTTATTTATCTGGACTTTCAGAAAGCATTTGATAAGGTGCCACATGAGAGGTTGGGCATCAAGTTAAAAGAAGTGGGAGTTCAGGGTGATGTTTTTAGATGGGTGCAGAATTGGCTCAGACACAGGAAGCAGAGGGTGATGGTGCGAGGAACCTCATCAGAACTGGCCGATGTTAAGAGTGGTGTTCCACAGGGGTCAGTGCTAGGGCCGCTGCTATTTTTAATATATATAAATGATTTAGATAGGAATACAAGTAACAAGCTGGTTAAGTTTGCAGATGATACCAAGATAGGTGGATTAGCAGATAATTTGGAATCTGTTATATCATTACAGAAGGACTTGGATAGCATACAGGCTTGGGCAGATTTGTGGCAGATGAAATTTAATGTCAGTAAATGTAAAGTATTACACATAGGAAGTAAAAATATTGGGTTTGAATACACAATGGGCGGTCGGAAAATCGAGAGTACACCTTATGAGAAGGATTTAGGAGTCATAGTGGATTCTAAGCTATCAACTTCCCGACAGTGTTCAGAAGCCATTAAGAAGGCTAACAGAATGTTAGGATATATAGCACGATGTGTGGAGTACAAGTCCAAGGAGGTTATGCTCAACCTTTATAATGCACTGGTTAGGCCTCATCTTGAGTACTGTGTGCAGTTTTGGTCTCCAGGCTACAAAAAGGACATAGCAGCACTAGAAAAGGTCCAGAGAAGAGCGACAAGGCTGATTCCAGGACTACAGGGGTTGAATTATGAGGAAAGATTAAAAGAGCTGAGCCTTTACAGTTTAAGCAAAAGAAGATTAAGAGGTGACATGATTGAAGTGTTTAAAATTATGAAGGGAATTAGTACAGTGGATCGAGACTTGTATTTTAAAATGAGTTCATCAAGAACACGGGGACACAGTTGGAAACTTGTTAAGGGTAAATTTCGCACAAACATTAGGAAGTTTTTCTTTACACAAAGAACGATAGACACTTGGAATAAGCTACCAAGTAGTGTGATAGACAGTAAGACGTTAGGGACTTTCAAAACTCGACTTGATGTTTTCTTGGAGGAAACAAGTGGATAGGACTGGCGAGCTTTGTTGGGCTGAATGGCCTGTTCTCGTCTAGAATGTTCTAATTTAAAACTCCTCTCTTCTAATGATTATTGAAATGCCTGCCTATCCAAAAAACCTTTTGCGTAAATTACTATTCTTTGTTTCACAAATTAAGACCAGAGTTAAAACTCGACAGTTTTTTATTTCAATTTCTGTGCTTATTTTTTTGGTTGCATGGTGGTACTGTTGCCACACAGATCTAGTCTTGCATTTGAATCCCATGCACATTGATTATGTGGTTATAGTTTGCATGTACTCCGTCTGTACGGTATTTCATCCGGGTACTCTCTTTTTCCTTAAACATTACCAAAGATGTATACACTAGGTTAATTGGCAAGTATACATTGACCCTGTAAGTGGGGTGTTTGTGGGTGTGAGTTAACATCCCGGGGTGGTGCTCTAAGGTTGGTTGCTGCCTTGTTCCTCAAATTGCAGAGGGAAGAGACTTTGGCCCACTTTGATCAAGAATGGAATAAAATGGGTTTAAGAATATTTATTTTTTTGAACCTGGTTTGTCCATTGTAAGGTTGTAAGATGACTGAGGTATGGTTTGTGTGTGTGTGTGTGTGCGCGCGCGCCTTGCTCAATGAGATAGATTTGAAGATGGTGCATGGTGATTTTGTCAATATGTTCTAATTGTCCAACTCTGAGCCTTTAAATTTCATTCTTAAGTGTTCATAATGCGTAAGTGCTTCATAATGTGTAAAACAATAAAAAAAAAATGAAACTACCAAAATGTCTGATTACTTTCATAAATATTTATTTCTCCCAATAAAGAAACAAAAATGAATTATAAATCAACTTGGTTGATCCGGTGTGAAACACATACAAACCCGTTTCATTATAATTAGGCACAATGCTTCCTTGCTCATATTATAAAAAAACATACAAAAATAACATTTATTTTAAACCTTGAATCATACTGTATGATCTCTGTACTGAAATTCATGTTCTGAAAGCTTAATCGCAGTGGTTATGAGTCATACATTAAAGAACTTGCCTGTAGTGTGTGCTTCCATTAACAACAGCAGGGAGGTGAATGATTCTAGGCGTACTGGAATTCTTTTTTTTTTTTTTTCGTCCATCCATCTGTTGTGAAACAGTCTTGATTCATTTTACAGCAATCCAAGTTGGAGGTTTATTCTAGTAAATAAACTTTTATCTAAAGTAAGAATGAGATTGTTAAAGTGGTAATTTTTATTTTTTGCTTTTGTTTAGTAATTCTTGCAAAATATGGTTTGAATGGAAAAAAGGACACAAGACCTTTGGAAAACAATTTTCTTAAGGATCATGAGAGTGTGCAGGATGACTTTGAAGATCCCCGATTGGAGAAACTCTGGAACAAGGTATATGGTCATTTTTGAAATTATTTTGAGGACTACTACTAATGTTTTAAAATTTTTTTTTTTTTTTTTTTTTTTTACATTTAGAATGGGTGGAAATATTGAAATAGTTATGACCTAGTCAGTTAAATAGTTTACAGCCGCCCTATATTTAAATGGATAATCATTTTTACATTTTGATATTCATATCTATATTTGTCATAATGATTTCAGATTTGAAAACCCATCCAAGTTATTCAAGTTTAAATATTTTTCTTTTTTTGGTTATTTTTGGTGGCTTTCGTACATGGTGCTAAGTTCAGGGTGGTAGTTTTTATATTTTAAAAATAAATGTGTTTGTCTACTAAATGTTTAGTTTGAGTGTGGGCATTCCAGTGCTGCCAATATCTTAGAGCCGTGAATAATAAATCTTGATTAATTAGTGGCAGAATGGAAAGGTACAGGTGTTGCTTCATCCAATATTAAGAATGAGAAAAGGCCATTTAACCCAAATCATGTTGCCAATTGTTACCTGTCTAATACATCCAGAAAGTGAAGTCCCCAAAGATGCAGCATTTGGCTTCATTATAAGGTAATGTATTCTATATGTCTGTTGGGCTTGGAGTAAAAATACATCATTTTCTAAAATATATGTAGTTTACACTCAACTTCTTCCCAGTGTACCCACATATGAAACTGGTTTTAATATTGCAGCTAGCATTAGTCTTGTTTAGCCATCATTCAGTTTTTTTGAACTTGTGTTTTCCATTAATAGGTCATGGCATGACAGAGCCAGTCCTTCCAGAATTCCACTCTAACAGGGCATACTCTTGCATTCTCTCATGATCATCTGTGGTCATTTGCATCCTTCCAGATGGATGTTGTAGTGCCCACTCATTCACATATCCATGTAAAAACATAACTTGCATGTCTTTAGGATCTTGAAAGCTACTATACCCTTGGGGAAAACCCATACAAGTACTGCTTTGTACCCATGTTTCTGAAACTGAGTCAGTATCACTGACAGCAGTGAGGTATAGCAGGTCCGCGGCTCTGAAAGAATGCCTATTTTATTAAATAATCCGTTGGCGTGTCAGTCTCCATGGGCGCACTCGCGCAGATTCGGGGAGTTGGTGAAGTTATTGGGGTGAGATCTTTCTCAATTGCTTCATCAGCTTCCTGCAGTGCATTATTGAGACGCTGCACCCATGGAGCCGTAGAAGTACAGGCCGGCACAGGAAAAATGAGGAAACGAGAAAGAAAGGGAGGCAGAGTGAGAGTGCAGCATTGGGGTGGAGAGACAATGAGCTAGCTGCTAATGTGGGGAAAAGCAGCGCAGTCAGAGGTCCTGCAATGGACTGAAGGATCCGTGTTCTAGGGCTGAAGCACCCCTACTGATTGTGCAACGGAGTGAGAATGATCAAGGTGGCGTCCTCTTCAGGAGTCCACGGGACAACAGCGAGTGAGAACGATGATGAGAGGACAATTGACCCCGAGCAGTCTGACAGATGCTGACGGAGGCAGCCAAGATCAGGTTCAGGGTCAGGATGGAGAGGGCTGTCGCTAATGAAGTCTCCGCCAGCTGAGCAAGCAATGGGTGAGCTGGGGAGATTAAGGAGGAGTGCTCGGCTCGTTTGACCCAGTGACTGTTGGGTTTTTATTCTTGTGTTTAGGCTTGTCTTTAATTACTTGGATTTTTACCCTTTTTAGTTGAATTTATTTTTTGGAAGCACTGCACTTATGGACACGAACTGCTTTGGATTTTTTTTTTTTTTAAATTTTTTTAATAAAAGCACTTGAACACTTTCCATCATCCTGTTGCCTGGAGTGCTTTGTCCCCATCTGCTATGCTCATCTGATTACGTTATCAACAGTATCTGGTTCAAGAGGCTCCCAAATAGGAAAGAGGGATCATGGACCCAGAGCCGCACCATTACAAGCTGTGCCAACACGCTTATCTTATTTATTTCTTCCATATTCTTTCATGTCTCCAGACAATTTTTTTTTTTTTTTTTTTTTATAATCCTTCATTATAACCCTTTTCCCTGGAATGTTGCTAGTTCCATTACATTTTCCTTTTTATTATGGAGGCAAAAGTTCAATATATTCCAGTTTACATACATAGGATATGTATACAATCTTGGCCTGTACTTTTCATTGAGTACCATATAAATAGCATCATTTTAGTCTTTTTATTCTCATCTGTTCCCTCATTTTGGACAGTGATCCCTCTGATGGGGATGTTTTGACTCCAATTTTCTTGCACCTTCTGTATTGATATTTTATTGGCTCTAGAGCATATGGTAAGCCATAATATAATGTCCACTGTATACGTAAGCAACCTGTCCTTGCATTTTAAACTAAATTGTATATACATTTAACAAAAGCAGTAACCTCAGCAATATTTCCCATGAGACCCACTTTTTTGATTTTTCTGTAATGTACAAATATTTGCCCCATCTTGATAACCTCTATTTTTACATATTTGTGACAACGAGTCCCATCTGGGCAAAAAAGACACCTTTATGCTAAAATGATATTCATTGACTTCGGTTCAGCTTCTAACCATCACCCCACAGAAGCTCTTAGGGAAGTTGAGACTGTTAGACTACCACGCTTCCTTATGCAACCAGATCCTGGACATTCTGATGGAGAGACCCCAGAAACACTATCTCCAGTACCATCACGCTGTGTACTCTGCACACTTCTGTTTGTTGACTCATGATTGTACAGCTAAACACAGCTGTAACTCCGTCATTAAGTTTGCAGATGGTACAATTGTGGTGGGTTTTGTCAGTAATGGGGATTTGTCCTTTTTAAAGAGTAAAGAAGCGCCAGTCCTCTAAACGTTATAAGTACAACAATCTGTCTGTTAATGTGGACATGACTACATGTCCACACCCTAATGCACATTGTTAGCTTTGCGGTTCTGTTAGTCAAGAGGACCACATACCTTGGTGTTCAGCTGACCCTAATTGGTAAATTAACACCACCTCCAAGGCCAAGAAGGTGCTGTAGCATCTCTACTTTCTTTGGTGGCAAGCCTACCCCCCCCCCCCCATTCTCATCTCATTGCACAGGGGCAACATTGAGAGTGATCTGAACAGCTGCATCACTGTCTGTTTTGGGAACTGCAGAGTCTCTGACCATAAGGTCCTACAACAAATCATGCACATCATAGAAGGTATCATTGGGACCTCTCTGCCCTCCATTAAATACCTCCTGTACTAAAGCAGATGCAGAAAAAGCATTTGACGTGGTTGAATGGGACTGCCAATTTAGCACATTGCACAAATTTGGGTTTGGCCCAAATATGTACATGAATCAAATAACTCTATAATAGTCCAGAAGCCTCAGTTTGTATTAACAACATTATTTAAATCTACTTCAATTAGAACATGGTACTTAACAAGGATGCCCCCTATAACCATTGCTCTTTGCAATTGCCATCGAGCATTTGGCCATTCACTTTCGAAATGTATCAGAGACAAAGGGGATTACCAGAGGCAATCATGAACAAAAATTATCACTATATGCAGTGCAATAGTAGAATTTCAAAAGATATCTGGACTCAAAATTAATTTGAATAAAAGTGTGCTTTTTCCAGTGAACTCTCTAGCACACAATATTAAACTGAATGCCTTCCCACTTATTTTAGCAGATCCGTTCAAATGCCTGGTGTAAACATCACAAGTGAACCAAGATTTTTTTCAACATAATTTAGCTATCGGCATGGAAACAAACAAGATGTAATCAGATGGTCTACCCTTCATCTCGCATTAGCAGGGAGAATTAATACTGTCAAGATGAACATCCTTGCCAGGCTTCTATTTCTATTTCGGAGCATCTCCATATACAGGGTGACACAGAAAAATGGGAACTTTTGAAAAACCCAATAAAAATAGAAGAAATCCAACAAAAAAATTTTATTGACAGCAATTGAACCACTACAACTTGCCTTTTAAGAGACAGTAATCCAAATTATCTGTCTGAAAATTACGTCCTGTAGATGGCGTCCTCCTGTACGTATGCATTCTTCCAATCTGCTGTTGAGGTTCCCCATTGATCGCTGCAACATCTCAGCTGGGATATCACAAATTTCGTCTTGAATTCTTTGTTTCAATTCATTCAGTGTCCTTGGCCAGGTTGTGTAGACCCGACTCTTAAGGTAGCCCCACAAGAAAGAATCACAAACGGACAAATCCGGTGATCTTGAGGGCCAGGGAATGTCACTGAATCTTGAGATGACACGGTTACTGAACAATTCTCGCACAGCTGCCATTGATTGCCTTGCAATTGATTACTAAAGTACTAAATGGCGAGATTGTTTACAGCTCAAGGTCCCTGTTCCGCAGTGCTGCCAACTGTACATGGCTGCCACTATGCATTTCAAAAGTTCCCGTTTTTCTGTGTAACCCTGTACATTATGAGGTTTCTGAACTCTTAGGACCCCCACCCCCCCAAATGGAATGACATGCCGAATTGCTACTGTTTCAGGACTGGTTGTCTGTCGCCAAGGCTACTGCAGGTTCGCAGTGCAGCAGCATAGCACCGCGGAAACAACTATGAGCCGATCGGGATCGCACTATAAGCTCTTGTTGCCGATGGGTGATGCAAAGAACATTATAAATGCAGGGAGCGGTATAATTTGGCCACTGACCTGGCCCCGACTATGCCTGTTTGCTGTGTCTGTGTATAGGAGAGTGGTAGCTCCCTCTGCAATAAATAACCTTGCTGTTCCTATTTCTAGCAAAGCCAACTTTATTCAGCTTAAGTACTAAGACTCAGCTTTGTGCTTTGTGGTGCAAGACAGTGTCACAGCATTATTAGTTTTGTTCTTTAAGAAACCAGATAAAATTTTAAACTCATTATTTGGAACTTGAAACATCCATACATCCAAAGGCGGCTCTACAATGACATACAGCAGAAGGAGGCATGGCACTACCTAACTTTGTTTTATTATTTGGTGGCAAATATACAGCTATGAAGACCAGGACATCAACACAAATTGATGAATATACACAAGCCTGGTTTGCAATAGAAATAAAATCCTACGGTACTTCTTTAAATGCCTTACTTTGTGTCATTGTAAATACAAATTATCATCAATATACTAATAATGCAGTTGTCCATCAATCACTCGGAATATGGAACCAATATAGGAAGCACTTTAAAACAGAGAAGCTCCTGTGTGTTGCACTGCTACATGATAGTCACCTTTTTCTGCCCTCTCAAACCTACATAGTATTTAATGTTTAGAAAATGTCTGAGATGAAAACACTTGGAGATTTGTATATAGGTAATGTCTTTGCATCTTATGAGCAATTACACTTCAAATTTAACTTAACATCAACACAACGTTTCCACTTCTTTCAAATCAGAAACTTCTCTGAATCAACCTGCCACCCATTTCTATTCTGGAGGCAATACTGATCAGTTTTGAAGACTCAAACAGCATCTCAGTAATATATAAAAACATTTTAAACTCTCTTCCTTCCAAAGGTACAATGGGGAAAGAATCTTTCACTTAACATCCAGCAACTTGTTTCCTCTATTTCTGCAGAAAATGACACTCTCCACTATCACCCATATTCCCCTACCAACCGCCCTATTCAGTTTACCAGCTGAAAATAATATCTCTGCGCTTATAACAAAATCTAATTTTTCCACATGCCCATTATATCCAATACCTACAAGCTTTGTTAAGTCTTGTCTGTCACATATTTCCCCCATGATAACTACTATAATTAACTCTTCCCTTACTACAGGCATGGTCCCCCTCTCACTAAAAATAATTACTCCCAATTCTGAAAAAAACTGGTTTAGACCCAATATCCTTAACAATTATTGGCCTATTTCAAATGTTCCATTTATATCCAAAGTTCTCAAAGACAGTTGCCTTCCAACTCCAGTCTCATCTTTCAAAAAATAACCTTTTTGAACAGTTTCAATCTGGGTTTCACCTAAACACAGCACAGAAACTGCCCTGGTCAAAATCAAAAATGATCTCCTCCGGGCAGCTGACATGGGACTTTTATCAATTCTTGTGCTTCTTGACCTACGCTTTGCATTTGACACCATATCCCATCAGATACTTTTGAAACGTCTAGCTAGTTTTGCGTCTGTGGCCTTGTCCTCCAGTGGTTTTCTTCCTACCTCACTGATAGGAAGCAATTTGTTCAAATAAAGGGCTTTAAATCTGAGAACACAGATATGGGGAGTTCCGCAGGGTTCTGTTTTGGGGCCGCTTCTTTTTCTCATATCTTCCCAATAGGTAATATCTTCCGACACCTTGGTATTAAGTTTCATTGTTATGCTGATGACGCACAGCTATATCTATCCACTAAATCCACTTCTGTTTTCCCTCCAGATATTCTTATGGCATGTCTCTCCAACTAAACAGCAATAAAACTGAGGTTCTCCTCATTGGCTCTAAATCTACACTTGCTAAGGTTAACCATTCTTCTATTTTAATTAACAATATTAACACAAACATCTCTTCCCAAGTTAAGAGCCTGGGTGTTATTCTTGACAGTACTCTCTTTTTCTTCCCATATGAGTAATACTTCTTGGACTGCCTTCTTACATCTACGAAACATTTCTAGACTTCGTTCTGTTCTTGCGAAACACAGTACTGAAGTATTGGTTAATGCCCTAGTCACCTCACATATAGATTACTGTAATGCTATTCTATCTGGCATCCCACAAAAACTTCGTTTACAAGTTCTTCAAAATTCTGCTGATAGGATAATAACCTGTTCTAAATCCATTGAACATATTACAACTATTCTCTCTCAACTTCACTGACTCCCTGTTAACTACAGAATACAATACAACATACTGCTGTTAACATTTAAAGCTCTCCACAACCTTGTTCTCTTAACCCCCACCCCCCCCCCCCACCTCACTTATGTCCTCCAGACTTACACTTCCCCTCGCTCATCTGCAACTCTACTTTCCGTACCACACATCATACTCAGTGCTATGGGAGCTTGTGCGTGTCTCATGGAGCTCCTCAACTCTGGAATTCGAACTGTTCATAAAAACTACGAAACTGACTGACTTCCTTCCAAAAATCGATCTGAGAAAGAGAAAGGAGAGGGAACTAAAATCGCAGTTAATCGGACAACCGTAATTTTTCACTCGGCTGAATTCAAAAGCAAAGGCAGACACACCGAAGCATCGTTTTGGGTGAGTCACTTGATCATTAAGCGTAAGAAATCCTTCCAAGACGGAGAGTTGATAAAAGATGCCTTTGTTGAGGCAGATGGCTAGGGAGAAATTCCTGCTGAGATTTCAAGACCCCTGGCCGGAGAAGAATGAGTGTCTCCTTGTCATTAAACATGCAGAATACAAAACGATCAGTGGCCGGTAGACTTGGCATTTTTTTTCCGATCTGACCAACATGTTGAATGAGCCTAATTTACAGCTGCAAGGAAAAGAGAAATCCATGGTTAATATGATAGCTCAGTTAATGCTTTCAAATGAAAAATGCAACATCTGTCCTCAAAGCTGCAGTGCCTTAATTTGGGGAACATCTAAAACCTCGCGTCAGAGCTGGAGACGCAATGGAAGGCTTGTGCGCAACTTGACAGCATTCGCTAAAGTGCAGATTGAAAATTGTCTGTCAGACTTTATCTAGTGAAAAAAAAGTAACGATTCAAGTGTTACCCAATGTAGCGGAGTAAAAGTAGCGTTTCTTCTTCACAAATGTACTCACGTAAAAGTAAAAAGTATGGTGAAGTAGAACTACACTTAGAAGTACATTTTTTTTTTTTTTTTAAAGTTACTCGAGTAAATGTAACTAGTTACTACCCACCTCTGATACCAAGTATGTGTGTGTGTATATAATATATATATATATATAATATAATTATATCAATGTTCTCCTTAGCGTCTTTTAGCCGGGTACTCCGCCCGGCTGTCATCTCGCATGACATTGTGAGATGACGGCCGCAGATCTACAGGCACAGGCAGATCTAATGATCTGCAGAGATGGCAAGGGACGAGCGGGCGGGTGGGCAAATATTGCTAAAGCTAATAGCGGGGAAGAGGCAGAGCAGAGTTCACAAGCAAAGAGTATGGGGAGGTGGGGTTTCGAGAGCAGGCTGTACATGGTAATAGTGGGGATGTAGCAGCTTAATACAGTTGCAAGGCGTATGGAGAGGTGGGCAGGCGAGAGGGGGCTGTACATGCTAATAGCAGTAACGGAGCGGCAGTTCACAAGCAAAGAGGATGTGGAGGTGGGCGGGCAAGAGGAGGTCTGATAAAATAAAAAAAAAAAAAGATCTTAAAATGGCTGTGCACCGTTGTTTCCCATCTAACCTGATGGAGCTTGAGAGGTGCTGCAAAGAGGAATGGACGAAACTGGCCAAGGATAGGTGTGCCAAGCTTGTGGCATCATATTCAAAAAGACTTGAGGCTGTAATTGCTGCCAAAGGTGCATCGACAAAGTATTGAGCAAAGGCTGTGAATACTTATGTAGATGTGATTTCTCAGTTTTTTTATTTTTAATAAATTTGCAAAAACCTCAAGTAAACTTTTTTCACATTGTCATTATGGGGTGTTGTGTGTAGAATTCTGAGGAAAAAAATGAATTTAACCCATTTTGGAATAAGGCTGTAACATAACAAAATGTGGAAAAAGTGATGCGCTGTGAATACTTTCCGGATGCACTGTAGATCAAATAGCCTGGGCTTATTTGCCCTTGCTGTTCTTTTACTTGACTTAATTTGGTTATATTTCTTGAGGTGCTGTCTCTTTACCAATAAGTTTTACTGAGCATTTGCTAAGCAGTCACGGTTGCTGGGGATCTGTGGCTGTTTTTCAGTGATCCTGAGAATGTCTTCATTAGTTATTTTAGTGTTCACTTTTTTAATATATATCACCTACAGTCATTGCTTATACATATACCTGTATGATGTAGCATTATAAAAGATGAAATGTATAATGGATATGTATGGCCAAAATAAAACCACAAAAATGATTTTTGAAAGTGCAGTGTTTCAATATAGATTTAATATTATCAGTTAAATTTAGTTACAGCAAATAACTGTAACTTTTATAAAATTAGCCAAAACAGATATATAGCATTTTGCCATGAAACTCGTCATATATTATGACAATCTTAATTTTCACTTCTTCCAGAGTAACAAAGTGTGAAATTACTTTTAACCAACTGTTGTGCATTGTATTCTTTCTTTTTTTGGAGATTGGATTTAGAGCCTGCTGATAATCAAAAGTCTCTTTTAATTTGTGTGCTGCACAACTACCATGGGCAGCTGCTGTAGCATCCTGTTAGACACACAGCAAGGTATTTGTTGAGCCTGTCAGGCACACAAACTGAGTAGTTTTATTATCAAAGCTAGCTAGCAGAGGCAGCATGAGGCTAAGTGGACCCACTGCATAAGAATTTATATGCAAAGACTCAATTTCAGTTCTTCAACTAAACACGTAATGATTTGGATCATGATAGAGAATGATAAAGAGTTGGATGTTGGAGACAAGTGATGGGGTGGACCTGTATAGAAATACAATAAGTAGGTTATGAAAAGTGATGAATGATATGAAAGGTGGCATGTTTTCTCAGTTGCATTTTTGCAGGGCTTGATGTAACATGGTATGCAATAGTTTTTTCTTTAATATTTGTAATGTCTGTATTTTTTTTTTTTTTTTTTGTCCTTATCAGGCAAAAACATCTGGAAAATTTTCAGAAGAAGAGCTACATAGTTTACACAGGGAATTCCAGCATCACAAGGATAAAATACAGGAGTATAATATAGCGATGGAAACTGTGAGCAGAACTGAAGGTAACTAGATTCTGCTTGTAACTACTAGTCATTATTTGGGTACTATACTGTTCGGCTTTTTACTGAGCCTTTTGAGTAAAGAAAACCTATTTTTAGCCTTTCTTTTACGTAAGCATTTATGGTTTAACCTGCCAGTTGGTATAAACAAATAAACTACAACCATAATCTTTTTAATGGCATTCATCCAGAGCTTGGCCAGTTGACTAAAATGGATGGATCTCCATAGTTTCTTTCATGATCCTTTTGAATGAACTCAAATGTAACCTAAGCAGCAGTCTTTCCTAACTAAAAATAGGGAAGAAATATATTTGAAAGATGCATATTATAATCGGCTTGTAAAAGAGTATTTTTAAAAGTGTATTTGAGAAGGTTTTTATTAAACTGATTTACAAATTTGGATTAAAAAGCTGGCATGACCTTAATATCTGTATATTAGCTTATACAAATTGCAGCATGCATATATTTTTTTTCCCTGACGTATTTTCAAACCACTACATTTAAATCATGTATGATAATGGGTAAGACTGTTAAAGTTAAAACATTTTACTTATTTTCTCCCATGGAAGCTTCATGTTGTTTAACAAAAGACTGTTTTGTAATTACACTCCAAGTGATTAGATAGTTAGTTAATTTACTAATATAATATTGAGAATAGGCGGCACAGTGGCGCAGTGGTTGCGTTGCTGCCTCGCAGTTAGGAGACCCAGGTTTGCTTCCCAGGACCTCCCTGCATGGAGTTTGCATGTTCTCCCCGTGTCTGCGTGGGTTTCCTTCGGGCGCTCCGGTTTCCTCCCACAGTCCAAAGACATGCAGGTTAGGTGGATTGGCGTTTCTGAATTGGCCCTAGTGTGTGCTTGGTGTGTTTGTGTGTGTCCTGCAGTGGGTTGGCACCCTGCCTGGGATTGGTTCCTGCCTTGTGCCCTGTGTTAGCTGGGATTGGCTCCAGCAGACCCCCGTGACCCTGTGTTCGGATTCAGCGGGTTGGAAGATGAATGAATGGATATTGAGAGTAGGGTTAGGGGACTGCATGTTACACAGTTGATTTACACAAAAGTAAACGATTGAGTGTATGCTGTCCTTGGTCTTAACATTATTTTTCTAGCAAGGAAAGGTTAGCTGTTGGCTTGCATTGTAAATGTATAGCCCCAGCTCTTTTACTGCTGCAGTTTAATCCTGGCTTGGATCTTGTATGCAGCTTCTAACTGGTTTTAAAGGTATCATCAAAAACAGAGTTGTATGAAAGTAATATAATAAAAATATGTCAGATTGTGAAGGAACAGTGATGTTTATTTTTAGACCCTTCACTCCTACTGTCTGATGGCGACCATTGGCTGCCTAATTGTCTTTGAAAAATACAGCATGTTTTTAATTACAAAAATCCTTGACCCAACCTCTGCATCTCTGCCCTATTTCTCATCAAATTTTAAGATATATTAATAAAAGTAGTGAGAAGTCACCTTTTTTTTTTTTTTTTTAAGAAACTAGTGCTTTAGCACTACATTGCTACCTGCATCTAAAGTCATAAAGAAGAGTAAAGTTACATGAAGGAAATTGCAATATATTTAAAAAATAAAAATACTTTGGAAACATTCAATTTTTTCTGCATTGCATCTTCTTGCCAGTGACCTATGTATATTTGAAAAGGACATATTTGTTTTGCAGGAGCAAAGTACAATAATTAAATTATTCTGGATATTTTTAAATCTAGGATTTTTCTTACGATTTAGCCATGTACTGAAATGCATATTGAAGTGAAGTGTCCAGGATGAAATAGCATATCATTTTGTTAGCAAAGACACCTTTCATTGATCCCCTCTTGATCAGAACTCCTCATTGTTGTATGGACAGTAAACGGCTGATGAGCAACTGCAGATGATGAGGCAAACTTTTTTTTTTTTTGCTTGAGCCATGGTTGTGGTGGTGTTTAAATAAATTTAGGTTATAATTTTTGATCCAAGCCCAGACCTTCACAGTATACCAATTGGTTTCTTTCAGAAGCCTTTTCTTTCTCCAGAAATGATACCTGATATTGTGATGAGATTAAAAAAAAAATTTACATCAGAAGGCAGTGGTAGAATAAAATGACGTTTATTTAATAAATCGTCTTCTTCCATGAAATAAAAGAAGGCAGTACCATTTTTTCAGGCAGTTAGTCTTTCAAGTGATTATTTGTTTTTCAGATCTTTTGAGATAAAAAAAAAACACTAATCGCATAAATGCATGTAATTAATCACATGTAACATTAAAACATGTAATTATAAAATTAATGCATAAATCATGAAGTAAATACACACCGAGTTACACATTTAATGTAGAATCAACACAAACGAGTTAAAAAATGGCATAGGTTAAACTTAAACAATGACCTTAAACTTGATCTTTTAACAACATACTACTTGATTAAGTACAGCCTAAATTTGAACGCCTTCCTAAAAGGCAAGTTGATAAGGAGGCAATAAGAAAACGAGGCCAACGTATTAATTAATAAATCAGCATAGCATACGAGACACAGACATGAAAAAGTAAAAATTAAACAATTGAAACCAATGTTGACTTTGAATGTAATGCTGAAAACTGATTTTAATTGGAAGTATAAGTGGCTCTTAAATGGGCATGCATTAAAAGTTGTGTTAAAACTCCATAAATGCTATCCTCAGTTGTTCTTCATCATCATCAATGACTTGATCATTGTACTTTCCAGCAGTGTTTTTCAATTTGTGCGCCATGGAAATAACAGTTTGGTGTCCCTGGGTCCTGACCAGAGAGAGAGAGACACACACACACTCCTCCTTTTGTATTTGTTTTGGTCTCTGAACGAACGTACTAGTACAATGACATTAAAGAACGACTCTTTTCAAGGCAGTCGCAATGCTATATTTTGTATCGCATTCTGCGACAGTCCGGAGCTATCATCTAAACTTCACTCAAATGGTCGCTATCTTCAGGAAATATCCTATCAGTAAACTGTTTCAGCAAAACAGTCATGATGACAACTAACCACTGAATTGACTTGGTGGATGAAACCAAGCACCTTCCATTGATCAGTTCGCTCTGACTGAGTGACTATGACCTATTCGGTTCACTGACAGACTAATTGAATGAACCAGTATGCCCCTACTGATCTGGATAACGATTGCAAGTTTGTTCATGAACTGCAGGCAAGAGACTCGCAGTATAGTACACTGAACTAATTGACAGAAAAAGTCAGTTTGTGTACTGAACGGAGGGACAAACTACTGAACTAATTCACCAGAAGAATTGGCTCATGTACTGAGACTCGCAGTACGCTGAATCTCGGTTCAGTTCACTGAAATTGCGGTAGATTAATCCAAAACTGACCTCAATTTTATTTAGTCCCAAAAGATGTAAGCACTCACATTTTGTTTCTCTTGACCTCTAGGCTATAAAAATATTTTATTATTATGTGAGTTATTTATTTTGTTGCTTGCTTTTTATATTGTTTATAATGTTTGGTAGTTAAAGTTGTTACAGATTTGTAGGTTTTTAAGCTATAATATAGTTTGTTGTTTTTGAAGTGAACGAATCAGTGATTCAAAGATTCAGATCGTTTTGGTGAATCGAATCACAAGAAAATGATGACTTTGCCATTTGTAGTAGTAATGTGCAATCTCCAAGCTGCTTTTTTTGCTGCCCCCTGTCCTGCACCTTTGGACAGTTTAGCACAAATATATACACAATGCATTTGTGGTTGGTAGAATCATGGTTTGCCTTGGGATTTTTCTGTGCTGCAAAAAGTGTGCCATCACAGAAAAATGGTTGGAAAACACTGCTCTACTTACACCTTTGCCCCGGTACACTAAAACTGATCTCGCTTACAAACTGACACCGTGCATTACTTGGATGGTTATGCTACGTTCTATGCAAATTAGCGAAAATACTGCAAACTTGAATCCTAGGTAAAAATAATCATTACACTTCTGTTTCATAGAATTTTGTCATTTATATTAGGGCTGGCAGGCTGGGGAGTTAAATGTAAGCATACTAGCGACTTATTTTGGCTTTCGTGCCTCTCGCATATGACATTGATTCAGTCTTCTTATGGAAACATGAAATAAAAATTATGCCCTCTCTTTTGTTTTTCAACTTTGCAGCTTTTCTCAAGCATTACACCAGGACTGCCATAAGCCACTCCTTTGCCCATATCTCAGTATGTATAAGTCAAGAAAATGAACACCAGAGCTACATCTCGACATGTGGTGTTATCATCGTGAACTGTGTAATACAAAATGTTAAACCTTTAAATGAGGTAGCATATAAATACGATACTGGACGTGTATGTAATTCTTTAGATACACACTTATTTGTATTAATGATTTGTAATGTTAAAGATCCACGAAAATGCTGTCCTGACCAAAGCACTTTCCAATACTTCTTAAGTCATACATGTCATTAGTTGAATTTTATTAAGGTATTCTTGAAGGTGTGCACATTATTAAAATAGTGTTTAGGAATTGTTTTCACAGTTTGGGTATTCACGTGTTGTTTACATGCGATTTTTAGCTCCATTACTTTTGACTTTTTTCACTACATGACTAGAGGTTCTTGTTTTATTTCTAAATTAAAAGTATGTGATTCCCTGCTACTGAATACATGAGTCCAGTCCGCTCTCCTCCTGCATCCATTGTTATTTACATGAAAACCATTCCTGTTTTAGCCATTGAGAAACATTTTATGTTATGAAATTGTGAGCTTCATTTCTTCAAAGTGAATGTACTTGATGAGTTACAGCTTTTGTTTCACATTTGAACTTTGTCCTTTTTGTTCAGTTGCAAGTTATTTCAGGAGGTTAATAAATAATTTATAAAACTAAATACAACTTCATTTAACCGACTTAGTAGCTGAGGTAAATGATGGAATGCCTTGATTATGAAGACATAATTTCAGCTTCAGATATGCTGAATATTTCCTTTAAAGAAGAATTACCAATAAAACTGTCCTTTAATTAAACACATTTTTATTAGTCTAATCTATAGTATAATATGCCTAAATATACGTGTTCTAAGTGGCTGTTGGGAAGTAGAGTTTAAAACACATTACTTGCTTGCTTTGAGAAAGCCAAGTTCAAAGAAAGTGTCAATATCACTGAGCTGATGCTTAGCCCCTTGAGCAGAGCTGGGATAATTCAGAAAGACAAAATAAACCTACCAGAGAAAATTTATAGAAGGACTGATTCCTTTTAGAAGAGAGAATAGTGAGGGGAAAATATCTTAAAAAAACAAGTAAGAGAAATGCAGGGCTAAACAAATGTATGTGAAAATTATATTGTGTTCCAGCTGATGGACTGAATTCGGAACAGTCCACTTATTTTACACTACACTCTTAAGTAGCCTTTGTGCTTGTAGTATACTGCGTCTGAGACTGAAAATGTCATAACAATTTGCAATATGTGTGCCTGTAATGCTTGAATTTTGAAGATGTTGATTCACTTGATAAAATACAAACACATTTATTGAAGAACTGCTTTATTAATTCTAAGCTCTGCATCAGAATCAAATGTTTGCTGTTTTTGATATTCATCTGATGTGCTCTATTGCTAGGAGTATTACATTTTTTTATTATACCAATCTGGCATGTTATATTCTAGCCCTGTGATTATGGTTTTATTCATCCTTTATGACTGAGCAGGCTGGCTGCTATGTCCACAATGCCCTTATGATGATGATGATTATTTTTATTATAGATTGATATATAAATAAAATGCATTATTATTAGCTTGTGAAAAGTTATGGAATCTATCATTTCCAGAGACATGTCACACTTATATAAATTATAGCCCCAGCCTTATAGATCCACATGTTTGCTTTGTATTTATTTTGTTGATCGGCTGTAGGTATTTTCATCTGAAAACAGTCTGTCATGTGTTTTTTTTTTTTTTTTTTTTTTTTTTTTTTTTTAATAAATTGATTTTATTGAAATCACACATCTGTCAATTTCTAAGCATATGCAACATTTGCCCAGTGTGCTGCGTCTGAGACCGGGATCTTACTTTGATATCAGTAACACTTTATGCCAGCCAGAACATTTATCATCAGCTTTATATATCATAAATCAGCTCGATTATATAAACAAGTAACCAGTTTATAGCAGACATTCTGAACTTTTGCATGACCTGCAGTAAGCCACTGTAACAGTCACACATTATTCGTATGGATCTCGTATCCTGAAACCTTTTGTATTTTGATTGATGCTGTTATCAGCCATTCAATTCCTGTATTTTGTATTTATTTTTTTTTTGGTTTTACAAAATATTAAAAAATTAATTGGCCAATCAAGAAGTTTCAGCCATCCAAACGCAAGCAGACCAAGGGACTCCTAAGCCAATTTGAATGTTGTCTCTATTTGGGCACCCTGCTTAATTTACAGTGAATTTTTCTTTAGAGTGATTTTGTTGTGTTAGTGATGTCTTTGTAGTTTGATACAAAATCACTTCACAAATGTTTACAACAATAGCAGATATGGAGGTGATTTTTTTAAGTCAAGAAGAGCAGAAAGTGTTTCCTTGGCAATGGCTGCAAACTAATGCAGGTGATATGTAAGTTGATTGTATGTTAGTTTATTTGTGTTTATCTATTTACTTTTTCCCATTTCAATGTATTTTTCATTTTATTTCTGTGAATGGAGAATGTGAACAGCTGTACTTTGTGGCTCTTCCAGTCATGGGAGTGGGCTCTGGCATCTTGTTCTGCCTGGTGAGTCACAAATGGAATGGGAATCTGCTGTGCTGAGTGATGTTAGACATTCGTACAATATTTTATGTGTTCTAATCTTACATTTGCTGACAGTGCTGCAGAAAGTGAGCATATTTTATGTATACTAGTAAATAAGGGCAGTGCAGAATCACTACATTTTTCTGAGTTCTCAAAGATGTTTATAGTTTTTTTTTTTTTTAATTCTTTCCGACTGAATTGTTTTTACAGTGAAAATGTTAATGTTTATTTCTGTTCATGTCTTTATTGTTTCTTTGCACATTATTTTCCTTGTTATTTTATGGTTCTGTTAGTATTGCGTAGTGTTGTACATAATACCTCACATGAATGGAAAACTGAAAGTGTATTGAATCAGAGGACGTAGAGCACTTGATGATGGTGTTGTCAGTGATTTCTTTATAACTTACATGCATAGATCTGTTCTGCAAAATATACCATTACTTTTTTGTAGCTTAGGTCAGAAATGTTAAATATGTTTATGGGTTTTTTGCCCCCCTTTATTTTTAATGATATAGTAGTTGATAACGGATATGTATCCCTTTCAGAATGAAAAAAATATAACTTATGTTTTCCAAAGAACATGACTTAAAAATGTTTAAATATGTGGAAGTAAATTGTCACCATTCAGCTATGTTACTCTGTTACATTTAATAAACTTGCATGAACTTTGGTTGATGGCAGGAGTGCATTGTAGATAAAAAATAAAAAATGTATATCATGATGGTTTGCCAAACCAACACCTTTGCAATGACAAGTTTAGCCTGATTTTTCTGAACCCTTTTCCCCTGCTGAGGGTCAGAGTCGTATCAAATGGTAGCCCAAATACCCCAGACAGTGAGGTGCATGGACAGTACAGTCCTAAGCGCCATAGACTAAATTATTTTATTATATTATGTTATTATAGTGAAATTACTATTGAGAATTATGAAGGCTCCAACTATTAATCAAGTACCTGGATTAAAAAAAAATCTGATAACGGGTGTGCTTTTTAAAATAATTTATTGAAAAGATAAACCAGAGAATGTTTCCATTTGTTGATGATTTTATTTATTGATTCTCAAAACAAATACATTTTCATATTTGTCAAACAGTAAATCACAGGTAAATTACAAAAACAATGTATTCTCAATTAGTGCAGTTTTATAGTTTTTTTATTTATTTTTTTTTTATAGCTTTTTACATTTATTCTACCAAAATATTGTTATTGATGCTTGCACCTGCCACATTGCCAAAATGGTGTTGCTGAGTAATTCATATGCTGGTTGTGTGCCACATTAAAAACAATATGCAAATAATTAATACTTAAATGCTATGCAATCTGATGATTGTCCACATAATTGCTTAATTTGTCAATTGCTAATTGTTAAACCACTTAATTTGTAGCTCTGTTTGTGTCTGATGCATGGATTTCTTTAAGAGATCTGTTGGGGTTTTTTTTTTTGTTGTTATGTAGAAATTCACAAGAATGTTATCAGCCCTTCTGAGATGGAAATTAAAGAACATGTTTTGCATGAGAAGCATGCTGATCTTAAAGAAAAGCTCAGAAACATTAACCAAGGCTTTGAACGGTTACGCAGATTGAGTCATCAAGGTTATGGCCAAGATAGTGGTAAGTGGTCTCCTTTCCCCAAGCATCATTTTTAATTCCATTTTTATTGGTGATTTTTTGCCACTTAAAATTAAGTTTCTTTTGTTATTTTCAGAGTTTAAAGAACCAAGAGTACTAGAGCTCTGGGATATGGCAAAAATGGCAAACTTTTCCGAGGATGAGCTTGAATCATTTAAAGTGAGTTAAATGTTTTGTTCTGTTAATAGTTTTTATTAAAGCACAGATTTAAGTCCTTTCAGCTTTATTTTCAGTAACCTTGTTCTGACAGCTAGTTTTAAAGTTAAATGCCCCATCATAAAATATACAAAACAGAGTTCATATTTAAATACCAAAAAACTCAGAGAGAATTGATAAAAAAAAAATCTTGTATCCTTTAAGTCTTTGCGGGTGTATAATGTTTAAAACTTGTCGCCAGAGATCACCAAGTTGTCTTGTGGCCTTTCTGGCTTGCCATGCAGTGCTGAATCTCCTCGGCACCATTTAAATATAGCACTGGTACACCTTTTGGCTCTTGCATCGAAGCCCATGCATGATGTCTGTTTCACCCACAAAGAGGCAGCCCCTTCCCTCAGGGACCCTGGTCTGCTGTCCTAGTAAGCTGTCAAGGAAATTCTGTTTATTCCCATGCAAGTCAAAACCACAGAATCCTTCATTCCTGATGACATTTTGTGACATTTCTTGTCCTTGGCCATTTAGTGAGAAATCTGGCATACCTGGATATATAATTATAGTTTCTATTAGATTCTTATTATTCTTTTTATAGCAAAAGCACATTTTTTAGACATTATGTAGTGTACATTTACTTTGCCGTCATACAGAATATCTGGTGAAGTCTGCCCCAACAAACAGACACAGAATGCTATTGCAGTATTTGTAAACCCCATTTGCATTTCATTGAGTGATAATATTTTTGCAATGACATCATTGATTTTTCAAAAGCATTTAATTCACAAATTCAGTGTGGTGTTTTTTTAGGGTATGTTGAATAGGAAAAATTAATAGACAAAGTACTGGCATGTGTGCTTAAGAACAGGTGAAACAAAAAGGTAGTTAGTAACATAACTGTAAAAGCCAGTCTTAAAATTACTGGGTTCTTTAGGGTGGTCCAGATCTAATTATGCAATTTTCATTACGCTATAACTTAAGTTTAGTACATAGAAAATCACCCGAAAAATCCCGAACTATTGAGAAGTGTGCGAGCTGACGACATGAAAAATCATCTTTGCGCCGAACTGGAATCGTCCCCGCATAAATCAAAGTCATCCAGACGATCTGGATCTGCATAATTAGATTTGGACCACCCTGTAAATTAAATAATTTTAGAGGCAGTAAAATCAAAAATTTTTTTTTTTTTTTTTTTTTTACCATGTTAGTCCTTTTGGTCTTGATCGCATAGGTTATAATATAAAGAGGCCTCTGTTGACCAAGTTTTAAGTATTTTCCAGTCATTAGAGGAGTATAAATTTAGCAGACAATTCTGAAATTAAAAAAAAAATCTACAATGAGATAAATTAGGTACAAATTTAAAATGTTCTTTAAAATTGTTTCAGAGATCAACAAGAAATGTCCCACACTTATTCCTAATAAAACCACATCATAAGCTCTTCCCATAACCTCCTTAGCATTAGACCAGAGCATTACTTGGGCTGCCAAAACTGTGCTAAAAGCGTTACTCCCGAGTTACTCGGGCAACTGTACAGATGCGTCTTGCCTTAGAACCGAAAATCACTCAGGCTATAAAAGTGCTGTCAGTGCTGTCATTCTTTGGAGAAATTCTGTCTGATTGCAGGCCGTCACGCCTCGCAGTTAGGAGACCCGGGTTCGCTTCCCGGGTTCTCCCTCCGTGGAGTTTGCATGTTCTCCCCGTGTCTGCGTGGGTTTCCTCCGGGCGCTCCGGTTTCCTCCCACAGTCCAAAGACATGCAGGTTAGGTGGATTGGCAATTCTAAATTGGCCGTAGTGTGTGCTTGGTGTGTGGGTGTGTTTGTGTGTGTCCTGCGGTGGGTTGGCACCCTGCCCAGGATTGGTTCCTGCCTTGTGCCTTGTGTTGGCTGGGATTGGCTCCAGCAGACCCCCGTAACCCTGTTCGGATTCAGCGGGTTGGATAATGGATGGATGGATGCAGGCCGTCACTAATTAAGAAATATCTGCACTTTACCAACAATGAAGACTTTGATGAGAATACACATCCAGCAGCCAAACTGAAGACAATTTGGGAGATATACCAGGCGATTGTAGTAAAATTTCGGAGAGTTTACATTCCAAACAGCGATGTCAGCATTGATTGAAAGTCTCATGGCTAATAAGTGCAGACTGTCATGGATACAGTTAATTTCGTCAAAAAGAGCAAGATTTGATATAAAGCTTCACAAGATTTGTAAATCTAAAACAGGATACATTTGGAATTCAGTTCTGTACACAGGGAAAGGGACCATGTTTGATCTAAAATACAATCAATACAGCATTGCTATATCATCAGTGCTGACTTTGATAGATGCTTTGCTGGATCAAGGTTACTGTGTAAGCCTGGGCAATGTTTATACTTCACCAGAGCTATTTGCATATGAACAGTGTTTCCCAACTGTCTTGGCAGGCCTGAAGACTTTGGCAGAGCTAAATTACAGCAAGGTGCGTTAGTAGCTTGGCAAAAGGGTAAAGTGCTTGCGCTGAAATGGAAAGACAAGAAAGATGTTTATCGTCTTAGCATTGTTCATAATGCAGCTACGGTCAATGTACAGGCAAAAAGCAACAAGCAGGTTACAAAGCCTTGTGCTGTGGTCGACTACAATAGCATGATGGGCAGCGAAGACCATGTGGAACTGACTTTCTATCCCATTATGTGGAGGCAACAAAAGAAATACTACAAAAAGATATTTTGTTTTCTGGTAGAACAGTGCATTTGGAATGCATTCATCTTACACAAACAAAAAGTTGGAGTCTCAACCCGCTTCTATTAGCAGACGAGAATTGTACAGAATTTATATCCAAACAAATCAGTTTCATTCCTAGAGACAAATACATCCTCAGAGAATTCTGCAGGAATGCTCTGGGAAACTCTTAAGGCCTTCTTAAGAGGACAGATTATTTCATATCTTTCCCACAGAAATAAATTAGAAACCAAGAAAGTATCAGAGCTAAAAAAGCGAAATTACTAGAATAGATGAAGAACATGCCAGGCTTCCAAGCGAGGCGCTACATAGGAAAAGGCAGCCTCTGCATTCAGAACTAAATCTCTTGACAAATAAAGAAACTGAACAACGAATTTATAAATCCAGACATCATTACTGTGAACACGGAGAGAAAGCTAATAAGCTTTTAGCTTAACAAATCCACAAGCAAGAAGTCCCCAACGCAATCCCAGTAATCAGCAACACGAACGAGACAAAATCATCGACCATAAAAAAATATTGCACACATTTAGAGACTACTGTAAATCCTTATATTCTACTGAGTTTAAAGAAGACAGCACACAATCTAATACATTTCTGGATACATTACAGATACCACAAATAGATACTTTTAGTGCGGAGGAACTGGATAAAACTCTGGTGTTATTAGAATTACTAGATTACTAGGTACCAGCACTGATTGGGACAAGTTCAGTTTTTTTTGGTGGGGAGAGGGACATTCACTGCTGTGCATTTTTGATAAGAGCAGTTATGTTTTCATCCCTTGATTGTGAGTGGTTGTTGTGCCAAGAAATGTAAGATATTCCACACTGCTGACAGTGACACCATTTACAACTAGGGGTGTAGGACGTGAGCAGTGTCTCCTTAAAATGCACAATTATTTCCAGCATTTTCTGGGCATTCAAGTTAAGGTTGCTGAGGGTGCCCTAAGTGGCCAGCCGATTCCCCCTCCATCCGATATGGTACCTCATCCCTGTCTTTGAACTGGCCAGTCAGAGTAATGTCATCAGCAAAGAACAGTTTAACAGATGGGTCCTCCTTCTTGTTAGAAAGTCTGAGATCTAGAGACCTTTGGCATAGTTCACATTGATACTTAGAAATTTACTATGAAGAAGCTTTGATATTATGTTTTAAAATGTAGAACTGAAATCCACAAATAAGATCCTGGCATAAGTAGCTGGAGATTCTGTGTGCTGCAAGATGTTGGGGAGAGGTAATTTCATTTTCAAATGACCAGTTGGCACGATAAGCAAACTGTGCTGGGTCAAGGAGAGGATGTGTGACATATTTGAAATGCTAAAGAATCAGGCATTCAGATGTTTACAGAAGCATATGTGAAAGACTGTAAACCTTTTGGAAGATTGTGCCCAAAGTTTACCTTCTTTGGTACGGAAGTATACATGTAGTGCAGGTGATCGTAGTGGCCCTACTTTTCTTTCTTTGTTTAACATTTGCCCAAACTTTAATTTCCTATGTGAAATCAGACTTATTAGTACATTTACATCAATCCATTGTTTCTGAACACCTATGAAGTCCTGTTTTCAAAGTATGTTACAGGACTACTAACACTTTGTTATTGCGTGTCCTGTGAAAAAATCCAGAACCAGAATGTTAAATGGATCTGCAGTGTTACTGGTAGACAGCATTACATTTGTCAGTGTACCTTTAACACTAGAATTACCGGAGCCTACGAAAAAACTCGTAGATCCGGCCCACCTTAAATCCGTTCACATCTCTCCGCCAGCGTCCTTTGTCCTCTAAATGTGCCGATAAAGACAAGCTGCAAGCAGGCGGCTATTCCATTCTTAGAACTTAGAACGTGCAACTTAGAACGTGCACGTGCACGAACTTCTCCCAGCTCATGTCTTGATTAATTATCTGGGAGTGAAGTGGAGTTTTAGAGTGGAAATAATAGATCGTTATTTGGAACGCACACATTTCATGTGTGTTCCATTTCTATAGTAATCTGTTTAAACACATTTTTAAAACAGAAACGTTTTTCATATGTTAGTAATAAATGACAAAATGTAGGCATAAACTATATAATGTATGAAGCCTGAAGTCCAAAGATCAAATAAAAACTTTCACAAAAGGTTCAAGGAAAAGACAACAGTTTCTGTGGCGTAGCGGTAAGATTTGCTGACTTGTAATCAAGAGTCCCCGGTTCGATCCCGACTCACTCCTATATTTGCAGTTTTCAGTATTGAGCTGCTCTTATTGTTAATATTTATACAGAACACACATACACTTGGTCTGCGCCTGTAACACACGGTGTACATTTATAGGACTTCTAAAAGTTACCTTTTTTTTTTCACTTTTGTTTTTTTCTAAATCACGATACATACTACCGTCCCCTCATCCAGGGATCTGACGCTGTTAGTTTTTATTTGAAACTGGGAATAACTGGAGATGTGAGTGGTGTTTTGAGACAATGAAACGGATGCAGCATTATTCATATTATTCATATTCATTCGCATAACATCTTGTGGTTTGTAATCAGTGACCGTGTGTCACAGACGGAAGCTGTTGTATTGTCCTTGAACCTTTTGTAAAAGTGTTTATTTGATCTTTGGACTTAAGGCTTCACACATTTTATAGTTTATGCCTACATTTTGTAACATTTCTTACTAAAATATGAAAAGGTTTCTGTTTTAACAATGTGTTTACACAGATTACTGTAGAAACGGAACACACATGAAATGCGTGTGTTCCAAATAACGATCTATTATTTCCACTCTAAAACTCCACTTCACTACCAGATAATCAATCAAGGCATGAGCTGGCAGAAGTTTGTGCATGCTCTAAGTCGGTTGGGGGATGGAATAGCCGTCTGCTTGCAGCTTTTTTTTATCGGCACATTTAGAGGACAAAAGACGGTGGAGGAGAGGTGCAAACGGTTTTAAAGTGGGCCGGATCTACAGGTTTTTTCGTAGACTTTGGTAATTCTAGTGTTTAACTAGATGACAAGTGTGCTTTCAGTATTTTTGTCATATTTTAGAGGTTATACTAATGAAGATTAGCTTGGCTTCAAAAAAATCAAATGAATTACATAAATGTAGCATCTGTTTATTCATATTTAGCTATGGAGTTTGTAGTTTTGCCCACCCTGCTGACTAGTATAATCGTAGAGCTTTGAAGCACTAACTGCATTTTAATTGAGTATTAACAAATAAAGCAGCTTATTTCATTGCCAGTGTAGACCCACCAGAGAGGCACTGGATGTGAAACTTCCATTGGTTTTTACTTACAACAATGGTTGTTAGCACTGCCAGTGTCGAAATGGAAATCTGTAGATGTACACAATGCAGTCAGACAAAGGAATGTGAAGCCTTTTTTAAGGGTCTTTGTAGGACACGGTATTAAAAAGCGATTTATCTCGCCATCATTGTCTTTCTTCTTGCAACTGTATGAGCCTACAAATTTAAAACTATAATTGTTTACATTATAGTGATTCTGAACTAACTTCGTAATGGGCTAAAAGTGCCAATAATGGCAATGTTTTTTGCCCTCTATCCAACAATTGTGCTCTGAACACAAAGCATTTGTATTTCTTTTCAGTATGGGTTGATGTAGTACTGTATGTTAATGTAGTACCATCAGTCCCTGAGCCATTTTTGCGAACAAGTGGTCAGCTAAATAAATAGTCATCTACAGCCCTGTGTTTTTAACTTGTGTCCCAAAATAAAGTTTACCCCATTGATAAAGTGACACAAGGAAAAGAGCAATTGAAATTGAAATTCATCAGCAATTCCGAACTCCAGTCTACTAATATGAATGGAGTACTACATTCCAACTAATCTGTAAAGCACCCATTAATTAGCCAGTTGGCACACAAGTACATGACGGAAAGTAAAAGCCTGAGGGCAGATAAAGATATAGGAGCATCAAAACAAAGACAATTAGACTGAATAACAGTTTCTACCCTGTTGCTGTTAGGGCACAGAATGCCACCTAATCACCTCCAATGCAGCAGTGCAACAGATGACATCTTGTGTAATAAGGTCTTATATGTTGAATGTTTGTGTTCTACCTTATTTCTTCTTATCCTTTTCTATCCTTTTGTAATTATATTTCTTTATATTTTGATACCGCAGGGACTGCACCTAATTTCATTGTATTTGTTACAATGACAATAAAGATCTTCTGATTCAGTGGTGCACTATCCCATCAAACTTTTTAAGACCCTAACAATATTAAAATGGAGCAATCATCTTGGTATTTCAGCAAATTTGTTTTTCTTGCTTTTTCTTAATGCTGCCTAAGTGCACTTTTCAGATATTTGTAAATCTGACTATGTAAATACTTGTGGAACAAAATAGAAAAACTATAATTTAACGTGATCTTCTTGTTAGGAAGAGCTAAAACACTTTGAAGCCAAAGTAGAGAAACATCAGCATTACCAAGAGCAGCTAGAACTATCACACCAGAAACTCAAACATGTTGAAGCTCTAGGAGACAAAGAGCACATGGTGAGAAACAAAGAGAAGTATACCATGTTGGCTGAGAAGACCAGAGAAATGGGCTACAAGGTCAGTATGTCATCTTCTCATCTATGTGGTTATGGTTATAATATGTGGTTATGGTCTACTGCTTGAAATAACCTGCAGGTAATAAGCAAACAAATGTTGTTTATGAAAATGAATGTGAAGTCAAAAATGAGCGGTCAAACTACCAGGAGGGTAAAGAACTTTTCAGTTAGCAGAAGCCATGACCTCCTTTGGATTTATATGTCTATTTCATTGTCTCACACCTTGATTTGAGAATGAATTTTACTTTTTTAGCATCAGTAATATCACCTTATGAAATCTGCTTGAATCCAGCTCCATGTTTACGGTGGGGCTGGGGTCTATCACTGCAGTGTCGTATGAAAGACAGGAGCCAGCCCTGGACATGCCTCCTTTCAGTCACATGGCACACTCCAGGTCCATTCGGGATTGCTAATCAATGAGGAAGCAGTGCAGACTCCACACTGCCAGTGACCATTTGTACGATTTGAAGGTAGAACACTTGATCTGTATGGCAGCTGAGCTAATCGAGGTGTTGACCATGCAGAGAAGTGATAAAGAGATTTAACCGTTTTAAAAATGCTAGACTTAATTCCCATACTGGTGGCTGCCAAATCTCCAGACTAAAAAGCTGTTTATTTAGTGTTGACTTCTATAAGTGGGAACAAGTCTTCTGTTTGTTTTAGTTTGTAACTTTTTAAAAGATAACCTACTAATTAACTGTTGCTTCACATCATCTCTAGATATTTGGATTTATATCCCAGATTATGTTCCCCATGTTTGCAAGAGTGTTGTCTGCCTACTCTACTTTCTTGTCTGCTATCCCAAAGAGAGGCTATGTGAGGTCAGTGGCCACCTATAAACTGACCCTGAATCTGTGATTCTGTTATGGCCTGGTGCTGTGTATCAGGTTGGTTCCCGCCTTAAACTTGGCGCTGCCAGAATGGTCTGTGATGGGTTCAACTTTGTTGATAAACTGCCCTTCCATTTCTGAAAAGTGGAAATGATCTCGCTCGTTTGTTTTTGACTGAAATAAACACATCAGTCTGTCATCCTTCCTGTTGTTAATTACATTTTTAAAGATGGCACTCCTTGAAAAGTGAATGCACACTATAATGAGGATGTTTTAAGTGTCCCAGTATTATTGTGTGCCTTTTTAGTGCCTTTGTACTGTTGATAACTAGTTTCATCCATATATCTGTCAGCTTTTAATGATTTGTACAGCTTTACCATTGAACCTTGATAATTCTGTGTAGTGTAAAAGTTGAGGTATCTGTACTTTGCACTGCTATGAACATACAAGAATTGCTGGCTAGATAACAATGTATTCTGTTTCATGTGCTGTGAATTTCCTCTTGGGATTAATTATCTATCTATATATCGATCGATCGTTTGATCGCCAGACTGTATACCAGCCCTTCTGTTTATACCTCCATGGAACGCTAAATTAGCTGTGCATGTCACTCCTAAAGCCCCCTTAATTTAAGGTTGTTACTGGGTCCAGTTTACTCTGTAAATTTAAAATCAGTCAGTACCCTCATATTCAATCTAATACATTTCAAAAATGTTCAAAAGCTGAACGGAAAATTTCAAATGCCTCCTGTCACCATCATTTAACTGCCAATATCACTACTGTCTGGGTCATTTCCTATACGGTTGCCTTTTCAGTCGTGTCAGCATGCAGCCCCACTCCTGCACATGAAGTAAAGGTCGGCTTTCCAGCATGCCTAATTTTGGATTCTTGGCACACAGAGTCTGACTTGATCAAAGGGAAAGCGTAAAAGTGTGTCTTCTGTGCTACGTTTTTTTGTTCTGCCTGTCGTACACATTGAGGTGGTAGGAAAAATCCTGCTAAACGCTCCTGTGACTGGCCAAATGCATCACACACCACCACGGCTTCTTCTCGTATCTGTCTTTAGTGTCCTTGCTCTCTGATTCCTCAGTCGTTTGTTGCAATGATGAATGATTTTCTTTTTCCCTCCCCAGATGAAGAAGCATCTTCAAGATTTAACAAGCAGGATTACAAAGGGTGGACTTCAACACAATGAGCTTTAGAGAGAAATGTATGGGCCTTTAAAATACTCTGAGGCTTAATCACATGGTGCACTATGTGAGTTCACACAAAGGAAAATTTTCAAAGCATTGGGTTTGTTCTAAACTTTATAATCACATTTTCAGTGAAGGTTTTATCTAGTATACAGTTTCCCTTTTCTACTGTGATTAATATTAAAATTTATATTACACACTGCGTACAGAGTTGTCGCACAGTGCGCCGTCATTTGTATATTTTCTGACGTGGAGTCATCCAAACAGTGGGCTTCAGGTTTGTCAGACCACCTCTGTGGAGTAGTGAAGCATAAAACGGCACACCAGTTATGTAAAAATGTCACTTGTGAAGTCGCACTCATTCTTATTTCCATTGTAAGCAAACCTTTTGTGTAAATTAGTGTATTGTTTAAAATTGCACTTTTTTAACAATTAAATTGTTGTACATATTTGTAGTTTACAGTTGCATTTAAGATGAATTCTAATCAAATACATTCCAGTATTATCCTCATCACCATAATAGTTGTGGAAAATATTTAAAAATCCTTTTTTTTTTATTTCTCTCTCTCTCTCTTTTTCAAATATGGATACTTTCAGCAAAAGTAAATGCTAGAAAATAGCGTTGTTTAATAAAACTGAACTCCAATAAAAAATTTTTACTTATTACAGTTTTCTTTTTTTCTATAGATTTTCTGTGTTTAGAAGAAGTAACCGTTACTATTTGTTACAGAGGAATAATGAGCAGTAAAGTGTTATTCTTTAACAAAAGGTAAAACCAGGACTGTGCAACTTGTATATTTCAGTGTACAGCAGAACTCTTACACTTCATCCTTACATTACGGGTGTTGTGCGCTGAGCGGAGTGCCGGTCTTCTGTCTGGTTGTATTTTATGTTCAAGGTCTGGAATTATAAGAAACTCAAACACACCTTATAGGATATTTGCATTACAGATTTATATTATCAAGTAGGATTATGCTAGCCCATAACCATAGCCCATTTTTTGCCCTCACCCTGTCCAGATGTTAATACAGTTTTTGTATTCAGGCAGCCCTAAACGCTCCTGAACTGTCAGTTACCAAAGCACTGTTAGGTTAGTTTAGTTCAGTTTATTTTCCATATGTCACAAGTACTTCGGAGCTTTTACTCATTTTACCTTATAATTTGGTAACACTGGCACGGTGGTGCAGTGGGTAGCGCTGCTGCCTCGCAGTTAGGAGACCCGGTTTTGTTTCCCAGGTCCTCCCTGCGTGGAGTTGGCATGTTCTCCCCGTGTCTGTGTGGGTTTCCTCCAGGCGCTCCGGTTTCCTCCCACAGTCCAAAGACATACAGGTTAGGTTTATTGGCGATCCTAAATTGTCCCTAGTGTGTGCTGGGTGTCTGTGTGCCCTGCGGTGGGCTGGCGCCCTGCCCAAGGTTTGTTCCTGCCTTGCATCCTGTGTTGGCTGGGATTGGCTCCAGCAGACCCCCGTGATTCTGTAGTTTGGATATAGCAGGTTGGATAATGGATGGATGGATGGATGGTACCACTGGCAGTATAAACACATGGTTTATAGAGTAAAGACCTCAATGAAAATTATTTTTATGGATCTTTTTTGTAATTAAAGGTTCTGCTCATTTTATGTAAAGCTGATCTTTTGAGCTCCTTTGTCCCCATACATCATGCTTTGCAGCCAAACAGCAGCATAGATTCAGTTACAGTTGCAACCTTGACAAGTTGGATCCTTGGTATGTGAGAATATGGCATGTTTGTCTGATATTGTGTGGAGGATTGGACCGAATAACTCCACTGCATGTGGGCCCAGTAGCTACCCCATTGCTGCTGGACAGGATATCTAAGATGTCAAATGGGGAATATCAACACATGCTTTGTGGCAATCACAAACCATCAGGGCAATAGTTGGTTCTGTGCCATCACTAGGCCACTAGGGATAGTTTGCACTTCTACATACAGTACTATACTTCTTGCTACTAAGCACTTTGTCTTAAATGAGGAGTTTTACTGCTTCTCGTTTGGGACAAAGTAATGGATGCTACTTGGGTATACAGACCGCATGGGGGAAAAATATGCCACCATGACTAGCAGATCTCTGAAGGTTATCACCGGGAACTGCATAACTGATTAGTAAGTGGGTTAATGTGGGCCCTGACCTGAATTGAATTAAACGTGTATAGGATGTCGCAAGAAGATTTGTGGAATGACATTGTCTGGGTGAGACCCACTCACTTATCACCTCGTGCTCGCTGGCCAGCTTGGAACAGCCAGTTAGCCTAACATGCACGTCTGATAAGATGTGGAAGGCCACACTCTGTGATCAGTGTAACTCCACATGGACAATGACAAGATGCCAGTTTTTTGACACAGCAGTGTTAACTTTTGCGATACAGAAAATCGGCAACAACGGTCAAACGACTACATGCTTAAAATCTTCTCTGTAATGTTTGTTTTTTCTTCCAGTCATCATTTCTGTTTTCAGAGTAGTCCTTTTAATGATGTCCAGTCTTCTCATGATGCAGCTGTTCACGTGTTCGACGCACACCAGTGAGTTTACCTTACTGTGAGGGTAAGTGACCAGTGTGGTTTGGGACTCAATGTAGAAAGCATGATGGATGTGTTGTGAATTTGCAAAACAAAATCATCCTGTCTTTTTGTCTAAAGTAGGGTCTCCAGTGCTGGTCATGGAGGGCTGCTGTGGCTGCAGGTTTTCATTCTAACCCTTTTCTTAATTAGTGACCTGTTTTTGCTGCTATTTAACATTTTTTCCCTTTCTTTTTTCTTTAAATATTTTGCCTTAATTTTAACTTGTTTTGCTATTTGAGACTTGGACCCCTTAATTATTTTTTTTCCTTAATTAACAGCCAAACAATAACAAGATAAAAAACAAGCCAACACATAAACCAGGAATCTGTGTCCATCATACAATGTTTGAAAATAGAGAGAGGTGACGGATCTGCTCAGATCCACAAAACATTTTGACGATACTCTAAAAAATGTAAATCAACAGTTTTGAAAATGTCTGCTGTGGCAGATTAAGAGCATTAGGAACAAGCCATGGAATTAAAAACAAAAAACAAACTGGTTTATTAACAACAAGCACTGGCTTCTAATGAAGAAACAGCTTGGAGTGAAATTGGTCGGAGTTTAAGGCCCCAATTTAAGTGGTCATCTGTTGGCTCACTTCACCTCCCATTGTTTGGCTGTCATTTAAGGAAGAAAAAAGCAATTCAGAGGACTGAATTAAAAAAAAAAAAAAGGCAACTAAAATGAAGGGAAAAGAAGTTTAATTAGCAGCAAAAACTGGTGACTGATTAAGAAAAGAGTTACAATGAAAACCTGCAGCCACAGCAGCCCTCCAGAACTGGAGTGGGAGACGCCTGTTCTAAGGGACATCAAAGTGTTGCATTGTATTATGACTTTGAAGACCAAAATAATGAACATATGCAAAATATTTAAAGTAAAAGAAATTATGGAAATGCTTACTTGCAAACATAGGTGGATTTTCTGTTATTTTGATTATCTCCAGTAAATGTTTTTTTCTAGTTTGACTGCAGGCTGATGGAAGCAAACAGAAGGAGTAGGTAGGGTGGGTGCCTATGAGAGCCCCCATTGTGAGGATATGGAGTCCAGTCACAGGCCTGCTGCTCTTCTTTGTTTCACGGGGTCTTGGGCATTTCAGAACAGGTCTAGTTATACATACCGGTGACATGTGACACTTGATTGCACAAAGGCGGACCCTAATTAGCCAATGATGTCACTTAAGTTAATTGGTTGGACAAAACTTTATTTAGGGGTTATGAATAAATATGCAGTCACTTGTTTGTGTGGTGTTTTTATTTTTATTTTTTATTTTTTTTACAACAGAGTATTTTATTTTCATTCCAGTGCAACATTTTGAATTAGACTGTTAAGTCCATTAAATAAAAAGCAGGACAAACACTGTCATGTGGGTACTGTGATTTGTCTCCTCTTTCTTTTCTTTCACTCTGCACCAACAGCTGCACCCTGCTGCCCTCTGCCGGTGGCACCACTCTGATCTGCCTTATCCCAGATGCCGATGAGCTGTCATACTGGATGGCCAGTTGGTTTGCCCCCAACAGTCTGGACCAGATTACAATACTAATGCTGGAATTGGACACTCCTATCATCCTCCATCCCTAAATATAAATGCAGTTGCTGTCAAAAGGGTGGAATCCCTTAAATTTCTTGCCACTGCTGTTCCCACAACCTGTGACCTGGAATGTAAACATAACTTGCCAAAAAGGCTCAACTATGCAAATCTGTTTTTCTCCACCCACTTAAAAAGGTTTACCTGACCCCATTAGTGCTGCTCACTCTTCATCCTCACTTCCTCCATCATGTTCATTCAAGCCATAAATTGCAGTGGGCTGTTTGGACTCCATTCAGGACCTTTATACACTTTGGGTTGAGCGGTAATCATGCAATACCAGCTGTTTGAATTCCATCTCTTCACCGGCAGTAGATATTGGAATGTCGTTTATAACCCGCATTAGTGCTGTTTCTGTACTATGACCAGTGCGGAAACCAGACTGGAATTTCTCAAATAAATTGTAATGCGTAAGGTGTGACTGAAGCTGACTGGCAGCTACTTTTTCTAGTATTTTAGAGAGAAACGGTAAATTTGAAATAGGCCTATAATTATTTAGTATGTGTGGGTCTAGGTCTGACTTTTTAAGTAAAGGTTTAATGACTGACACTTTTAGTGTATCAGGTACTGTGCCATGCAATAATGAATTATTGATAATGTTTAGAATAGGCGCTGCAAGAATATCCATTGCACTTTTTACTAGTTTTGTTGGTACTGGATCTAGGGAACAAGTAGAGGGCTTCATTTTAGAAATTAAAGTTAAGACTTCCTGCTCAGTTACAGGATTAAAATTACTAGAGTGCTGAATTCAATGTGAGACAGGGTCTGCTAAGCTAGTATTTGGTTTGTACTGTGATGCAGAGATCTGGGATCTTATATTTTTAATTTTCTCATTGAAGAAGTTCATAAAGTCTGTACTCCTAATATCTGTTGGTATTTTGCACTGTTGATCTGAATTCCCATTTGTTAATTTAGCCACAGTTCTAAACAGTACCCGAGGATTTTTATTATTGCCATCTATTAATGCAGAATAGTATTCTGAGCGAGCTTTAAAGAGGGCTTTTTTATATTTATTAACATTCTCTGTCCATGCAATTTGAAAGACATGTAGCTTTGTTGTTCTCCATCTGCGCTCCAGTTTTCGACACTCTAATTTAAGAGCTCGAGTATTTTCATTAAACCAGGGAGAGTTTCTATGCGCTTTGATCACTTTTGTTTTAAGGGGAGCCACTGTGTCCAGAGCATCTCTCAAGGTCACATTATAATATGATGTTAGCTGATCTAAATTGTTTTCCACGCTTACATTTGATGTTAACTGATCTAAATGGTTTTCCACAATTACACTCGACTTACTCAAAGTATCTACAAATTTTGAAGCAGAATTACAATCTAGATGTCGCACTGTCATTGTTTTAATCTGTGAGTGCATTGGCAAGGGCAGAACTAAATCAAATGTAATTAAGTAGTGATCGGAAATAACTTCATTTAATGGAGTAATATTTAAATTTTGAATTTCAACTTTGTAAGTTATAATTAAATCTAATGTGTGGTTATGATTATGAGTTGGACCTTTGACAATCTGACAAAATCCTACTGAATTTAACAAATAAGTAAAACATACAACATGTCTTCTGTCCAAGTAGCACAAAAAAACTAACAAAACAAAGTGCGCACGGGAACTTTCCACTACTTTCACCGAGTACATTTGCTGCTGCTAAGCTAGGGCCAGGCTGTGTACCGTGTTGCTCACTTCTTCATTTGTCACCATGTACTTTAAATGTAATTCACTGCAAAAAAATAAATTGGCATCAATAATACACAAGTGGTATTGCCAAACTCTAATTATACTACATTTGTATTCCATAACTCTGTATACAAATTCCCAGAATGGACACCAACAGCTTTTCCTCCAAAGTGCTGAGAAGCACTTTAGTTTCTTGTCCAATCTTGTCTCCTGCATATTGTCCTGTCAGCAGGGGCACCAAGAAGGAAAATGAGTGGGATGATAAATGTGTCCTCAGGAAAAGGCACAGGTCAAAAACTAGGTGACCGAGCCAGAAAAATACAAAAAAACATGATGCAAATCAGAAACCAAGAACCAAAAGTCAAATACCGGAAAGTCAAAAATAAATAAATTACAGGGAAAAAAGCACAGAATTTTAAGATTACCTAAAGTCAGACCTTTAAAACTGTCACCAGTTCAGATGTCATCAGCACTGTATCTCCTGCGAAATGCTGCAAAGTTAATACGGGAGATGCGAGTAACACTGAATAGGGCTGCTCATTGCAATCTAAGATAATGTGCTAAACAAAAAGCAACTATCCTAACACACACAACATGCCTGTCTTCCTTCTCCCTGTCCTACCAGCCAATTCTCTTCCCCTACCTGTTAAGCGGCCTACTTGCTTGACATGCTTCTTCAGCCACACCTGTTTCTGGCACTGAAGCCCTTGTCTGTTTTTTCACAGTGGGCAGGCGAGATCCCTGCATGTCACTTACGGGGATGCCCTTGAAACTAGAGATCGTCTGAACGTTTTGGGTTTTGGTAAGCTTTTTATTGACCTGATGCCTCTCCTGATACCAACTTCTGTTTCTGGTACCAGGCTACTGCAGCCTTTGCTTAAAAAGTCTAGCTGGCATGGAGCAGGTTAGTGGTATTCTCAGGCCCCACCATTTCTACACAGGTCATAATTCCCTTTGATTCCATATAATATGACAGAAATGTGCATATGTAAGTGCTGTTACTATATAAAATACTTGTACATTTATTTTGATATGCTTCTTAATCTTTGGATTTTAGTGTATATGTGATAAACTATGCCACTCATTCAAGGAAGCTTGCAATTATTTTTGCCAGTTGCATTTTATCTAAAAACTGTAGTGGCTGCTGTGCCACTGTCCATTAGTTTAGACGTATGCGAGGTCCTAAGTGGTTTTAACAGGTTCACTACTGCATACACGGTCACACTGTCAATCATGAAAGCTACACCTTCATCGTAATGCAATTGTGGCCATTGGTCATCTGACAAAGGAGATTTCTAAACTTTTCAAACTAGATCTGCTAAATTACACCTCCTTCCCCTATGGTCATTACAAATGCGGCTGCCAGCATGATGTATGCAATGCCCCAGCTCAAATCCTGCTGTGCATTATCATTAACCATAAAGCTACCTCCGGACTTAAGGTGTACCACAACACGCCCGGCCATCCAAAGTGAAATCTCACTTTGAGCAAATCTGCTCGAAAGCTTTTTAATGTCTTTTCATGGACCTTTCATTGTATTGGACTTTCAATAAAGCCACATCCCAATATGGATGTTAATGCGTTCTCTTAAGTTTATGGTGCAGTAAAACTCTGCTCAAAACAGATCTGTAGCTGTTAATTCAAGAATGTTAGAAACTTGCAGGTATGTTTAACTGAGGCCCATGCACTTTAGAGAAGTAATTCTTCTCAGTCATTCCTATCATAAGCATTAAAGCCACCCAGTATGACCACTAAGCACCATGCCCACTTTCTCCAAGTAGGCTGAATATTCCAATTACAGGTGCTGACTGGTGCATATCTGCAACTCGTAGCTGTATTAAGTCAACCCTCTCACCCACCGGAGTAAACTCCAATCGCATTGTCATCAGCCAGGGGTTTGGGAGTATCCTCACACCTACCTGAGGTCTTTCACACATTGCAAAACTGATGCAGCCGAGTCCCCATCCCTGTCAGGGAGATGATGTTCCACGTTCCCACAGACAAGTCTTCATTTCAAATGTGTGGTCCATCTAGGACCATCCTGCCTATGTGTACCACTAAACTTATATCGCACCTGACCATCAACCTTCATCTTGCAGATGGTAAGCCCACAAGATGGCTTAACATTACCATTTCAATCTCTGGGTTACCTGACCAACAGGCATATGCAGGCAAATGTCACCCCTAGGCCTGGCACCAGAAGTGGGTCCTGGTATCCCTATCCCAGGCATGGTATACCATTTTTTAATTTTGTACATTTATGAGGGTCATTGTGAACCGTTCATTGTCTGAACTTTCAGCTCAACCCCATTAGCCAAGGGTGTTCCTATCAAGAGCACAAAACTCTAGCCAATAGCACTGAGCATGACTAAGGTGCACACGCTCCCTCACCTTGGCATGGTAACAGTCCAGGGTGGTAATGATGGAGATACCTGGAGGTACATGATTAGGAGGACTTGTTTACTGTGGGTGTCAGACTCCATCAAGGCTGCGTCTTGTCACTGCTCCTATTTGTGGTTTTCAAGGATATCAAGGCACATGCAAGGATGCAAGAGTGTCCACCTGGCTAGGCTAGATGCAGACAATGTTGTCCAATGTTGCTGTCCTGCTTTATATGACTGTGGCCTTCAGCACACACTTGAGCGATTTGCTGCCAAGTGTGGAATACCTGGGATGAGGATCAACACCTCCAAATCTGAAGTTATGGTTCTCTCTCAGAAAAGAGTGTATTCCACTCTCCAGTGTTGTTTGGGGGTGTTTGCCTTTAGTGGAAAAGTTCAAGTATCTAAGGATCTTGTTTACAAATGACAGAAGAAAGAAATGTGAGATTGATACACAGATTGGACTGGCGGCTGTTCTGCCAGCACTGTACCACCAGTCGGTGGTGGTGAAGCACTAGCTGAATCTAAAGATAAAACTCTCACTTACCTCACATTCCTGTCCTCGCCTGTGGTCATGAGTTGTGGGTAATAACCAAAAGATAAGGTGAGAAGTTCAGTGACTTGAGAGCAACTCAGTGTAGAGTTGCTGCTCCTCCGGTACTGGTTTGGACACGTCGTAAGAATGGTTCTCAGGCTGCTCCCCATGGACATGTTCAAGGGCACATCCTACTGGGTACAGACCCCGTCGCAGACGTGGGAAATAGTGAAGGAATTATATCTTTTGTCTGCATTGGGAACTTCTGGTGACTCCCCAGGAAAAAGCTGGAATCTATAGCTGGAGACAGATCTGTCCTGCTATTACCAGGAAAAGTCATTTCAGGGATGAACTTAATAAGTAATATACATAAGAGCAATGCCCGAAGGGAATTCAGCTCACCCTAGGTCAGCAATCCTAGCCTTAGCACCCAAGTTGCAGGCCAGTATGTAGTTTAGCAATACTATTCTACTTGGTAACTAATTGTTTAGTATCTGAGGGTCACTGTATGTAGAAATACTGTAAAATGTTTGTGGGAAATTCACATTTAACCTCCTTTCATCTGTGCTCCCATGTTCCTCACCCTAAAATAACAGCTGGCATCCATTCCGCAAGTTCTAAACACTTATTGTGTTTGCTCTTTATCTCTTCCAGCCTTTGCTCCTATGTATAAAACACCGCTAGTGTAACGTGCTCCATGTGAATACTGTATGGGCATGACTTGTAACTACAGTGAGGCATTTAAACAGAAATCTGCTGGTAAATACAATCCATTGACCTGCCCAGTTACGCAAGTCACCAGACCAGAACAAAGTAATAAACTTTATATTTTTGTTTTTATCCCTTACTGAGTTATAAAATTATAAGGATATTCACTTGCAATTGTCGGGCGGAGCGGGTGGCTCTGAGGCTAAGGATCTCTGCTGGTATCCAGAAGGTTGCTGGTGCAAATCCCTGTCACTGCCAAATGAGGCAACTCTGCTGGGCCCTTGACCAAGACCCTTAACCTGTAATTTCTCCAGGGGCGCTGTACAATGGCTGACCCTGCGCTCTAACCCCAAGGGGTATGCGAAAACTAACAAATTCCTAATACAAGAAAAAAATGACATACTCTATGGTTTCTAAATGAATTTCACAAACTGAATATTCATCACATTTGAAATTAAATCGTGTCCTCACAACCGCCTCTGAGGGTTTAATGTAATTAAGAACTTTGGATGATCAGTACTCTGTTTTGGATGACTTTCAAAAAAAAAAAGATGTGCATATTCTTACTTTGCTGGCTCAGGGTAAACCATGCAGGACATGTTTGCCATCTTATGAGATAAAAATGGGTTGGGAGAGTAAATTGCCTGTAAATGTCACTCGTCATCCTGTTTAGCATCCTCTCTTGCTTCTGTAGTTTCTTGGAAAAAATGTAAACTGTTTCAAGTACAATTAGTCAGCAGCACTAACGGAAAAAAATAATACAGCGAGCGATGTTCATAAGCAAATGTTCTACAGTACAATACATATTTTGTACACATTACAGGAACTGAGACCGCAAAACAATAATGAGCTTTTAGCGCACTCCATGTTTAAGTTACTATATGTGCATATATATTATTTTGGTGCCGTGTGCACCTTGCTTTAGAATAATGTAACTTTTTTGAGCTTTAAACTGTAATCAGCCTGGAGCAGCACAGCCCGGTACCTCTGATTAAAGCCTGCAGCGTGAGCTCGCAGATCAGCTGCCTCTGCCTTGTGCCTTTAGGTCACTTCTGTGTCAGCTCTTTGTCTTCTCTGTGTGGCTGGTGTCCACTACTATCTATAGCGAACGCTGTCTCCTAAAGTAGTGCAGCATACTAAATAGAACCTCAAATCACTAAAGGTGCCATGTAAAAAACACACCCAAGTACCTGCTGTTAGATCTTCAGAAAGCGCAGTGAAGAGGAGCACAGGCTTACTGGAGTCAGTGGCGTAGCATAGTGGGGGCGGCCTGACCCGGGCTGCACTTTTAGGGGGTGGCAAAGAATTATTGTATATTTTAGTCTTTTAAATTGAAATACCTAAATAAGGAGGCGGCGAAATTTTCCTCCCCCCCGGGCGGCTGACACCCACGCTACGCCACTGACTGGAGTTACACTTGAGGATGGAACAGAAGTGACTATGTTTTGGTAATTTTTTACTTTAGTGTTTTTATATCTCATTTTATGTTCTCCCCTGTCTTTAAGATATCATTTTATAATGGTGAAGATTTCTTTTTTCTTTCTTTCACATTTCACATAGATTTGCCTTTTTGACATTTCTGTTTAATTTGGTCCACTTCTCGGTTCATGCAAGTGTTTTGGTAGAACAGAGTTACTATTAGCATGAGGCGGGAGGAGGTTCAAATGAGACACCTTTATTTCATAAAAACTATAAGGAGTGAACTACTGGTTCCCAGTCAAGATGTCTGAACTACCTTCACTACATTTTCGGCTTGTAATTGTGATTTATGTAGGGAAAGAAGGAGCTCCCCCACTGAGTTGTTGTTTAACATGTAAAAGCTATCAAGATATAAATTAGTTTTCAGAGTTAAATTTTGCTTTTTCAAAATGCAAAGTTCATGTGAACACAAAATAATAATCAGCACATTAACCAAAATCATGTACATTGTTGTATTTCAACCATGGTTCTTCCCCTGGTTGGTCTTCAAGTTCCTTCTTTATGTCCTTTTTGTTCATTTTTGCTTCTTTTGTCTATGTTAATAGTGTTACTGGTTTTAATTATTTATATTACTCTGTGTTTATGATTAGTTTTGGGTTCTCATTATTTTCTATGAGTCTATGCTTGTTCTGTTGTGCACCATGTGTTCTGATTCCCCAAGAAGTAGAGCCACCAGTTCCTCACGGCAAAGAGACTGGAAAACCCACAGTCCCTTGCAGTTCACCGAATCCACTGGTATTGGTGTTGGTCAGTTTATCTACTCATTATTTAGTGCTTTTAGTGAATTTCTGGATGAAACATCAACGACTAAGTGAAGAAGAATTGAAAAGAGACCTAAAAGCAGAGAGAAAAGAATGCAAAAAAGAACAATAATAATCTATGTGCAAATTCTGAAAATAAGGAAAGTAATAATCAGCCCGGACCAAGTGAAACTGAAAACCTTGCAGGTCCAATCGGGGTCAGAAATAAAAGACAGAGTAGAACTTCAAAAAGATGTTCCAAAACGTTGGCTTGATACACATTCAGAGCAGGACAAGAAAGGTAATGTAGTACATATTCCGCGAATAACATTAGACACAAAAGAAGATCTTGATATGCCATTTGTATTAAAATGTTTACAGTTTCCCGTGAGAATAGCATTTGCTATGACAATTAACAAATCACAGGGACAAACATTCGGAAAAGTCAGTTTATTTATTAGAGAGAAAGAAACGATATTCACTCATGGGTAGTTATACGTTCCATTGTCACAGTGTAAGTCCAAACATGGAATCAAAATTCAATGCGATCTTGAAGAAAAATTAATTCCAAATATTGTTTTTAGTGAAGTTTTAAAGTAAACGTGAAAATAATGAATTTGTAACAATTCCCATGAAAATAACAGTCTCTTGAAATTGTATATCTGGTTAACCAAACCCTGGGGTTGCTGAGCAAATGTATGTAGCTGGAGATCGACAAAGGGAGAAAATGAGTCACGTATCTTAAAAAAAAAATGTATTCCTAAGCTTTCAGCAACCTGTCAGGTGTCGTCATCATCAGAGGAATATGATTAGACATACAGGAATCAAAGGCAATATATAGCGAATCAGGGGTGGGGGTGGAGGAGGATGTTGTAAGGGGGTGTAGTTGGAGTAATAAGGTGAGGTTATTAATATATACTAGCTGTCCCTTGTGGCTCCGCCCACGTAGTAGTGAAACAGGACAGCGAGGAGGGCCCTGTCCGGCTCCCTACTCCTGACATCACGCTTCCTCGTCCCCCTTGTCCAGCAGCCTCTGTCTCGGATTAGCGCAAATATATTGCTCCAGCAAGCAAACTATGAAACGCAGAGCAATGAGAGAAGTCGCAAAATCAACCAGAATGTTCAAACTAATTACAGAAAAAAACCCAATCTAAATCTATTAAGTAGTTCTTTCATGAAAAGCGGACAAACAGACAGACTTTGGATTTTATTTATATATATATTATATATATATATATATATATTCTAGCAAAATACCCGCGCTTCGCAGCAGAGAAGTAGTGTGTTAAAGAAGTTATGGAAAAAAAAAGGAAACATTTTATAAATAACGTAACATGATTGTCAATGTATTTGTTTTGTGACTGTTATGAGTGTTGCTGTCATCAAGGATTTGATTATCATTATTTCTTTCAATCAGGTTCATATTTGGAGGATGTGTTGTGTTCAAGTTACATTCTGTGTTTGTCAACCGTTGTAAAGATAACAGGTTTCATTCATCGAAGTGTTCACTACCCAAATCGCTACTCGTGAATCTAAGATGTTTAACAGGCATTCCCGGTATTAAGTTGTGGATTTGCCTGCGAATATTTAGCGGCATGGTGTCTATGAACATAATTTAAACTTAAGCTTTACACCTTGCTTTCCTATTGATTTGTCTACAAAGGCTTGTTCAGATTCAGAGGGTTGTTCCTTTCTTACTGCATCAATAAACAGCTTGTCTTCCTCTTTACCTGAGACATCACGCAATGCATGCACGGGTTTACCTTTCCCAGTCCTGCAAACTTTAGCAAAGTGGTTCAATTTACCACATTTTTTACACTGTCTTCCTTTAGCTGGACATTGACTTTTTCCACCGTGTGCTTTGTTTCCGCAGTAGCTGCACTTATGAATATGCTTGTATGCGTCACATGCTTCATATTCTTTTGCTGCCTTCTCAATTGTGTAATGCGTTTTTTGTTCAGCGCTCTTTGGAGCTCTTGCTTTTTGTCTGCATACTGCGTCCACAGTCAGTTCATGTGAGCCGCTCAGAGTACATGCATCGAAGGTTCTCAGCTGTGGTTGTGCTGCTATCTTGTGCGATCTTGCGATGTCCACGGCTTTATTTAATGTTAGCTCAGACCCGGCACTTAAATGTTGCTCTCGCATTTTTGCTGAGTTTGTGCCAAACACTATTCTATCCCTGACCATCTCATCTTCGTTTGCATACACACAGTCCTTCACCAGCAATTTTAACTCCATTACACAGTGATCAAAAGTCTCGTTTATACCTTGCTTCTTCTAACTAAACTTGTATCTTGCGAAAATCGTATTCGTCTTAGGCATGACAAACGCCTCGTAGCGGCAGCATGTCCGCTGCTGACGGACGGCCTTATATGGGCAGGCACTTAATTACGTGGGAGGCGTGGGTATGGGGGACGCAACTCCGTCTCACACAGTGACCGAGCTGCAGGCTATGGCCGTATATATGTATGTAAGTAGGATTCAGTTATGACCGTTACACGTAGAATTTCGAAATGAAACCTGCTTAACTTTTGTAAGTAAGCTGTAAGGAATGAGCCTGGCAAATTTCAGCCTTCTACCTACACGGGAAGTTGGCGAATTAGTGATGAGTCAGTGAGTGAGGGCTTTGCCTTTTATTAGTGTACTAGCAAAATACCCGCGCTTCGCAGCGGCGAAGTACTGCCTTAAAATTTTTATTAAGACGACAATTAAAGCTTTTTAAAACTGAGGGAAAATATACCAATAATTATTTGTTAAGGATCTCTTTGTATGCCACGTTGTGAGATCGGCCCTCCAGTTGTAATATGACCAAGCTGTAGCTGTGCGCTGAGCTTACTCTTGAGCATGCAACATACAGTTGGCCATGTGAACAGTAATCTTGTTTCAAATCTCACAGCTTGGATTGCTGCTGTCATAATCGGTTTGAGTTTCATGGTTTGTTTCAATTACGACAGTATTTGTAGGACTTGTGTTGAAGAGACATTCGGCATCTGTCAAGTGTTGTAAGTATACAACCAGTTTGATTGATAACTTCACATCCAGCTTTTGAGAGTTTAAACATTTCTAAACATCAAAGTGTCCACTACTGAAATCGTCACCTGTGAATCTAAGATGTTTAAGAGGCATTGGCGGTTGTCCAAAGGTGTAAAATATTTGGCCATTTCGGTACACTTAAGCATTTCACTCTTCTAGTGCTCCTGTGTAGTATAATTATCTCCTGTACCGTCATCAGTCCACACCTTGAACCTGTCCCAGTCATTCAATACATAAGACACAATGTTCCTCCGGATATCAAGAGTGAGCCTGATATGGCCGTGCAATATGTAACAAAGAGAATGGAAAAGGCAGGTGCCATCTCCGGGCATGGAAACCACTTGGTAAGTGACAGTTCTTTGATCGATGGTGATCACCTCGATAGACATGTTAATGGGGGTACGGTTGGAATGATAAAGGAAATGGGTACCTGAACAATGTAAAGTAAGTCTAAAATACCTACACAATAACTATAATCGTAATAAATGAACAATAAAACAGCGGAGAAGCCGTGGATTAAATAAAAAGGCTGTAGTTATCAGCAGGGAGACGTGAATACCGTGGCGAAGCAAGGAAGGGAATGTAGAGACTGGAGCGACAGACGGCCTTATATAGGCAGGCAGCCAAGAACGTGGGAGGCGTTGGGATGGGGGACCCAACACGGCTCACACGGTGACCGAGCTGCAGGCTATGGACGTATATATGTACGTAAGTAGGATTCAGTTAGCGTTGGGAACCCGTGTACCAAATTTCTTGAAGATGGGCCTATAAGTAACAAAGACCGTTGAAAAGTTCAATATGACGGCCGACAGTGGCATCATATCACCGAAATAAGTACCAAATTCCAACCTTCTACCTACACGGGAAGTTGGAGAATTAGTGACGTTGTAAAGTTCAATATGGCAGCTGACAGTGGCGTCACACCACCGAAATAAGTACGTACATTGGTTTCGGTTAATGCAGGGAAGCCGCCTACCAAATTTCGTGAAGATGGGGCCATGAATAAGAAAGTTCAAGATGGCGGACGCTGTTGATTGTTATGACCGTTACGTGTAGAATTTCGAAATGAAACCTGCTTAACTTTTGTAAGTAAGCTGTAAGGAATGACCCTGCCAAATTTCAGCCTTCTACCTACACGGGAAGTTGGAGAATTAGTGATGTTTGGAAAATTCAATATGGCGGCAGACAGTGGCATCATACCACCGAAATAAGTACGTACATCGGTTTTGGTTAACATAGGGAAGCCACCTACCAAATTTCTTGAAGATGAGGTCAGCCTTCTACCTACACGGGAAGTTGGAAAATTAGTGACGTTGGAAAGTTCAATATGGTGGCCGACAGTGGTGTCATACCATCGAAATAAGTATGTACATCGGTTTCGGTTAGCACAGGGAAGCCGCCTACCAAATTTCGTGAAGATGGGGCCATAAATAAGAAAGTTCAACATGGCGGACATTGTGAAAATTAGTGACGTTGGAAAGTTCAATATGGCGGCCGACAGTGGCGTCATACCATCGAAATAAGTACATACGTCAGTTTCGGTTAGCACAGGGAATTCA
>JANRMT010062808.1:20763071-20779345 GCA_026402145.1 Polypterus bichir lapradei | reverse complement strand
TATATATATATATATATATATATATATATATATATACACAGTATATAAATGCTAAGGCTTGTGTTTGTCTGTCACATGATTACTCGCAAACCACTGGAGTTAGGACCTTGAAGTTAGTCTTAATCAAAAGCTAAGGACGTGATATATGCTGGTAACACAAATAATTGGGAAAGCGGAAACCTCTGCAAAGTTATTGGGGTTTACATCTTACTTATGAGAATGTTTGAGAGGTGATATGGCAGAAAGGAAAAGAACTGAGATGACAAAGCCAAGTTTAAAGCACATTGCTGAGACCACTCAAAGAAGAAGAACCACAGCACCATATGCTGAGCATCAAGTAGAAGAAACAGAATGCATGCGTGACAAACACAGACAAAACTTGTGCTGCTGTCCTCACATCAAAATGATTGTTATGCTTGCAAAATACAGCACTAAACACTGGTGCAAATAAGAAGTCCAACGGTGAACACTCCTGAGCGACAAGCAAAAGGCAGGAGGCTTTTCAGTGACAACTATGGTTCATTGATATGTCAGGCATACTCCACGATACAGAACAACTACAACAGAGAAATACATGCCGAATAAACATGGAAATCTTCAAATACTTGCAACTTCTGTTCATATACAAAAGGTGCTTTTACTTTTTAGGAAATTTTAAATTTCTGTCGCTGCTATGCTGATGATAACTCAGGTTTATATTCCCGTCTGCAACTCTGCAACAAATCAACTCCACAACTGTCTGTCTGAACTATGATCCTGGATGGCTAGTAATTTTCTTGATCTGAATAAAAATAAAACGGAGGTGCTTATAGTTGGTCCATCAGCTAAAGCCCAAATTGGTCTTGGACTTCTCGGCTCTTTCTCTGTCTTTTGCAAACCTCAAGTCCGCAATCTTGGTGTTATCTTTGACAGTAACCTCTCTTTTGAGAAACAGATTAATTCTTTAGTCAAGAGTTGCCTTTCCAGCTTCGTCTTTTAGGTAAGATCATACCTTTTTTATCTTCTAGGGATCTTTAGAAAGCTACTCATGCTTTTATCTTTTCTCGCCTTGATTACTGCAACTCGCTGTATTCTGGGATTAGCAAATCCCTGATACACAGGTTACAGTTGGTCCAGAATGCTGCCGCTCACTTTCTGGTTGGGGCAAGAAAGTCTGATTCTTTCCAATATTAGCTTCTTTACACTGGCTGCCTGTCAGTTTTCGAATTGACTTTAAAATCTTGTTGCTAGTTTTTAAATCTTTACATGGGCTTGCTCCTGCCTATTTATCCGAATTGTGTGTTTTACACCAGCCATCCAGAGTGCTTAGATCTTCTGGTCAGTTGTCTCTTATTGTCCCTCGTACCAAATGTAAAGCCAAGGGGGACATGGCCTTTGCAGCTGCTGCCCCTCGTCTGTGGAACTCTTTACCTCATCACATAAAGGAGTCGTCTACAATTGAACTGTTCAAAAAAGATTAAAGACTCATTTCTATTCACTTGCATTCTGTGACCTTCAGTAATACTGATGGTTTCCTCATTGTGATTATGTAATCTTACTTCTATTTATTATTTACAGTATTTTATTTATGTTCTTTTATTTTATTTCTATTTATGTTAATTGTATGTTTTTTTTCTTCTTTTATTGTAAAGCACTTTGGCCACAGCATTCCTATGTTGTTTTAAATGTGCTATATAAATAAATTGACATTGACATGCAAACAAATAATGAGTGGATGTCACAATTGACCAAGGGAGGCTGGATCCATGAGAAAATAGCTCTAACCACTGCCAAACGTTCCTCCCATGATTAACTGTATAACACAAAATTTATTGTAGGAAAGGTGAGTGTTTATTTTTGTTTAATGAAAACTCCATATTCAGCTTAAACAGAATAACATTCTAAATTCTTCAGCTTCTAAGGTGATGTTTATCATTAGTTGATAGCTTATATTAGACAAAAAAAAAATCTGTTATAAAATACTCACATAGCCTGGTTTGGCTGACGATGAGATGCTGTATCAGTCAAGAAAATGTTCTATGAGGGGAAACAGCAGCATTTATATAAAACCGTACAAAACACATACATACTGCATAATTCATTTACTAAATACAATTGAATATTTTATAGAGTAATATCTTTTAATTCAAGAAATGATAAAATCTGAAGTAAAAGAAGTTAATGTTGCCCTGGTAATTTTTTTGGTAGAGGACCAGTGCATGATAACTAGCTCTGAGCCTGCCATGCAGAACATATAAAAACTACTGTAATAGCACATTATAATGTGCAGATTTCAAGTGTGCTGCTACAAATATCAACATTATTATAAACATTGAAACACTTCATAACAATTACATTAGATGTAGAGTTTATTATTTTACTTTTGAACAAACAAGAAGTTTCTACCAATTGGTAACAGTAAATAAAACATAGAAAAGTGTTATATTTCACCAGAACATTTCTGTAGAAAAATAATTCCTTTTATTCAACAAAAAAACACTTTTAGTCAGCTCATTTACCTTTCTATTATATATGTTAGTATTTGGCATATATTGTATTTTTCTTTTAAAACAAAATCTTTTTTATGCATAAAATATACTATGGTACACAAAACTAAAATTCAACAAAATTTTGTTAAAACCCAGGAGTTTCAAGAGAAAAAGATGCCTTTTACAGTAAAGTATGACTGGGAAACTCTGTGCACTGAGACACAGTATGTGTCTGTGTTTGTGTGTACACACTATAATATAAATTTAGCAGAACACAAACTGTCCACATAAATTCCATCAATGAAGTTGAACTCGAGCATACAGAAGGTCAAACAACAGTTAAATTTAGTTAAAGCTGCCAACGATATATCCAACTAATGACAAACATTTAGCCAATGAGTGCGTTTACATGCACCAACAAGACCAGATAAGGTGAGTAACTGGGATTAAGGCAGAAACCTAGTTTCTTAAAAAAAAAAAATAAACATTAACTTACAGAGTTCTCTCTTGGCAAAACACTCCAACATCATTAAACTGTGTAAAATTGTTAAAACTTTACCAACAGCCACCATGAATTTGATAACAAGCATAGAGCCGGTGTCTCCCAAGATTGTGCTGCTGAGTTTAGCACTGTACGTTCCACTCATCAACGTAAATTGATTGATTTCTGAAATACTGGAACAGATTATTTTAGCAGGGGGAAGGAATAATACAATTGCCTGAGAATTTTTTTTGTAGATGACTCTGCCGTTTTCGACCAACGGCTGCTGAAACAGTTTGCGAAGCTAACACATGCGCAGACTACAAAGCCCTTCACTGTAACCTGGTTAAGGGGTTTACATGGCCACACAAGGGTTACTCGTGGAGAAATCTACGCATGTTAACCCGGTTTCTCAAGGGCCAATATACTGATTTCTCTAACCGGAATAAGGGTGTACATGGCTTTTTCAAAACCAGTTTCTGTGAAAAACTGGGTAATTAAAGCGCATGTAAACACACTCAATGAGAAATGATTGAAATACTTTCTATCTATTTCTTGAAAGTATTCCTTTGCATTAATCTTTGTTCATCGTGGATAGACTCATAACTGAGAAAATATTTTTACTCTGCAAATTTTTGATTTTAAAAGCATAAGTTACTTTTTATATACATGTTTTATTATTATTAAATTGGTTGTATGATTCTTTTTACACTGGTATGTACTCTATTATACTGGCAAAGGTGTCGGATTAGATACAGTAACATTGTAGCTCCACCATGGCCATATCTTGCAATTCCGTGCTTGTTAGTTAATCAGTTTAGGACAGACCTTCCTAAAGTATACATTTTTGTGAAAGACTACTATACATGTAAAGCACTATGATGAGATTGTATATAAACATGTTTTGAGTGATGCCAGAGTAGGAAGGCTTTTGTATGACTAGCTAACTTAGCACTTCATTAAAATAAAGGGAGTAGTAAATATTTTCCTGCATCCATTCCAGTCTTCTGCATTTTTAAACAACAAACGCCTACTTATACAGTACTGAGTACAGTTGTAGAAATGTCCCATTTTAGTAAGACTGGTAATGACAGGAGGTATAAAATGTAAATTGTTCACATGGCTATTTATGAAAGATGTAACTTCTTGTTTGTAAACATAATTTACAATTTGTTATCAAAAAGCTATTGAAGTTATCACTGCATATAAGTTTGCACAACAGCATTTCTAGAGCAGACATTGACCAATATTTCTTTTAGTCTATTTGTTACAATTTTCTTTCATCAGTCCATATGTTGAAAACTGTTCTATAAAATTGTTGGAATGGAACAGTCATAAACTAGGATTAATTACAAAGCCTTTGTCTAAGATTCTAAATTGTTACGAAGACAATATGGTAAATGCCTGATGTCTGGTAAAGTCCTGTTCATGGAGAAGCTCTTCCACAATTAGTTCACTGCAATGCCCCTCGCTTTTTCTGTTCAAGTTCTTGCAGACGTTCTTCTCTAAACTGAGCATGCTGTGTTCCAACTTTATGAGCTGTTTCTGTTGCAGTAATGTCTATATGAGCATATTTAGTGGTGCCGCCACCTGGAAAACAAAAAGCATACATTTCAGTTTCTAATAACATATGTAGTCAAAACCTATACAAGCACAAGGCGGTGACTGCTCCTGAACTAGGCACCAGTGTGGTGTACATTCACCCTTACAGAAACACTAAGGGTTTGTCTATCTTTCTGGGGAGCATTCTACAAAGACACAAGCATATTCCAAGGACTCTGCAGCTATAAAACAGCACTGTCAACCAGAGACTCATTTTGAAATTGTAAAATATAATTTGATTAAGGGGCCACTAAAAGCCACTACAATACAAAGAATCAGGAATGAGGAAGACAAAAGGCCTTCTAGACACCTGCACAAAGTTCAATAAAACACACTTCTTAGTGTAATAAGCAATGTGAAACTATGTTTTGTTTTCATCCTCATTAGTGATCAGCAAGGTAACTTGGTAAAAACACATACAAAAGCTAAAATTAATGGTGTGCAGACTTATCATTTTATCATAAGCACCCCACCACAGGAATTGTAAAAATATGCAAATGAACACTGATTTGTAACCACAGCACAGGAGATGGCAACAGTAAAGCATATATTAAGAACAAAATGTCAGTCAATTGCTCTGATCTGATGTTTGCAAGCGACTGCAAGAATAAGGAAAGGAAAAACAAAAAAAAAAAAAGTACAAACTGTGTAAGGAAAAATTGAATCTGTTGAGAGTCCAAGAACAAAAGATCTACCCTACTTCAGGATTAACATAACTATGTACATGTACTATACATGGATATTGCAACTGGGCGCTGCCAGGAAAGGACTACCTTGGTTTCCGCACGGCCTGGAAGTGGTCTGGACAACCTGGACGTGACATCAGAAGCAGTTTCTGGGTCAAATTTAAAAGAGAGACTGTCGCCTCATTTAAGAGAGTCAGAGTCGGGAAGCTATGAGCAACACTCAACTGGAGGAGGAAGGAGAGTTTATATTTGTGTATTGTGGCTGGTGTTAGTGTAAGAAAGGTGCTGGAAGCAAATAAAAACCTTTTATTTGAGTCGGGAAATGTGTTGGGCATTACTGTGTCTGCAGTTTGGAGTTCAGCATCGCCCCCTTGTGGTTACAGCATATATAACAACCTTTTCTCACCTATTTACTTTCATACCATACCATTTTACAAGCCTGCTATAGTCCTGACTAGGGTCACAGATGGCTGAAGCCTATTCTGGTAAGCACAGGGCACAAGCAAGAAAAATTCCTGAACAGGGCACTAGTTTATCACAGGGTGAACTTAGAGACACACACATTCACACACACACACAAGGGCCAAATTACTATTGCCATTCAACCTAACCTGAATGTCTTTGTATTGTGGAAAGAAACGGGAGCACCTGAAGGAAACCCTTGAAGACACGGGGAGAACATGCCTCTTTAGTGCAAGGCAGCAGCGCTACCACTGTGCCGTTCCACATTTACTTTCATCTCATCTGAAACCCTGCAGCAGTGCTGACATGGTGACTTTGATTCCCAGCAGACAGAAGGAGTGCTCTTGGGCTAATGGCTTAAAGTTTAAATATGAACACTGGCAAAAGCAGGATCTCATCTAAGACTGCAGGTAAACTATTTTTCTGTTTGGTTTTTTCCTCAACAACTTTGTATAACAATTTCATCGTCTTGCTGGACTGCAGCTTTTTTCTAAGAGTATGTCTTTTTGTCTCATTGTTTAGCCATGTTGCATTTCCAAAATAAACTGTTTCCTCACTTATTTTCATCTGCACAACTTTGTGAGAAAATGTATGGGTTCAAAAGAGGTACACAGTGCTGCTAACCCTTAGGGCGCAGGGTTGTTTTTTCCCCCCCAAAAAAATTCCAAAAACTCTTTTTACTGAGTTTCACAATTGCAGAACCACGGGTGAAATGAATTTTAGCATCAATTTTGCCCAACTATAAGTGAAGGGACACTCTGCTCTTTTGCCCCTCACTACTTACCTACTGTATTTTGCTATATTATATTTTACATAAACTATGAAGTGAGGTTCAGGCCACCTGACAAACAGAGTGACAGTATGGTGAATGTCAATCAAGCATGTAAACTGGAACATCATTGAACACTGGACATGTGACAATAGGTCTGAGATTAACTAATTACAAAGCCTGGTATTTTTGACAAATCATCACTATTGTCCACTGTTAAACCATTAGTTCACAATGCCAACCAATCTTCAGCATTATGTAGTTTTTGCTGTGCATCATGTGCATGCATAATAAGAAAAATACAAATGTAATACAAGAAAAATGGTGATAGAAATAAGCGGCAATGAAACAGAATAAAGCATGATTTTTTTTCTATAGCACATGCTGAGTGTCTCTGGTTCAGAAGATGGTAGAAAAAGAATAATAGGGGTCCTTGTTTTTGAGTGAGTAAATGTCATTTGTAACTTTTACTGCTCCTTGTTGGTAGACATTAATTCAAGCCCATTTTATGATGAGGCTGTTCTCATTATAGGCTTTGATGCCAAAACAGAGTTGTGATATGTAGCAATTTTAAATCAGCTTTAAATGAATCACTTTTGAATTATCGTTAAAACATTACTGCCTATCATTACTGATGCTGTAATATGGAGTCCTGCAGAAAAAAAATTCACCTCCCCTATGGATTATGTTCACATAAATTTGGGTCAGTTTGCAGATTTGTTTTCATTTTGACATTTAAGAGTCTTTTTCTGATGAACAGTGTCAAAAAAGCCTTATTAACTCCACTGTGATTCAGTGTTATAAAACAATGAAACATGAAAAAGTCTGAATACTGTTTATAGGCACAGTATGGGCATGGATGTCTACTTCAATATGTGACGTCTCAGGATCCTTGGATGTAGTTGTGGAGTTTTCTTATGGTTCAGTGGGATAATTCACTATTGTGTTCATATTGTGAAGACTCAACTTTGTCCTAAATTTCATCCATTTGCAGACTGTTTATCATAGAAACTAACACATGGTATAAAGTGAAACTTAAAATATACACATTTTTAGGTATGCAATGACTCTTCTCTGTGCCATAAAAATGATAACAATGAAGGTTTAGTTAAGTAACCACAAAAAATGTACTGCACAGAAAATAGTTACAGAAAGGCACAACATTCTTAACAATCCTATTGTCATACATATAATTAACAAACACCCTGATGCAATAATAATTAAGAGAGGAGTACATGAAAATATTAACAGTCATTCAAAATATAAAACTGACCTCAACAAGAGCACAAAATCCTACAACAGAAAAAGCAGCAAATGTACTGTATATAATCAAAAATGTATTCAATATGGAACACATTTCCTGCACAATACTGTTATAATGAAGTAATACACTACCAGCTAACAGTAATCCATGTTTAATTTTTTTTGCTTGCTTTAAACATCAGCTTTGCTCAGACATTTTAAACTACTGTTTTGAAATTTGCCATCTAATGATAGCTAGTAGACATTTAACTTGTAAAAATATATTTCTTCATGCACATGGAGTTTAGTTAACGGTCTTAACACACAGTGGATATACTCAGTTTGCTGTGCTTATAAATCTTTTTCCATCAGTCACAATGTTTATTTGCCTTGGGCAAGATTTCTTCTTTATGTGTCACACTACCAGACAATATGATTGTAAAATGTTTGTATTTTAGAAATATGTGAAAAAAATTAAATCAAAGCATCATTGTCATCCGTAAAGAGTCCAAAAGGCAAGGAGCAAAGCAAAACTTTATGAGATACAATCATTGAGTTCAAATTATGAAAACAAGCAGGGGTAGCTGGGTACAATGCACACAATCAATCCTCCATATAAAGTCCTCAAGTGAAAGACTACAGAAGGATGTTTATTTTTATGAGATATGATTCTTTCTCTTAAAAAAAGATTATAGTAGTAAAAATAAAATGTGCTCTGTCACTTGTGTAATACTTTGAAAACATTCTGTCACCTTTGTTGTAATAACTTTTATATTGTTAGAAAAAAAAACAATACTGCAACCACAATCCACTAAAAGGCGCATGCTAAATGGTGGGGCATGGCAAGAGATGCTTCATGTCAGGGACACAAAATACACAAAAGCATATATGGCTTTGTAAAGTATCTATGAAATATTTTTGTATGATTTTTTTTCACAGAAACAATCAATGATTTTATGAGACAATAGCAGAGCACATAAGAGTTGCTCTAAATGAGCCTCATGCATAGCATTTGGTAATATAATATGGCCTGCTCTCAGTAGTAGGGAAACACAGCGCTGATCTTGCATTAAGAAACCAATTGCTTGCAATGTTCTGCTGATACAATACAATAATACAAATTATTTTTGTACAGCGCTCTTCACCGATTTCAGGTGCAGGGCACTGCTAACAATTCTCTGTTAAAAGATAAGTATAGATTATACTGGTTACTAAATACAGAATTAGTACATAATATTTGTTAAAACACAGGGAGAACAAGGTAGAAACTGATTAAACAGAAATGGAAACCAACAAAATCCGTTTATTAATTAATTGATGAACTATGGCCTGATAATGTCTTGCACTTGCATATTTTTGTATGTTATGTACGCACTAGGTAACCTTGTCCTTATAAACTAGGCATTCTGGCAGGGGGTTCTAGAATACTGATTATACTCATTGTGTGCACAAGTGCGCAGATGCATGATTTTCAGTTAAAAGAGCACAAATAACACTGTGGTAAATTATGTGGATCTATTCCAGAAATCAGTGAGAGTGGTTCTGTTGTACATGGTCAGAGATACAGCTGAAAGATAGATTATTCTTAAAATGAACCAAACAGTACTGAATATCGAGACATGAGACACTACTGTATAATTTCTCCAAAACTAAGTAAGGCATTGCCAGCAAAAAATTAGGTTGCCATTGGTGGCATATATAAAATAGTAGCTCTCTACTCCATCTTGTGGATATAAAAATATTGCTGTGCATTCAACAAGTAAGTAGAGTTTACATGGTGGCATTGTGCTGAAGAATTAAACTTTCTCAAGTGATTGTCACAGGGTGCATCTTATGTCTCCAGACCCATCAATTTATTTATATTAAACTTTTTTTCACAAACTGTCCATTATCTATATATTTTTTTCAGGATCATGTGTAGTGATTCTGCATACTTCTGTAAGGCACAGGTATTAAACTCACATACTGGAGGGCCATGGTGACTAAAGGTTTTTATTTCCAGATGTCTCACCAATTTAGTAATCAGCTACTACCACTAACAAAAGTAATTTTTATGTGTTCAATTTAAGTGATTTTCTTATTAGGATTCATAAACCTCTGCTTTACACAGAAAACTGAGTTATGAATGTAAAGGAGAATGTAACTCATTTTAAGCTGAGGGCTTAGCCTGTATATGAAAACACAAAGAAAAGTTTTGAGAAGAAATGACCATTGAGCTAAACTTAATCTCAAATTGGCAAAATATCATCTACTTGAGATTTGAAAGCCTCCAAAGTATCATTGCTTCTGTAATTGAATAAATGTTCATAAGGTTCCTATCTTGTGTATGAAATTTACTCTTGATTCACTTCCATTTGTTTTCCTGTGTCTTGACTGAAGAACACACTTTAAAGTAACAGCTATAATTTAGCCTACACTTATCTAACCTCTTAAGCCGTATTTACTTAAACTGAAAAGGTTCAGCTCTTCAAATCTTTCAGTTCTTTCACTCCAATCCTGGGGCCTCATGCATAATGCCGTGCGTAGAATTCACACTATAACATGGCGTACGGACAAAAGTGGAAATGTGCTTCCGCACAAAAAAATACAGATGCATAAATCTGTGCGAATGCCAACTTCCAGGTTCTTCCAATACATAAATCCCATTCAGTGTGAAAAGTAACGCACGTGCACACACCTGCTGCCCCACCCCAACTCCTCCCAGAATTATGCCTCTTTGAATATGCAAATCAACATAAATAGCCCTTAAGCTCAGCGTTCTGTGAAAAGGAAATGGCAAAAGCAAGTGGGGAAATAGAAGAATTTCAGCGAATACCAAGTGGAGGCAAGGGAAAACGTACTATTTGTTGGTTTAAAACTTCAAAAAATCAAACTTAAAGATCTCTTCAAATTTAAAGTTTGCAATTTTAATGGAAATACAAGATGATAAATGATGGACACCCCTTTATTTCAGAACAGCTGGGAGAATTAACATCACTAAAATTAATATCTTCCAAAGTATCTTAACCTTTTTTTAACAGAGTATCCCTATTAACAAATCATATTTTTTAGACATTAGATATAATTGTTACTTTTATTTGTAAATCAAAAAGTTCATGTAAAAAAGATGGTTTTACCAAGAGCTAAAGCCAAAGGGATGGTTCTTGAAGATGATGGAAGGAAGCATAAAGTAATGAAACTGTACCTGCTTATTTAGCCATGGGAAGGAAATCCTATAAAACCTTTTTTTAGTAAATGGTATGCTTTGGTCTCTGACACTTGCTAATTATCACCAGTTTACCAGTAATCCAGTGATTGAACATTCATTCAAAATATAGTGCGAATGTTGGAAAAACTTTTAAGTCTGAGTTGCTACTGTTGATTGTTTCAGGGCACATTTATTTCAGCCATCCCTAATCCTACACTATGTTTAATTCATGGAAGTTACTTTGTATTTTCAATATTTTTGCCTTCTTTGAGCACACCATTTTTACTGGGTGCAACTCTGAAACTCTGGAAACTGAAACATGCCCAACTTCCTAAACTCACATTAATATATATGGTTGTAAATACAGCAGTGGATTAATACAAGACTGGCACATACTATGTCATGAAAAAATCTATTACAATATTTTTAACAACACTACCCACTCGTCATATTGTTTTACTCAATTGGAAGATTAACTCAGTGGGAAAAGAATGTATTATTTTGCAGAAAATTATAAAATATCAATCTTTTTTCTGTGATTATTATGAATTGTTTGAGAGTAACATAGAAATAAAAATATCTAATCTAAAGAAATTAGGCACAGAATAGTCAATAATCAGACAGGGGTCAGTTTCACTAAAAGTCATACAATCTTTTACCAAAGTCAAAATATTAACCAGAATACAAAAGTCCAAAAACAAAGTAAGAATGAAATTCAGAAAAACATGTATATCTTATGTCACATGCACAATAACCCCACTGCATTACAGAGTCCAGATAAACAAAAATATTTAAAAAATGAATAACATTCAAAAGCAAAACAAAATTATTTAATCAGATGTTAGATGCATTTTTGACAGCAAATTTGGTAACAGTTCATTAATGTTGTACTACAATTAACAATGAATTAAGGACTACAGTATACTGGGTTTTTGTCTACGTAACACTCTGAATTGTATAGAGGAGGTGAGCTGATATTGATTTGATTTAATGTGGAACATAAACTGTGTCCCATTCATTGTAATATGATTCTTAAAATTAATAAAATAAAAAATTACATTACCTTTTAAACTCAAACATACTATTGCATACAGTTTTGCACATCATTTAAAATTTGTCTTATGAAGTGTTGGTTTCTGGCTATAATGTTTTGCTTTTTTATATCTTTGAATAAAAACAAATTGCAGCTTTGGAAAAATCAAATCAATAACATTAAGTAGACCCTTGAAGTAATGAAATTGAAAATTAAATAGATATCTTTAGACATACAAGATTTTCTTTATTGGAATTAAATATGTTTTATTTAGTTTCAGTGGTACTTTTGGAATGAAAAATCTGGTGGGGCCACATGGATCTGGGAAAGACAGAGAAAGAGATTCTGTTAGAAGGGGAGATGCCATCCCGAGAATCTGGGCAGAGGTTGTGTGGGTCAGTGAAAAAGAAGGAAAGAGAGAGGGAGGGGACAGAGAGAGTGATGACCAAGCACATAAAGAGCAGAATTTATAAGACCTACTGTTCCACTTAAATTCATTGCTCCAGTTATGTAGCTGTGAAAAGGATCCCGGCTTGGATTGGCTTACACCAATTGCATGTATTCCTGTGCAGGCAGTGAACATGGCAGAGAAAAGATCATTGGAACTGCATGGAACGAGCTGTGGGAGATCAGAGTGGTGGCAGTGGCAGTGGAGGGTGAATGCATCTATCTTGTCCACAAGACTTATTCTCACCTGGACAAAGTTGGCAACACTACAAGGATTATGTTTTTTGATTTCTCCAGTACCTTCAGTACCATCCAGCCATCCCTGTTAAGGTGTAAACTCGGAGATATGCAGGTGGATGAGCCTATGGCATCCTGGATAATGAACTATCTGTCAGGCAGACCACAGTTTGTGAGACTCAAGACTGTAATTCTGATGCGGATGTAAGCAACACTGGAGCACCACAAGGAACAGTCCTGTCTCCTTTTCTCTTCACTCTGTACTACTCTGACTACAAATATAACACCAGGTCATGTCACTTGTAGAAATTCTCAGATGATTCTGCAATTATGTAGTGTATTGAAAGAGGGGACGAAACAGACTACCGGTATATGCGTCAGGTGGAGAAGTTTATTTCTTTGTGCAAAGATAAACTGTCTGCATCTTAATATCAGCAAGACCAAGGAACTGGTTTGCCAGACCAAAAACCTCTGGTCCACTCTTACAAGTACATGGGGGTCCACATTAATGACAGGTAAGACTGGTCTCAGAACACAGAGGGACTATATAAGAAGGGGCAGAGCAGGCTCTTTTTCCTTAGGAGATTGCATTCCTTTAATGTGGGAAATGACATCCTTCATATCTTCTATAAGTCTCTAATGGCCACTGCAGTTTTCTATGCTGTGATATGCTGGGCTGGCAACATCACTTCAAGAGTGGCCCACGGAATCAACAAGCTAATTAAAAGGACAACCTCTGTTATAGGACCCACTCTTGACCTCCTGGAGATAGTAGTAAAGGACAGAATTACAACAAAACTGAGTGCCATTATGAATGATGCTGCACATCCTCTCTGTGACACACTAACATTGAGTACTTTCAGCCAACAAATTATTCAGCAAAAGTGTATCAAAAATGCTAATGGGGCTTGTTATACCAATAACAATAAGTCTGCTTAATACCTCATTGTGACCGTGACAGTCAAGTCAGAACTTTCCTTTGTTTTTAATTTTCTTGCTTTATAGCCATTCTGGTTTGTGTTCAGACAAAAGTATGTGTGTATATTTATTTATTTATTTACTTTCTAATTTATTTATATAAAGAATTTCTGTAACATACCAAATTTTCCCCTGGGGACAAATACAGTTGGTTGGTTTATTCCATCTATCTATTTATCTATCTATCTATTATGCATGAGTAATCAATGTGATTCATGATAAGAATGAGTACTACTGCAAAATAGCAAGATGTGGACATTAACACAAAGATTAACAGGTTGCTTAAAAGGGATCTAGAGCCTTAAAGCCCAGAGGCCAAAATGAAAACTTTAGGCTACATATACAGTATGCATGCAAGAATAATCGTATGCCTAGAACAATTCAGGATTGAAGGGCCTGTCCAAGCAGTCCAGAAACAGGTTTATAGCACCTGGCATGAACAATATTTTACGTACCCCATAAAAAAAGAAACACTTATCTAGTAAAGAAATTACACTGTACATATTATGGAAAAATGGACATCTTTACTATGATGACTAATGAGAATTTGCTGTTAACATTTTAACAATCTAGTATACATTACTGAGGCAAGTTCACTTTTAATTTCTGCACGACAATCCCATCTGCTGGAGGGGTGTAGTGCTCCACTTGCCCTTAATTCAGAAACGTGATTGTTTAGTTTGCCTATTTTAAGAAAACTAACTTAATGAATAGCACTGCTACCTGATTAATCAAGCACTCTGGGTATGACTCATGTGTCTCTTCATTAGCTTTGTGGAGTTTGGTCTTTCTCTGTGTGGGTTTTCCACCAGGTACTTCTGTTCTCCTCCTGTACCCTCAAGTACAAATGTTGGCAGAATAACTGTGAGTGTGATTGTGGTTTGTGTGTGTGGGTTCTGCAATGAACTGGTGTCCTTGTCCATGGCTGTTTTATGCCTTGTGCCAAGGGATTGCTCAGATAACCTCTGGCTTCCAGTGACACTAATTTGGATTAAGTGAGCTGAAAATGTATTACTTACTGTATGTTATTCTTTTAATATGAATTATTATGCCATACACTATTCAAGGCAAATATTAACTGAAAAAAGTGTTCATGTTGAAAAATGTAGCTGTATACTGGGTATAGATGTATAAATTTGATTAAAACAGCATATTTTGTTACCATCATTTAGGTGAGAGGGGTACTCCACAAATCAGTTACAGCACTAAATAGTTCATTTGACAAACAAGGAGAGTATTATTAATTATTCTTCATTTAATTCCAGCTTGAAGCATGAATGGTTAGAACAGCACTAGTTCATGATTTTCTTAAAAAATGTTGTTGTGGAGAGCCTTTTTAAATAGATCTCAGACAAACAATAAACATTTGCTAAAAAATTGCTGCTTTATAGACAAGAAGTCCACTGCCATTGTGGCATCTATTGAAAAACAAAACTTTCTCTGACAACAATAAGTCTATTCAATAAACCAAAAGAATGGCATTATAATGGTTTTATGTTGTCTTCCAAAGTCTTGGACGTGTTTTAACCCTTAAGTTACTTAAAAGCACTCATGTATATACCATTAACACAAAATTTACCTTAAGTTAATATTTTTACTAAATTTAGAAATTACTGATGTGTTACCTCTAACACCAGAACCAGATTCCTGAAGTTCTAATTCCATATAATGAAGCTGCTTCTTTGACGCAGGGCTGACAGGAATATTGACGTAGGTACTTCCGTCACCACGAGGCTTTTCTGGCATCGGCAGGTCCATTGGGTATGTAAATATACCTGCTAGCAATGCACAAACAGAACGATTAATGCCACTGTCTCATATAGTAGTTTGAACAGATTCCCAGTACAACATTGGGGAACCTGGTATAAGATATAGAATATGTGGAAATTCAAGGAAAACTTTTTAAACCAATTAGAGTGCCTTTTTTTTAAATACTAAGTGCACATATCAAACTAAATCCATTATTTCTATAATATAAAAGTCTCTACATCTTATTTTTCTCAGGAAACCTAAAATACCTTAAAGTTCTAACACAAAAGACTGCCTCCACAAACAGAAGAAACATTTGAACTAGAATGTGTGTGGGGTTCCCTGATGAAGACACAAAAATCACCAGTCCAAACAAATAAAGCTTTTTCCTAAAATAAAATAATCAACATTCCTCTTTTAAAAGGTTTACTTCTTAATGTATGGACCTCAGTAACAGTGTATTATTGTACATATGTTTCATGTGAATAAGTAAATAATGTACTGATTTTCAATTTGAAAATATAATATGTAATAAATGTACTGATGATATTTAAATTTGAAAATATCTTTGATATTTTGAAAACGCATAAATGAATACAAGAAAAAAGACTTTATGGGAATGAGGAATTTCTTGGAAAACACAAAATGGAGAAAATAAAAATGTAGCAACTACAAGTATAAAGGAGAGATGGTGTCACTAATTCAGCCTCAAAATAAATATTTTCCAAAACATAATTAATCAAAATGGGTAAAGAAATGCCCTCAATGGTTAAATACAGTGGGATGCAAAAGTTTGGGCAACCTTGTTAATAGTCATTATTTTCCTGTATAAATCGTTGGTTGTTACGATAAAAAATGTCAGTTAAGTATATCATATAGGAGACAAACACAGTGATATTTGAGAAGTGAAATGAAGTTTATTGGATTTACAGA
>JANRMT010062808.1:20731060-20753071 GCA_026402145.1 Polypterus bichir lapradei | reverse complement strand
ATCTTTTTAGTTAGCCAATAAAAGGTGTCATTTTGCTTGGCTCTTCTTATATGACAACTAACATACATTTCTTTATTTTATTCTATTTTGCATCTACAGCACTCTACTATAATGTGTAAATCAGCTTTATATGATTTTTCAAACTGCGTGATGACAGTACAAGGTGAATCTTGTTTGCAGTATTATAATTCAATTTGATTAAATTTTCAGCAGATTGAATTGCCTTATCTGCTGCAAATTATTTAAGCCAATTTCTTTTGGCTTCAAAATGTGGACGTTGCGAAGAGAATAAGAGATGGACATGCTTCCCTCATGTTCAGCCAGAAAATGCAGAATTTTCATAATATTAACTAGTAGAAAATACAGTATTCCCAACACTATACAATAACCTATATGGTGTGTGCATCTTCTTTTCAGCATATCATTGTTGCTTCATAAACATTCTGGCATATCCGACAGCAATTCTTAAAATCAGAAGAACTTGCAAGTTTAAATATGTCAGTTTTCAGGTAGTTGGATTGATTTTTCCTTTAGTTTAGAATGTTATGTTGCTTGCTTTTCCAATTTGAATGTGGAATAGGCAGGATGAGGTAAACTAAAGGAAATATACAAATACACATTTTTAGAATCCATGGAGACAATGTGCTGATTGACTTTCAATAGCTTGTAGTTCTTTAGCTGGAGGCAGTTGTTAATTTCAATAGTGGTTATTTATATTATATTGTATTGTACATATGAAAAGAACTTTCCTCATTATTTTTGGCATAATATACAGTAGTACATTTCAAAATATGGCCAAAAAGAAAACTCACACTGGAAAGAGAACTTTCTCCTCTATCCATTCTAAGGGTTCTAGAGCCATGTTTTATACAATAGATGTTACTACTATAAAAAAAAAAAATTAGTTGAATGTTTTAATATTAATACTGAGTTATGTTCTCTTAGACTCAAAGCTTCAAGCCCGGAAGCAGATATTGACTTCAGCACAGGCTGGTGATGTTCCTGCAGCAAAATAGGTTCACTGTCAAAAATGCCTACACTCTCCCATGCTTAATGTTGCCTTCCAGAGAAAAGGACTACCTGCTTCTGACAGAAATGAGCTGGTTCCCTTCTCAGACATATGAACTGGAACTTTTGTAAACATCTTATGAAATTTAATTTAACTTATCCTGGTCCTGTCACTGTCTGTGTTAAATTCACACTCTCTTCCTATGTTGATATGAGTGATGTTTTTTCTGCAACATCCCCAAAACATGTTAAGTTAACTTTTGACTCTAAAGTTGTCTTAGTGTGATTGAGAATGGGTGTATGTATGATTGTGCCCAATAATTGCCTAGCACCGCATTCTTGGCTGTTTCCTCTCTCAAACTCATGATGCCAAGATAAGCTCATGACTCTAAAGTTCATTAATCTAGAGCAGAAAATGAATGAATGCATGAGTGAATGATAAACTGTATAAATCCTGAAGAGTGACAGCACTAAAGCTTTTATTTTGAAAGACTAGGGAGTTTTGGTTCATATTTTGGCAGTGGCATCTTAAAATTATGTAAAAGAATTATAAGTTGCTCGTTTATAGCAAATGTACATGTTAATAATTTGATAAAATCCTTGTACCCGCTTAATTTTGGAATCCAGTAACAACATTTATATTGTGTCAGGGCTGGATTAACCATTAAGCAAAATAAGCATGTGCTTAGGGCATCAACACCACAGAAATTTTTCACTGCCAGATTTAACATTGTCCATACAGTGCAAAACTGCAAATAGTGCACCTAAACTAGGCTCCACAAAAAGGGGCTTCCTGATTAAATGTAAAAATGACATAAATATTGTCACGCACGTGCGATTAGGGGGCCACGTAAGGACCTAAACTGTAGCGTGAAGGCGCATGCCAGAAGGGATTGGCGGGGTACTAACTTCTCTCTCTTTATTTCTGCAGAAAGAAAGACGCACCACCGCCATGAATCTGCCACGTCTACCTGATCACGCATCACCACTTCTGCCCTTCCTCTGTCGACCTCTGATGACGTCATCAATCCCAGAATCCATCTCGATTAATTTCCGGTTCCTTTACCATAAATGCTCCCCCTCTCCGCCATTCTGGTAGTCTCTGTTAGATACAATTATCTTGTATAAATCTATTTGGACTCATTCTCTACAGTATATGGGGCCGGAAAACCCCAAACCTTGCTGAGTTGTTTGTCTTTTTTCTACAGTGGTGTAGTCGGCAGGATACAAAAATGTCCAAAAAATGTCAGAAGGACAGGACCTAAACACCGTGCTGTCAGGGATGGCAGCACAGATCCAAGCCCTGCAGCACGAACAAGCCGCGACGAAACGTGAGTTGGAAGAAACCAAAGCTCGGTTGGCCACAGCTGAAGTGGTAAGACCAGAGCCACCCCGACCTCCCCCTCCTCCTATCGTTCCGCTCACTGATGCAGATGACAGAGTCATACCTGGGCATTTTTGAACGTACCGCTACTCGGAATCAGTGGCAGCGGGCGGAGTGGGCGTCCATATTAGCGCCGTACCTGAAGGGAACTGCACAGCGGGCTTATTATGATCTCCCTGAGGAGGAGGCTGGGAATTATGACTTCCTAAAAGCCAAGATCCTCAGCCGCTACGGCATTACATCGGACCAGCAAGCGAGTGAGTGGAGGAATTAGCAGTTCAACCCTGATCGCCTCGCCCAAATGCAAGCTTTTGATTTTTGGGGCAAGATGGGCCACTGGCTAAGGCCAGAAGGACCTTAGGCACGCAGAGTGGTTGAACAGGTGGCGTGTGAAGGCTTAGTCAACTCTATGCCTAGTTATCTCGCCCAGCAGGTCCGACGACACCCTTAGGGTCATGAAGGGTCTCTTAGAGGTCCTGGAGCGTCAGCTCGCGGTACACCGAACCGGGGGGTCGGAGGGGCCAGCTCGTGGAGCTCGACAGGGACGCGCTGTGAACCCCGAGCCCTTCCACCGCGCTGCGGAAGCTCCGACAAAGCACAGAGAAAAGCCGGCCTCCCGCGCTGTTTCAAGTGTGGTGAGGTCGGACATCTTTTGCCGGCCTGTCCCCTAAACATGGGAAATGTGGAACCAATGGACTGCAGTTGGGCCACCAGTGAGAGGTACTGTGCTCTGTCTAATCCCCTGGCGATCCCGAATATGGGAGTGGTATTAGTGAATGGACATTCGGTAGTTGCTTTATTTGATGCCGGCAGCAACATTACCATTGTAGCTCGCCGTTTCATTCTACTGCAACAGTGGTTGTGCCAACATACAAAGATTACCTGTGTGCATGGAAAGACCAGATCATATAGGTCCGCAATGTGTTATATTTCCTGGGGGGTGGGGGTCAGCTGTCAGTGGCTGTCTTACCCGAGCCTCCCTTCCCGGTAATTTTGGGACACGACTGGTCACAGATTAACCGCGGTAGAAAAAAAACACTCCTGTAACCAAGTTGGGTCTTATTATGGGAGGACGGGGCGCCCTCCCCGCCGCTTCCACGCCGTGCTTACCGGCGAATATTGATGACGTAGGTGGGATAGGGGAAGATACCCAAGCAACAGACCCTGATCCAGAATTAAATCCCGGTGAGGGCCCGAGCCGAGAAATCAACACCTTCCCCGAACCTATTGATCCTTTAGACAGTATGGATCACCAATTTAGATCTATGCCCGCCTCGTTTAAACAGTAGCAGTGGAATGATGACTCCCTAAAGTTCACCCGGAATGCTGTTGTGTCTGTTGATGGCCAGACGGCAGACAGTCCCCTGCCACCGAAGCCCTACTTTGTGTTGGGAAACGATCTGTTGTATCGAGTCGCGAGGGCGAGGTACGGAAGTTGTTGCTAGTGCCGCGGACCTTCCGGCGGGAGGTTTGCGAACTAGCTCATGCCCACCTCCTAGGCGCCCATCTCGGGGCCGAAAAAACTTTAGAGAGAATTAAACTCCGTTTTTATTGGCCTGGAATAAACGAGGAGATCAGACGTTTCTGTCAGTCCTGCCTGGAGTGTCAGATACGTCAGATTCTTAGGAGGGACCGTGCTCCTCTAGTTCCCATACCCCTAATCGATGTTCCCTTTGAAAGGATCGGTATCGATCTGGTTGGACCCCTGGAGCCCTTGAACCGTGGCCATAAATATATATTAGTCATGGTTGATTATGCAACTCGATACCCAGAGGCGGTTCCATTGCGCTCCGCTAATACAAAAAATATCGCATGGGAATTGGTCAATCTTTTTTCCAGAGTGGGAATTCCTTAAAGAAGTCCTTACGGACCCAGGTACTCCCTTTACTTCGGATACTTTTAGGGAGGTGGCCAAGTTACTCCATGTTAAGCATCTCAAAACGTCTGTCTACCACCCGCAAACCGACGGGTTGGTAGAACGTTTTAATCAGATACTTAAACAGATGCTGCACAAAGTAGTCAACGTGGACGGTAGGAACTGGGACCAGCTTTTGCCTCTCGTGCTTTTTGCCTACCGGGAGGTGCCCCAAGCCTCCAAAGGTTTTTCCCCTTTTGAGCTTCTGTATGGATGCCAACCTCTGGGACTTTTGGACATAATAAAAGAAGGATGGGAAGACGAGGCTCCTCCTTCTACTAATGTGATAGAATATGTCGTGCAACTGCGCGATAGACTAAACAAAATTTGGCCTGTTTTAAAAGAACATATGATTCATGCTCAAACAATGCAAGGGCGGTGTTATACCCGGAATTCGGTCCTCAGGGAATTCCACCCGAGAGATTGGGTAATGGTGCTTGTTCCCACCTCCCACTCCAAGTTGTTAGCTCATTGGCAGGGCCCTTACAAGATCAAGGAGAGAAAAAGGCTTGTCGACTATCTGGTGAAACAGCCGAATCGTCGATCGAGCGAGAGGGTCTACCATGTGAACTTATTAAAGCCATGGAGAGACAGGGACGAAGCTCCAAACTCAGGGACAGCCCTCTCCCTTTTCGCAGGCAAGTTGGCTCTTAACTTTGGTCCAGATCTGACATTCCAACAACGACAGGAGTTAGAGCAGACTATACTAGCCGTCCCCGAAGTAGTTAGCGAATCACCAGGCCGTACTTCGTTAATTGAGCACGACATCATTACAGAGCCCGGGGTGGTAGTCAGGGAACGACCCTATCGCCTCCCAGAGGCCAAACACGCAGAGGTAGAACTGGAAATCCAATGGATGTTGGACCTGGACATCATTGAGGAAAGTCACAGTCCTTGGTCCAGTCCTATCGTCCTCGTTTCAGATGGCTCATGGAGATTCTGCAATGACTTTAGACGTCTGAACCAGGTCTCCAAATTTGATGCTTACCCAATGCCCTGGGTGGATGACCTTATTGAAAGGCTGGATATGGCTCAGTATTTGAATACTCTTGACATGACCAAAGGGTACTGGCAAATTCCCTTAGCGGCATCTGCGAAAGAAAAAACTGCCTTTAGTACCCCTAGTGGACATTGGCAATATAAGGTCCTTCCATTTGGACTGTAAGGGGCGCCTGCGACTTTCCAACGTCTGGTAGATAGAGTGCTCAGGCCCCACCAGTCTTATTGTGCCGCCTACCTGGATGACGTGGTCATTTATTCCGGCACCTGGGAGGAACTTATATTGCAGGTGTTTGCTGTCCTCTCAACGCTAGCGAAGGCCGGTCTCCGCATTAATCCCCGCAAGTGTTTCTTCGGCTTAAAGGAGACCAAATATTTGGGCTACCTAGTGGGGCGGGGACAAGTAAAACCACAATGTTCCAAAATAAAAGACATCCTTGAATGGCCCCATCCGATTACCAAGAGACAGGTGCAAGCCTTCTTGGGGTTAGCAGGGTATTACTGCCGGTTCGTGCCCCGTTTCTCCGAAAGGGCAGCGCCGTTGACTAATCTCACAAAGAAACGGGCTCCTTTATATGTGGTATGGGACAACAAAATGGAACAATCATTTAGTTACCTGAAGATGGCCCCAACGTCGGCACCTATACTAAAAACCCGTGACTTTTCTCTACCTTTTATTCTCCAGACTGATGCTTCGGACACAGGCCTGGGTGCCGTGCTGAGCCAGAGCATTGATGGTGTCGAACACCCTGTGTCCTACCTAAGCCAGAAACTGTTGGACTGGGAGACCAGGTATGCAGCAGTGGAGAGGGAAGCCTTGGCTATTAAGTGGACGGGGACTCATCTGAGGTACTATCTGTTGGGTCGCGTGTTCACTCTAGTGACGGACCATGCTGCCCCTACAGTGGATGGCACTTCATAAGGTCACCTTCAAGCCAATGCCGATGCCCTCTCCCGGGTTCACGACCTCTCGGTTCAGGCCGCCCGACCCGATGTGTCTGGGCTGAGGAGGAGGGGGTCATGTCACGCACATGCGATTAGGGGGCCGCGTAAGGACCTAAACTGTAGCGTGAAGGCACATGCCAGAAGGGATTGGTGGGGTACTAACCTCTCTCTCTTTATTTCTGCAGAAAGAAAGACGCACCACCACCATAAATCTGCCACGTCTACCTGATCACGCATCACCACTTCCGCCCTTCCTCTGTCGACCTCTGATGACATCATCAATCCCAGAATCCACCTCGGTTCCTTCCCAGCATTCATCTCGATTTATTTCCGGTCCCTCACCATAAATGCTCTCCCTCTCCGCCATTCTTGCAGTCTCTGTTAGATGCAATTATCTTGTACAAATCTACTTGGACTCATTCTCTACAGTATACGGGCCGGAAAACCCCAAACCTTGCTGAGTTGTCTTTTTTCTACAATATATATTATGTATACACAATAATAAAAATAATAATAAAATAGTAGTAATACAGGTTAATGATACAGTATATATTAAAATTAGAATCTGGTAACTCCCACATGGTCCACCGAGGCTCACATGATCGTTCTAGTCTTGGTCATATTGGCTGTCCCATTCAGTTGTCCAATCATGCTAAACTTTATAAAATAAAACATTGAGTGTGTCTTTCCAAATGTAGAGATTTGCTTTCATATATTTTTAACATTAATGGTCACAAGTTGCTCATTCTTTTTCACAGCTTAAGTATATTAAAAATCCCAACAGATGCCTTATCTCTTCTAGGTATAGGAAGCAGATGTGTTACGTATGATTAGTTTTTAGGATCAGATCAAAGACTGAAATTAGAAAAAGTAAGGGAAAACTTTTCAAATATAAATAAAGTGGAAGTCGACAAAAATAATTATTATTCTCCATCTTACTGTAAGTTACATAAAATTTTATTTTACAGTTTAATATTGTTTATATTTTGAATTAGATATACTGTATATGAGAACACCAAAATCTAAGTGCTTAGGGCCTCTAATCCGGTCCCAATTGTTTTAATATGCCTATTTGTTGTCGTAAAATGTTTTTTGTATCTCCATTATTATTTCACAGGTATCCACTACAGTATAAAGCTCACTTTGACTCTTCTGGTATTAACGAATATCATTCAGATATGCTAGTACTCCAGGTTCTTGGAATTATTTAATACAAACAAAATTATTATTTTAATAGTTTACATGATAATCTAATCTAACCAATGAAATAAAGATTTCCTATTTTGGATTAGTTCTCTTATTTGATTCTAACACAAAAACACACTGTACTGCATTCCTCTTTACCTTCACTTAATGTGTCACTTTGAGTTTTGTGACCCTTATACTCAATAAACTCCAAGCATAACTGGCTTTTGCCTTTAAATGGCTTTCTCATTCTGATTTGTGTGGCTTCAGTTTACTGATGGATATTTCCACTGAATCCATCCAGCTGGTTGCACCAGAATACAATACAGCTTTGGCCATACATTGTGAATGAACCGAAAGACGCTTTGGAATTAAGTGAATTGCTAGAATAAACGTTTTTTCCCATTAGGTATCCCTAGAAATTTCAGGTCAATAAAAAACAAAAAGTACAAGTAATAATTATTTTATATAGTACCTTTCAACTTAATCCCAAAATGTTTTACAAGGACAGATCCATAGTGCAATTATTTTGTCAGACAGGCAAGCTTAGGGCATGACTCATGGGAGCAGAGTTGACTGATATTACACGGATTGATTTGGATTTGACACTGCCACTAACCCAACTTCCAATTGGTTTAGAAAGAAGGAAATCTATCTGGAGAACCAATGATGTCACTTCAGCTCAAATAACAGCAGCTCCACTCCAACTGTTTCCACCTCACTGCATAAACCACCTGACCCAGAAAGTCTTTGCTCTTTTGAGCCAACCTTCATGAGAAATGGAAGTTCTTGAAGAGCTAAACACTCTATCATTGACTTATCCTTCTTTTTTTAATGTTATTTTTGTACTGAACATTAACGCACTGATCTCTCAACTCTTTTTTTATTTTATTTTACTATATATATATATATATATATATATATATATATATATATAGTCATGCATTTCCACCTTGCTGTTTCTGTAACCAGCCCACAACAAGAAGGGGAGCTGTACGCTAACAATGTCTTCTTTCCCTTCTGCAGTTCTGACAGTCTCAGGATGATGCCTAATGCCCACCTTCTCCCTCGAGATGGCTCCACGTCTTCTGGTCTGGACATTCTAAAAAAACAAGCTGCCCTGAAGGATGGCAGCTCATTCTGGGACCAAATGGCAAAAGAGAAGGAGCTCCCTTTAACCCACCATGTGATGTATTTTCTTGAAGTTGGATGATTTACCCATGAATTTGATAGTACTTGGGAAGCAGTAAAAATGCTTTTTATTTATTTTTTTGGCAAACGTTAAATACTGTAGCCTGGCTGGTGCAGTAACTATTCTTACTGGCTATCTCATAGTCTGTCAACCAGTCACTGTGTATATATATATGTATATATTATCAGTCAAAACTAGGAAATAAACTAGCAGCCTTGTGCTTTAAAATCCAGTGCAAGAGTAGAAATATACATTTAAGTCACTCCTCAACATATTCCCAAAGCCAATTATGGGATTTTCATATTTTTACCCTTTTGTGAATGTTTTTTTTTTTAATGCAGAGTCAATAGTCACTTGATGTTGACCTGTTAAATGTTTACATTATACTAAAGCTATATATAGTGTTAAGAACATGTACAAAAAATTTTTACATTGTTTGGTAATTCATAGGTAAAATAAACCTACCTTCTGCTGCATGACCAGTTTTCTGTTGACCACAGGCAGCCATTAGTTCATAGCCCTCCTTCTGCAAACAGTTAATAGTTTTATTAAAACATTTTTAAAAATTAAAAACTGGTTATTATACTGTACATACAGTATATGGCAATCAGACATAATGATAAACTATGATATTCATTAAATATATACATATATATGAAATACCCTGAGTGTAAATTTGTCACAAATTTATAATGTAGGTGGTGTCTCCACTTTTTCAAAGTTAAAAATAATGTAAATTGGAAAATAGAGAAAACAACAGGTGAACTAACCCAGTTTACTTTTTGGTTCCTCGGTTTCTTAATTTTTTCTATTCTGTCAACAGCCCTTCATTAACAGAATGACCATTCAAAAAAATATTGTAAAAATTGTATAACAATTTGATTTTAAATTAACAAGTACAAACCAGCAATACTTGATTTGCATCATTAGATGCGAATAGTAAAGAAATGCAAGTTCAGTTCTATGGAATTGAACAAAAATTATAACCTGAAGGCATCAGGCTTGATAAGAAAACATTTTCAAACTGCTCTTATATCTGTAAAGAGTTGCTCAAGAAAGAAAATGGGAGGCAAAGGAAACTGAAGAAAAAGCTAATAATCCTAGTCTCTATGTGAAATTCTAATTTTTTAAATTTTGTGGTGTTAGGCAGAATCAGTCAAGCAAACTAGACTGTCCTGCTTTCTTTCATACACTTATCAGGTTATACTTAAAAGTAAGTATCACATCTACATGCATTTAGTAGACCATTTTTTGTATGCAGCTGAAAGTTTTGAGTTACCATTTACATTAAAAGTAGAGTACCAAAATAGAACATTCATCCAACCATTTTATGAATCAGCTCATTTCAATATGGAGATGCAGGGACAAAAAAAACATATAGGAATGTGGATCTGAATTTTAAACACAAGATTCTGGAGCTGTAAGGTAGCTGTGTGAATAAATGTGTCATATCACCCAAAATAACAACAAAACATTCACCATAATCAATAATCAATACATCTTTTTAATATACAACACCTTTAACTCTTTCAGGGTTGATGTCGACTTTTGTCAAAAGAAGGAGTTGACGATGGTAATCGATTGTAAACTGTGACAAAACCAGCCGTTAATGTTTTAGTTGGACTCTCGATGCTATAAAGAAAGTTAGCTTAATTGGTTTGATCGAGATTTCCTGCGCTTGTGTGAGTAGCAAGGTACAAACAAGAGCAAACATGGCACTAAAATAACGGTGAGAGATCAAAGTGAATGCATAAAGCAAAACACTCTGTGGACGAAGTTTTGCCTATTATTTCAGAACTGGACAATGACTTGTCGGACTCCAATTTTGATACAAGTGATCGAAAACAAATGTGAGGTTCCAGCTTCAGCTGACTGGTCCCAAGCAAATCGTGGTGCTGAACAGGTTCATGTAGCTGATATGCCTATGGTAATGTTCGCCAGTGAGGACTGCCACTTAACAATGATAAGAGGTAGAAACTAAATTGCAATGTACTGCGACAGTGACCGCTGCTGCTGCCCCAGCCACACAAAGACAGCCTTGCAGCAAGCCTGCCACACATTCTTGGCAAAGTGGCAGCCGCAGCAATCCGCAACAGATGTTTTGTGTTGATTTCTGTGTGAAACCATTGCTTTTCAGAAAGTATGTTTTTTGGAAAAAATAATCAGCCCTCAAAGAGTTAATGTAAAGTCACTGCACACCAAATTCAATCTGCATTAATCCTAAGCGTATTAGTTTGATTATAAAAAGAAACAAATACCTCACTCGGCCTATCTGTCCCCCTCCCTTCCATAACTTCATACGTCAGATCTGTCTTAGTTTTATCTTCCTTTTTTCTGGTTTTCTTATCTGTAAAGAATAAATTAGTTTGTGATACAGTTGTATACTGAGCACATTTAAGCATTTTTTCATGAGTAAAAGGAAAGACTTTTAGAGTAATTCTTTCTGTTCTTAGTTTAAAAATTCATATATGGATTGAATAATTTAAATTGTTATAAGATAAAACATTTCACAATAACATTGATTGAAATCTCTAATGGCTAACAATAATGAATTTGTTTTTAACATTTTTTTCACACAGATTGTAATTTCCTATGTCTACATAAGCTAACTCTAAGTATACTACTGTATATTAGAGATAATAAGCTAATCTGTTATACTTATTATAATGCTACCTGAAATATAAGACTAAATTAGGATTTCAAATCAAAGTGTCCATTTATACAGTGCCGCCCATCTGGTTTACCATATGAAAAACAAATTAGTGTTTGCTCAAAAAAAAAAAAACAATATGAATTGTAAACATGCAGCATGTCACCTTGCCTATACTTCTGTTTAAATGCTGTATAAAACTTAAGATGTACCTTTTGTTCTGCAAAAGAAATAGCTACAGACAATCTTTGACAAATTCTGGATGTCAGGAGTGTGGAATATTTTCTTTATAATGAACTGTCCTTTAGAATACAAAGGGGAATTTAACTGTATTCAAAATCTATAACAATATGGTTTAAGATTTATTATAGAATATTATTTTTTCAAGTTTCTCTCTCATTTTCCTCGATAATAATGATATACCTTTCTAATGTATAATTAGAAAACAGACATGAACGGCACACAGTTCAATTTCAAAATAAATGATACTGTAGTATTATACTGTGCTTTGAAGTAAACTGACAGCTGGGAGGTATAATTTATTACACTATTGACATACCCAACTTTTTAAACCAAGTTAGTACACATTATACTAAATAAATCATCTGTAATAAGACACAAATTCAATAATATGATAAAGCAAAGCCTATTGAGGAATATTTTAATTTGTTTAAATGTGTCTAATTTTTAAATATTTAAAATTAATTCACAATCTTGTTTTCATCTGACTAGATGTCTGTAATGCACTCCAAACAGGACTACCTAAGAAATACATTAATTGACTGCAGCTAAATCAAAATGCTATAGAAAGAATCTTACTCATTAAAAAAAAAAAATCAGAGCATATCTCTTAGCATTGTTACATTGGTTACCTTTGTCCTTTGCTGTGAATAAGTTTGCCCCCCCTTATATTAGGAGTGCCTGTCCCCTTATATTCCCAGTCATAACCTTAAACCTCAAACACTGGCTCTCTTATTATTTCGAGAGCTAAGCATAAAAGAAATGGTGTGGTGGTCTTTTGCTGTTATACACGAAAAATCCGGGATGCCTTTCCAACAGAGATATGCCACACAAATGCTGTGGAACATTTGGAAAAAAAAACGAAAAAAAAACACTTCTTTATATCAGCTTTTTCATAGTTGTGTTGCTTTCATCAGTACTAATAGATTATAATAAGCACTGCAATATAATATACTTTACTGATTTGCAATCATTAGTTCAGTTTTCTGCATTGGCATTTTGTGCCAGTGCCATCTGATTTAAGTACTCTGAAGCCTACTGTGATGTTGGAAGGAATGTGGACACTCCAGTCTTTTAGGATATTGCATCATAACAGTAATGAACTGCTTTAGACTTTGGATGTTTTATAGACTACACAGGGCTTGAAATTTGGAATTTTTATGTTTCCATTCTCCCTGACAATAGCATCAGACTTAACGTTATAATCATTAGAGGCTTAAAAAAATGACTTACTCAACTTAATCCATATTTAAGGACTCTGCCATTTCTATTGCACACTTTTTATCTGTATTTTGTTAGTTTATATTTATTTATTTGATCATTTTATTTAATTATTATTCTTTGCATTTTTTTCCTTAACTTTCAGAAAAGCAGTTTGAGCTACATATCTCATATGAAAGCATGATTTAGAAATTAAATGTTGTTAAATGAAAGCATTTGGGTTTATGTTTATTTTTACGAGGTACATATATAGTTCAATAAGTCAAGCATGCCACAACAAACATAAATACTTTAAAACTGGATATTAAATAGGAGGATAGTCTTCACCTGGATGAACAGAAAATACGAAAACATCCTCAAAACAATCATGCTGTCTAAAAATGTTCTCTTGAGGAAGAAAAAGTGCTGATGTAGTGAATTTGCGGAGAAGGAACTGCTTAAGATGTGTGAACAATACTATTTTTGCTAGGTTTAAACAGACAAGGTAAATTGTTACACTGTGACTGATGAGAAATGTCTGGCAGTGGCAAAAGACTGGTCCACTACCTGAAGCATCATGAGAAGCAATGGCTAAGTAAAATTTGGCACTGGAGTTAAACGAAAAATAATATCATTTACAGGTAATTATACACAAATAAGAAAATTCCTTGATTGCGATATCCCTTTCAAGGAAAAAACAAACATGTGATTCTAAAAAGTAGAACTGCAAATGCCACACTAATGCTGAAACAGGTAATCTTATCAGAAACGATTCGACAGCAATTTCTCACAGTGAACTATTTTGGGCAGGCAACAAGACATAAGTTCTTTGCTAAACTTAAAATCTTGCTTTTGTAGAAAAAATGTAAACAAAACAAGCAGTGGAACAAATGACATGGTCAGATGGGCCATTGTCTATGAAGTGGCCGAGTACTGTACATGTAATGTTTCAGTGCCAGTGTTATGGTGTTATATTTATTTCTTATTGCATGATTTACTGATGTCCTTGGTGGGTCTTTTTGGGATATTCTGGAGTGGTGCATGAGACAGCATTTTCAAGTACCATCACTTAAACATCTACTGATTGAATTTCTCACTGGAGAATGGTGTCCAATAAAGTTGTAGACACTTGTAGGATCTATGTCTAAGTGGGCTGAAGATACTTTTGGCAACATCATTATCCTCAATGCCCTTTTAAGACAACTTTTGCATTTCCTTTATTTTCTCAGGTTCCTGTATGTTTTATTAACATGACATTTGCTCCCTATTGATTTTATAACATATGATTAAGGCAGTGGATATGGCTGATATATTTTGATTTAACTGGAAACATCTGAAATACTTTCTAACTGATATAAAGTATCTATCTATCTATCTATCTATCTATCTATCTATCTATCTATCTATCTATCTATCTATCTATCTAAATACGGACTTAAGGGAGTGCTACATTTCAAAAGAGATAATGCTTCTGTGACAACTTTGTTTGAGAAGTCAGTGGAGATGCCAGACTATAGGAACTTACTTTAGAAATAAGACAGTACTAAGAGTACAATGTCCATTACTGCATATCTGAATCAATAAACATCATTTTTCATAATATGAAAGTGTTAACAAAACAGTCATATCTGTAGAGACAAAAACATATTTACTTAACTAATTACAGTAACTAATTAACTGGTCTTTTACACACAGTTGATTAAAGTGAACTGATTAATACACATTATCAGTTCTTGATTTTAGCTACATTTTTCAGAATGACATATTCTTTTTCCTCTATATTTCATTTATGGAACATCTATAGAAGAAATTTACCAGTAGGCAGTTATTTCCGAAAGATGTTAAACTGTGGCTTCATTATTTATTTTTGTTTGTATGTGCTGTAGAAAAATAAAGTATTTTCAGTTTTTAGGAAGTCATGTGTTGCTTTACAAGGTATCAAAAGTTAAATCTTACATTTCATTAATTGTATGCCAAGCAATCACAGTCACAGCAAGGTAAATTGTTACAACATTTATTTTGATTTTTTATTATTTAGGAATGCTAAGGTATGCCACAATAATAAAAGTGTACCAATTCTTTTTTACTTTTGCTTTTATATTAAAGTTAAAAAAAGTAAAGTGATTTGAAATCAAGGACATAAAATTATTTCAGAAGTTTTTCCAACATATTTGAGTATTCTGTATGTTTTTGTTTACACAAGTACACTAGGTCATATTTCACTGTCAGATGAAATACTGCAGGAAACATATCTGCAATTTCAAACAAAAGGATTTACATGCACAACCAGTGCATCAGAATGCTGAAGTTTTAAAAGTTCCAGTTAGACAAAAAATGGAGAAAACTTTTCAAATAGCATGCTATACCTTTTCTTCCAAAAGAAAAGTGACAACATGCAACGATAAAGAAAGAAGAAAATAAGTAAAAGAAACAGACACACAAATAAGTACAACAAAAGAAAATATGACACGTTTTATTATAAAAAGAAATTTTATGCAAGCAGAGAAGACTGAGACAGAAATCTAGTAGAAGAAAACAGAAAGAAAACAAAACTGAAGTGGTTGGTGAAGTTAAAAAACAAAATTCCTACCTTCTTCAGCCTCTTCATTGGCCTTCTCCTTGTCTTCGTTTTTCTCAGAAGACTCAAAACAAGCTGTTGTTATAGGTGATTGAGTTCCACTTCTGTTCACTGATATCGATTTTGCATTTAATAAATTGTTACCTTCTACTTCAAAAAAGCTACAGGGCATTTTTGAATTTAACTCAAAGTTGGGCTCCCAGGAACTATGATTCAGTTTAGGCCAGATAACTGCATTTTTGGTATCCCATAAGTCTGTGTTAAATAAGCCCTTCTCATTTATTTTTTGTTCATATCCCTTCATACATCCATGTTTACTTTTCAAAGACATTTCACACTTAGCTGACCTAGCAATGTTGGTGCTGTGTCTTACAGCTAAAGGCATCAGTCTCTTTGCAGGCGACATGGGTTCATACAGACTCTGCTTACATGATGGTGTAACAAACCATACAGGTGTGCTAATGAAGCAATAGCTGCTAAACACATCATTGATGCAAGTTAAATTGTTCTTCTCTGATTGCTGGAGTGCCACAATGGTCTGAGCCTTATTTTCTGCATTTCTCATTCTTTGCATGTGGTAACTCTTTGACAGAAGGAAGTTCTTGTAATTATTTTGACATTTACGTCTAGCTTTTGGTAAAAAGTAAGGCATATTCATTATAGTTCGCTGACTGTTAGCTTTCCAAACAGCTTCATAAGTGTCCTCCAGACCAGTACAGTCCTTTTCATTTTCATAAGTTCTTTTCCATACAACATTGTTTTTTTTAGAAGTGATGTCCAGAAGAGGATGAAACCAATTCCAAGCATATCTTCTTTTCAAAATATCAAGATGAGATCCTGCTTCATGATATATAAACAGCCATATTTTTAAAATGCTGGCATCCAATGGCTAGATGCATTGACAATGAAATCTCTATAATCAGTTACAGCACAATAATAAGCAATCTGAGCTAGCTACAAGACTATTGCCAGAATGATATTCTTACTAATCATTCATCATAAAAATCATACATAAATGTACAAATAGATGTAATTAACATTTTTACAATAATTCTTGACTTTTTACAGATTGACTGGCAGAGCCAAACTATTTATCTTTTGGGGGATGAAAAATATGTTTTATTCAACATGAAACATAACTGTTTCATAAAATGTAGTTCAGCTTGAAATTAGAGGCATTAGGCCCTATTAGGCTGGATTGACATTGGACCTGTTGTATTATTCTGCCTAAAACAACTTGAATTTAAATTATAAATATTGTTTACTTGTTAAGCTTGTAGCTTTCTGAAAAATTGTAATGTATTTTAGATACATTAGTGGATCCCAATGAACTTGCAATTTGTTATAATTAATAAAGCAAGAGCAGATTTTGAATATTTGTTGTGTTGCTTTTATAAGCTGAAATGTTTTACCTTTCCATTGTAATTTCATAGTGTGACAGCTAATGGCAAGAGCTAAATTAATTTCAGTCACCTTCCTAAAAAGAACACACAGACACGTATAAGAAAGTCTACTATTTCCCTGTGCTTCAGGTGGACCCACAACAGTAGTGGCAACAGATTTAATTAGCAACACATGAACCAGTCAACTCGACAAAACATATGGATTTTCTCTTTAACTATCATCAAAAAAATACGATTGTTTTTTTGGCAAAGGCACTGATCATATTACAGTTTGTGAAGAAATGCTGCCTTCTACCAAAACACTAAATGACGCCAAATTGGAAAAACCCACATTACAAGATAATGAAAGTTGTGCCTTAAACTCTGAACAAAATACAATGTCTTAGTTATAATTATAGTTTTTTTCAAGCATAATTCTGAGGCTCAATATCACTTTCACAAAATGTCCAGAAATATAATATTAGTAAAAATTTTAACCAAAATGAGACATTTGAGCTATGCTATGCAAGACCAGTTACATGCATGACACACAGTATCCTATTTTTAGAGAATGCATAGATTATGCTGACGTCATACAAATATTTTAACAAATTAATATTTAATATTAACAATATTCAACACTAAACATACTGTAGGAAACTATGTCTTGGGTTTTGGAAATTCATTAGACCTACAACAATGTTTTGTCTTTAATAGTACTTAGAGAATATTCTTCTAATGTATAAAATATTTTAAGCCTTCTCATGAACAAAATAGTGTTAAAAAATATGTAAAAAAGAAACCACTTTATTAAAACAGTACATATGCAATAGTTCCTAAAAAGTAAAGAGCATTATGTCTTGCTGAACACACTCCATTGCTCAGCTTATTCTTAAATTGTGTGCTCTGCCTTCATGAATTTGCCCTTAATTTCATGATGGACCCCTTCCTGGTTAGGTCAAACACATTTTAGCATTTTACAATTGGTGTTGCGTTAGAAAAAAGACGCTTTTTTATCACATTAGTCTTAGCATCATAGCAAAAATATATCTGCAAAAAATCTCCTTTAAATACATTGTGACTAATTAAATAAGTGATATAAGGCTTTTTGGCTGGAAGCCTTTACATGAGGCACTTCTTACTACATTCTGAACTCAACAGTTGTTCTAACATTATCTTTTTAACAAATAATACATCACCAGAGACACTATTGCAGCCAAAGTTTTTTTATTTTTCATTTAAAAATTCCATCTTTGTTACCTTGAGTACAAACACTACATTTTTATATTAGAAGTTAAAAATATACAGTTTTTATTTTAAATTTTATAATGCTATAACTGGCAGCAGCAACCTACCATCCAAAAATATAGTCAATGATGTTAAGTCAATTGAATAAAAAATGTAAAAGTATTAGTATTTTGGTCGCAAAATGAAGAAAAGACATGCATATAATAATGTATGTTTGGCCTTGAATAATTAATGTGTAAAATTACATCATTGCCACTAAACAATTTGGAGAATTTGAATTGTTCTAATGACAATACCAGTAAAATACTAATAATAATGTTTAAAGCATAACCAACAAACTCTTGAGACCAATAACACCACCATATATTTTTACTAGCATATCAGCAAGCTGAAAAATTGATATGCCGGCACAAAGCTCTGACATGTTCACCTCATAAGTTTTGCTGTTACTTCTATACTAAGCTAAAGACAGTAGGTGATTTGGTTTAGATCATGTATTGGTTGTGTGTAACGACAATCCTTTCATTTTAATACTATAATGATTAACTAATACTAATTAATGATTAATTCATTTACTATGATCACTAGTTTATGCTTCATGGTGAATAATAGAGTGCCTGCTGGATAGACCTATAAGACCTGTGCAGGTGGTGAGGATATTCTAGGAATGATTATCTGAGCTCCACTTTCACCTCCAGAAGAGCATTTCTTGCTGCTCAGAAATACTCAGGGACATGGATCCTGAAAATGGTCAAGAGCTCAGTAGTGCACAGATAAAGTACGAAGGTCAAACATTTTAGGCAAAGCTGTCCAACACCAGAATAGCTTGCCAATTATCTGTGTCTAACATAAGGTACAGAACCAAACCTGTGATTTTGAGTTAAATAATGGCCTATTTGAGAGATCAAAGAGTGATGTCAGAGACAGTGATACATTTAGAGAGAGAGAGAGATACCATTTCATCTCAACTTTAGGGAATGGAATTCACGTCTCAGCTCGACTGCTGAATCGAAAAGCCACCTAGGAAAACATCCTTTTTTGACCCTGCTGCTAATAATCTTCAGTAAGCTTTCTGACATTAAAGCAAGGGTACATTTTTATTCAGACAATTTGAAATTTACAGTTACTTATTTTGTTGAGCTTTTATCCAAAACAACTTACAACATTTGAGATACAATTGGTCACATTTCTTTTGTTTTTCCAATTGAATCACAAGCAGGTGAAGTGACTTGCTCAGGGTCAGAGTGTGTCAGTTGTAGGATTTAAACCCACAACCTCATGGTTTGAAGTCCAAAGCCCTAACCACCGCCCCCAATTTACACTCACATACACTATATATCCAGACTTTCCTACCCATTTATGTTTTCTAATACATTTTATTCTATAACTATTATTTTATTTAAAAAAAAATTCTTCTTTGCTTCATTCATTCATTGTCCTTATATATAGAGTGACTAAAGTAAAAGAAAATACAGGGCACCTAATGTGGGGAGATTGCCACTTTCTCACTCACAGGGATAGAAGGCTGTTGGAAAGATGTAAGAGAATAGTGCAGTAGGAATAAGACATCTTTGGTTGGCAATTGCCATTAACCAAGGTGTATCAGCCTTCATGTATGCAGGATATTCTTGGGGACCAAATTAGCTTTAAGACTGGGATGTGCAGTATATATCGATAAAGATTGGAGTGGAGGATACACTTATCTAGCTGCTCCACAAGGCTTATTCTCACCTGGACAAACTGGTAGCACAGTGAGGATTATGTTTTTTGATTTCTCCAGTGCCCTCAGTACCATTCAGCCATCCCTGTTAAGTGGTAAGCTCAGAGATATGCAGGTGGATGAGTCCGTCGGGCACACCAAACTTTGTGAGACGGATACAGATCCATCTGATACCAATATGGGCAACACTAGAGCACCATAAGGAACAGTCCTGTCTCATTTTCTCTTCACTCTATAAATCTCAGACTATAAATATAAGAGCAGGTCATGTCACTTGCAGAATTTCTCAGATGATTCTGAACTTATGAAATATATTGACAGAGTGGGTGAAACAGAGTATAGGAGTCAGGTGGAGAACTTTCCTTCTTGGTGCAAAGAGAATTGTGTACATCGTACTATCAACAAAATCAAGGAACTGGTTATTGACTTTTGCTGCACCAAAAAGCCTCTATGTTTGGTCACTATTCAGAGACTGGTTATAGAGTTGGTGCACTGCTACAAGTACATGGGGGTACACATCAATAACAGGCTGGTCTGGTTCTGGTAACACAGAGGAACTATATAAGAAAGGGCTCTTTTGCCCTAGGAGACTGTTATCCTTTAATGTAGGTAGTGACATCATTCATAACTCTTCTACAATTCTGTCATGGCCAGTATGATTTTCAATGCTGTGGTGTGCTGAGCTGGTAACATCACTTCAAGAGGGGCCCACTGGACCAACAAGCTAATTAAAAGGGCAAGCTCAGTTATACGATGTACTCTCAACCCCCTTGAGGTAGTAGTGAAAAACAGAATTAAAACAAAATTAAGTGCCATTATGAGCAATCCTGCACATCCTCTCTCCAACACTAACACTGGACTTTCAGCCAATGAATTATTCAACAGAAGTGTGTCAAGAAACACAACTGGTGCTCCTTATACCAAAAGCAATATGGCTGCATAATGCCTGAAAGAAAGTTTTCTTTCTTTTTAGTTATTCTGGTGTGTGTTCAGGCCACAGTATGTGTGTATGTGTATATATATATATATGTATGTATATATATATATATGTGTGTTTTTCTTATATATAAAGAGCTTCTGTAAAAAGCCAAAGTTCATTCTTTCTTTGTTTTTTCTTTTTTTGGGAGCACGCATATGTTGTTCATGGAGCTCCCTAATATTGTTCATGTTGAGGCTAGTGCATTGTAGTCCTCACTCATAAACAGTGCATCAGTGAACAGGCTGTAGGTAATAATCAATAAAATGACATTGTGCATAAAAGATACCAAAATAAATTTTTCCTACGTGACATTTCTGGTTTCACTTTTATGATAAGATGAGAAGGTGAGACACTGGTGAGAACCATGGAGTAGACCTAGTGCTTCATCAGAACAAAAACAGTTGAGGAGAGTTCGGTATATGTTGACTATGTCCCATAGACACCTCCTATTTAGGGTGTACCAGATGGGGAAAACCAAAGTCGTGCTATATTATGCTGTATTTCTTGGCTGGTCAGAGAGTGTTTGGAAATTCCCCAGAAGTACCTGGTGACTATTGCATAGTCTGTCCAATTTAGTGATCCTCACCAAGACAAGAGGATAAAAACTGAAGTGAACTGAAGTTTTAAAGTGGCAATATTATTAAAAGCTAGAGGCGTGATAAATAGATATCATTAAGCTAACCTCTTTATTTTAAAGTATAAAACCTAAAACATAAACACCAATTATTAATAAACCTTCAGACTTTATATAACTAAAAATATATTTTAATGGTAATTCTACATGAGAAATTAAACATATATACAAAAGTATTTGCTTACCAGATACAATTGGTGCGGGTAAGACTCCAGAATGTGACAGTGTTGTTCCCTTAAAAAAAATAAAGGAAAATGACAGCGTTACTACGTGTTTAACATCAATTTAAATTTAACATAAAAAATCACAGGGTCAGTTTCAAAATTATTTCATTTATGATTGTATCATTTTATTGGAAGGTTAATTGTTTTGCCGGGGAATTAACAGAGTGCCCTTTATAGACAAACTAGATAAACATTAGGTTGTTTTTAAAAAGATTGGCTAAAATGCCCTCTTTGCTACCTCAATACTAAAACGTACTTAAGTGTGGTAAACAAGAAAGTGGATTTCAAAAGTGCAACTGATTAAAATCTTTAAAACTATTTTTCTAATGATGATCCATGACCACTTAATAGGTTACAATTATAAGGTACACTATATGCATTACAATTTTATATCTTACAATAATTGCATATGTACACTAAAGATTTCAAAATAACTCTGGAGATTGAAAAACTATTAATGCTATGAAGGTAGTTGTACAAAGAAACAAGATATTGAAAATCATGTAACATCAAGCATTATACATTATA
>JANRMT010062808.1:20650222-20711060 GCA_026402145.1 Polypterus bichir lapradei | reverse complement strand
ATTTCAGTAGTGGACACTTTGATGTTTATGAATGTTTAAACTCTCAAAAGCTGGATGTGAAGTTATCGATGAAACCGGTTGTAAGCTTATAACGCTTGACAGATGCCGAATGTCACTTCAACACAAGTCCTGCAAATACTGTCGTAATTGAAACAAACCATGAAACTGAAATCGATTATGACAGCAGCAATCCAAGCTGTGAGATTTGAAACAAGATTACTGTTCACATGGCCAACTGTAAGTTGCATGCTCAAGAGTAAGCTCAGCGCACAGCTTGGTCATATTACAACCGGAGGGCCGAACTGACAACGTGGTATACAAAGAGATCCTTAACAAATAATTATTGCCATATTTTCCCTCACTTTAAAAAGGTTAAATTTTCTTCTTAATAAAAATTTTAATGCGGGTATTTTGCTAGTATAGTGATAAGAGAAACAGCCGAGTTTAGTTTGGCATCGCTTTGGACTGCTGGAAGGAAATCAGACCACCCAGCGGAAACCCACACAGACACAGGGAGAATATGCAAGCTCCATGTAGGGAGTAAAGACGCAAACCCTGTACCACATTGCCAGCCTGTAACAGGAATTTACTCTAATGAATTTGTTTTCATTACAGAGCTTTATTTAAACACTTGTAACAAGTGAAACAGCCAGGATTCATTTTGCAAAACTGAGTCTCAAATTCGTTTGGCAGGAGATTTCATATTGTGAAATTTACTTCAAAGTGGTTTTTGGGGATCTTTAAAGTTTTTAGAGCATTGAATACTGCTGCCTTAAGACCTGTTTCACACTTCTGTGTTTTCTGCAGCTGCCTAATGCAGAAAATCTGCATCATGCCAGTAAAATCAATTATATTTTTTGAGTACATAACTGCATTTTCTCCACAAGAAATTTCACTACATATGAAACCTATTGCCATTACCTAGCAACAAAACGTTTTCTGGTTTTTGATTCCTGCACATTTGGTTGAGGTTGTGCACACCCCAAATGTCATGCAGGAACATATCAAATATTGCTTCTATTTTAGACTCATTTTTAGAATTAACATTTTCACTAAAATTGTCAAAGCAAGCATCATACTACCACAACAACTGTAATAAATGTTTCATGGCTCAACAAATATTCACACGTGACAGAATATGACTTACAATATAGTTTTTTAAGAACTTTATTTAAACATCAAATGATAGGTATACACATGCAGAATTAGTTAATGAAAACAGCCCCAGCCAGGAACTGAATTTTGCACACATTTTTGCAAAACATAACTCTAATTTTTATTGTGAATTAAGTTTTGCATGAATCACTGGCTCATAACTTATAAAACATTTAAATTAAGGAGAAGAGAAAGAGGAAGTGGGTATGTAATTTCTTTAGTACTAAACTAAAAGTAACTGACTAGTAGAATCAAAAAAAGAAGCAGATAATGACATTTAAGTCCTTCTCTTGTATATAAAAATACATACTGTTAAGTATGGTGATGTGTGATCATGTTTTTGCAGCTTAAGCCATTAATGATTTTCTCAAGAACACTTGTGGACTAGGGATGCTTATGAGCCAACCCCAAAAACAAACTAAGACACAGCAGAACCAAAACGACCAAACAAAAAAGAGGGTTCATTTGACAACAAAAAGAAAAAATCACAGAAGTAAAAATGGTTCAATACACAAAAGGAACAAAACAAGAAAATAGTTAAGTATGAACTTACACTTATACCAGAGTGGTCCATAACTAAACCACAGGGTGGCAGGCCTACTAGGCATTGTAAGACACTAACCTCCTACCCCCCTTTTTAAATTGTACCACTTTCCATGTCATTCTGTCAGCACAGCCCTGGTTTATCACTAATTCCCAACTCCTAGCACAGCATGAGACAATAAAGAAGCAGCTTTTAAGCCTGGAGCCAGGATAACTACTTGATAAAACATATTAAGCAATTTGTGGTTACATGGTAACCAACCTAAAAGTTTAAGTGTTATATTGGCTGAATTCCCCCTAGTGGCATCAGGTGCTCACTTACTGTATGTTCTCTGCATTAGATGTATTGGGGCCAGCCAGACTGGCTTTTGTCCATGGTATTCTTGCAAGGTCCCTATAGTGGCTCAGGAAACAAACAGAAATAAAACTATTAATCTTGAGCCTTGCCCAACCTAAGTTAATGCTGGTAATGCCCCCTCCAGATCTTCTGTGGCAAATGGATTGTAGTCCTGCTTTGAGATGGGTAAGTGTGAGCAGGGCGTATGTTTTTATTTTCAATCATATTAATAATTACACTCAATATTACAGTATAAAGTAAATGACCATCAAAAATGATATACAGTTGAATTGATGGAAAACAAGCAAAACTGAAGATACTCTTAATTCTAAATTACATATTCATTTTTTTACACTGTAATAACTCACCAGCACTGCTCTGCCTACTTGAATGGGATAACAAGCTGAGACGCTTCTCAAGTTCCAGAGCTTCATGTGTAATCCTATCTTCCATGTATGCTGGATTAATATTGGGATCTAAAGTAAAAAAGAGACTTAATATTTATAACTAATAGTTGCTAAAGTTCTAATACAACCAACAACATACATGCATGTCAGTAAAGCTCACTGACTAGAATTAACTAATGTCACAAAAAATAAAATTATAACTGCATTAAAAGAAAAAAACATTTTTTTGTGTTTTAATCTCCAAATTTTTAAAGTTGCAGAATGTTTTACTTTGGGATTATATGTTTTCTCTGTTTACCAGCACCAGGGCTTAATGTAGGAGCAGCATCATTTTCTCAATATTCAATGTATTGGTTCACTGATCAATTGCTATACTTGATCCCAACACAGCAACAAGAGAGAGAACCATCTTCTTCTGGTATACCATTTGGAAAACTGTAGTAAATGTAGTGGAGTTTTTTCTTTTTTTAGCTATGACTTTTATTTTGACACTTTTTCATAAACCTTAGATTAAAGCTCTGCATAAACTCATTCGTGGGAGGATGTAATTGCCTTAGAGCTTCCACAGACCTCTAGTACAGGTATAATGTATACTCATTTATAGAAGCCCTGTTCTACACACATTCAATAACTGCAATTCACACCAGCATTTGTGAAGCAGTAGTAGTTTGTTTATTTATCAAATCTGTGCCCTGACCTAAACAAAGAAGAATAGAAGCTCTCTATTATCCTCAAAAACAACACAAAAGAAAAAATATTCAATGTCATGGTTTTCAGCAAGTCAACTGCTCCAAAAACAGAGGCAAAGTAGTTGCTGTCATATTGAAAATCTTATAGCTATCACAGCTGTTGGGGACTGTGTTTGTCCACTTCACAGTATAGGATACCACTAAACACTTTATATATAATTTACACAAATTTTTTAGCAATATTTCATTTAATTTGAAAAACTTAAAACAGGCAATGCAGGTTTTAATTATTTGGACAATCTTTCGTCCTTGTCATCAGGAATGCTTTTAAATTTAGTGAATGTATCACTCAGTCACTCAAGAAATTCTGTTTCCATTTGCTGTGAACATTATTATCTCTGCACTTGTTCACTCACACAGTATAGGCGAACCTTGTACAAATGAGTACACAAAAAAGTGTCACAAGAATTCTATTGACATTTTTACATTTCAACATTCAGCAATCCCTCCTTAGAGGTTATTTTCATTTTGAAACAGTTCATATTGCTTTTTAATTATCATTTGATATATGTAATAGGTAGGTCAGCACTAGTTTGCAGAAGTGACAATTATGCTGTACACAGTTTATTACACTAATAAACCAATCATCACTCCTCATCCTGCGATAAACTGGTGCCTACTACAAATTAAATGTTTTTTGGGCTTGCGCACAAACTGTTTTTTTTGTTTTTTTAGTGTGTGTTTTAGTTACTGCAATAACCATGCTTCCCTCTTGGTGTCACAACACTCTGACACTCTCTCTGATCTCTCATTTACCATCTGTACACAGTTTATAAAATGCAAAGTTGACTGACTCACATACTCATCAATAAAAATACAATTGCTATTGTTTAATTTTACAAATACACTAAGAAATTTTGATATATTAATATTCAGGGGCAAAACCAACTGCTACAATAGAAAAACTAAATGTTGCAAAATCTAAAAAATGCTTTCACTGGTTTGACTGAATTTTGGTGACATTAAAGCAAAAAAATTAAGTGTCATGTGTTTTTTTGTCAGCTTTCAAGCTCAACTCCATTACAGTAAATGGAGAAAAATACCTTCCAGTTATGACCATTACGCGTAGAATTTCGAAATGAAACCTGCCCAACTTTTGTAAGGAAGCTGTAAGGAATGAGCCTGCCAAATTTCAGCCTTCTACCTACACGGGAAGTTGGAGAATTAGTGATGAGTCAGTCAGTCAGTCAGTCAGTCAGTGAGGGCTTTGCCTTTTATTAGTATAGATTAACTGACTACAACCTATTGCACGTTATGTTTCACTATGCAAAGTTTTTAAAGACATTGTAACCTTTTTTGCCCAGTGGTTTGGTAGGATGAAAGTTATTCAGTAACACAAATAACAAACTTTACACTATAATGAAATGCTGTTTTCAAGTTTACCACAATGAGTTAATATTAAAAAAACAAGAGGGGATACTCAAAAAACAGCACCCTTTTGATGTAACAATAAGTGTCAATACAGTTTTATCTATTTACTGTATTCATCCATAAATTATTAGCTTCTATGAATTAACTAAAGTGCAATTTTTGGCAATTATTTATAAATAAAATTACAAGCCATTTGGAGGTCAGTTTGTTTGTTTGCTAACCATGCAAAAATGGTAAACTAATTTCAAGTTTTGCATGTTCCTTGTCGTTGATCCAACTTAAAATATAGGCTATACATTATGTTGTATCAGAAACAGGGGTTATAATAGGAAGGGGGAAACTAGAAAAAAAAGTGCCTATACTGGGACTACAATTCTCATCAGGCAGCACAAGTGCACTGGAGTGAGGATATCATCCCCAGCTTGCACAGTTTTGTAGCAGCCAATGTAGAATCTTGTCTAAGTCCAAAGGCACATATATCATTTTATCCTCAATTAATCTGGATAACAATTTTATAACTTTTTTCTAGGAGTACCTTTTTCGTCTCATTGTGGGTTGTATTTAGCAATATTGAATTTTCAAAAGACAGTCTTTGGCCCAATTATTTATAACCAGGGAACGCCAAACCATACCTTTCTGTAGTTTATAATAAATCAAGTTTTATTTGATACTAGCAAAATACCCGCGCTTCGCAGCAGAGAAGTAGTGTGTTAAAGAAGTTATGAAAAAGAAAAGGAACCATTTTAAAAATACCGTAACATGATTGTCAATGTAATTGTTTTGTGTTATGAGTCTTGCTGTCATCAAGGATTTGATTATGATTATTTCTTTCAATCAGGTTCGTATTTGGAGGATGTGTCGTGTTCAAGTTACATTCCGTGTTTGTCTAGTCTATCCCTGACCATCTCATCTTCGTTGTCAATCGTTGTAAAGATAACAGGTTTCATTTATCGAAGTGATCACCACCCAAATCGGTACTCATGAATCTAAGATGTTTAACAGGAATTCCCGGTATTAAGTTGTGGATTTGCCTTCGAATATTTAGCGGCAGTGTGTCTATGAACGTAATTTAAACTTAAGCTTTACACCTTGCTTTCCTATTGATATGTCTACAAAGGCTTGTTCAGCGTCAGAGGGTTGTTCCTGTCCTACTGCATCAGTAAACAGCTCATCTTCCTCTTTATCTGAGACATCACACACTGCATGCACGGGTTTACCTTTCCCAGTCCTGCAAACTTTAGCGAAGTGCTTCAATTTACCACATTTATTACACTGTCTTCCTTTAGCTTGACATTGACTTTTTCCACCGTGTGCTTTGTTTCCGCAGTAGGTGAACTTATGAATATGCGTGTATGCGTCAGTCGCTTCATATTCTATTGCTGCCGTCTCAATTGTGTAATGGGTTTTTTGTTCAGCGATCTTTGGAGCTCTTGCTTTTTGCCTAAGTACTGCGTTCACAGTCAGTTTACGTGAGCCGTTTGGAGTACATGCATCGAAGGTTCTCAGCTGTGCTTGTGCTATCTCGTGCGCTCTTGCGATGTCCAAGGCTTTATTTAATGTTAGCTCAGACCTGGCACTTAAAGGTTTCTCTTGCACTTTTGCTGAGTTTGTTCCAAACACTAGTCTATCCCTGACCATCTCATCTTCGTTTGCATAAGCACAGTCCTTCACCAGCAATTTTAACTCTGTTACAAAGTGATCAAAAGTCTCGTTCATACCCTGCATCTTCTCATTAAACTTGTATCTCGCGAATATTGTATTCATCTTAGGCATGACAAACGCCAGCGGCAGCGTGTCTATGAACTTAATTTAAACTTAAGCTTTACACCTTGCTTTCCTATTCGTTTGCATAAGCACAGTCCTTCACCAGCAATTTTAACTCCGTTACAAAGTGATCAAAAGTCTCGTTTATACCCTGCGTCTTCTCATTAAACTTGTATCTCGCGAATATTGTATTCGTCGTAGGCATGACAAACGCCAGCAGTAGCGTGTCTATGAACTTAATTTAAACTTAAGGTTTACACTGTGCTTTGTTTCCGCAGTAGCTGCACTTATGAATATGCTTGTATGCGTCACTCGCTTCATATTCTTTTGCTGCCTTCTCAATTGTGTAATGCGTTTTTTGTTCAGCGCTCTTTGGAGCTCTTGGTTGTTCTCTGCGTACTGCGTTCACAGTCAGTTCATGTGAGCTGCTCGGAGTATTTGCATCGAAGGTTCTCAGTTGTGCTTGTGCTATCTCGTGCGATATTGCGATGTCCACGGCTTTATTTAATGTTAGCTAAGACCCGGCACTTAAAAGTTTCTCTCGCACTTTCGCTGCGTTTGTGCCAAACACTAGTCTATCCCTGACCATCTCATCTTCGTTTGCATAAGCACAGTCCTTCACCCGCGAATATTTAGCGGCAGCGTGTCTATTGGATTGCCACTGACGGACGGCCTTATATGGGCAGGCAGTCAATTACGTGAGAGGCGTGCTGATGGAGGATGCAACTCCGCCTCACATGGCAACCGAGCTGCAGGCTATGGCCGTATATATATACGTAAGTAGGTTCCAGTTATGACCGTTATGCGTAGAATTTCGAAATGAAACCTGTCTAACTTTTGTAAGTAAGCTGTAAGGAATGAGCCTGCCAAATTTCAGCCTTCTACCTACACAGGAAGTTGGAGAATTAGTGATGAGTCAGTGAGTCAGTCAGTCAGTGAGGGCTTTGCCTTTTATTAGTATAGATAACACTTTTCAATAATTGTCATAATAGTAAATTAAACTGAAAATATAATTTTAAAATATTCAACTGCTACGCATATTAGAAAACAATTCAAGAAATATGGCAAAATTGCCAAGCTTCATCTTGAAATGGCCCCTAATCCGGGGTACAATGACACTGTTCTTTTCCAAAATAACATCCAACCTGAATATGAAAAAGATTATTTCTTTGTAATAGAACCATTGACAGGCTGACATAATGATGGATGCTTCAAAGATACACATTATTAAAAACACATTTGGAAGAAAAAACAAAGCCTATTTAATCTTTACAATTGTAACTGTTCTATTATTTAACAGGTACAATATTTATTCAATGGGACAAAATGTATCTAACAATCAGAAACACTAATCTAAAACACATTGTTTCACAAAAAACATACTGAAATTAACTAATAGAATCCATCAGTTTCTAGAGTATTGCCACAATAAGCTTTTTGTTATGTTAATTTTCAGAGCTGAGTACCAAAAGGAAACAAAATGTACAGTATATTCTGCAATTATAATGAAGTTGAGGTGTTGTGGTGACACATAAAGAAGCTTTGCGAGCTCACAGCACTTCGGACCCATGTTTCAATACAAACTTGCGTATGGCTGTGCAGACTACCTGACATACCAAAAATGCTGTTAGTTTGATTAGATAGGCTAAATATCTCTTGTATTATTACAACATTCCCTCACAGACATAATCATTGTTTTGTAACAGTTGGCAACCATAATCCTGAGAAAAGAAAAAATAGATAAATTCATGAATAAGAACCTAGGTTTTAGTCAATAATCATTAACCCCTTATGCCTTAAGTTGTTTTTGGAAGTAATGCGCCTAAATCACATACCCAAAAAATGAATGGCTATTATTCTGCTTATGTAATGAAAGCAGGGCTGCAACGATTAGTCGACATAACCGACGACATTGACTAAAAAAAATCGTCAACACGTATTTTTTATTGTCGACGCGTCATAAACAGAACCTTCAATAGAGGCTCCAGTCACAAAGAACCACATTGGTTTTTGTAACTGCAATGCACTACATGAACGTCTGGGGGCAGTATCGTTTGTTATTGTTTCTCAAGACTTCACACAGTCCTACCAACGAACGTCTGAGGAGAAGAAAAATGTAGAGGAAAATAAATGTGGTTGCAATGGCGAGTCAGATAGAGGAGGGGGAAGGAGATGGAAAACAATTGAGACAGAAACTTTCTAAAGTGAGGGAGCACTTCACTGAAAAAGAAAAAAAAGTTGAATGCAGATTATGTAAAGCGGAGCTTTCTTTTCACGTCAGCACCATCGCGATGCATGAGCATCTGAAACGAATGCATCCTGCAGATGTGATGCCGCCATCTCTTGAGAATTTATGCTGCTGCTGTTAGTTAGTTAGTTAGTTAGGGTCAGATCGGGAGGGGAGGGAGAGCATGAACGAGAGAAAAAAAGCTAACTTTTACAAGTAACAAATTTACACCCAATCTGATCGTTTTCAAATAATACTGCATTAGTGCGATGAAGTTTTCTGATTGGTACTATTCAGGTCATACAATAAATTCTTCAAAATGTCACATATATTTGTCTTTCTTTTTTTTTCCCCCGGTGCTACGCGCGGACACCAGAAGGCGTGAGCTTATTCAGTGTTAGCAGCAGCACGCAGGTGGCCGGTTGCTTGTGCTATAACAAGTTGACCTGGCGGCGATCAAAGCATATGTACTGTGCAAGGCATGTACGCGGTCCACTGAGAAAAGAAGAGCATTCATGGCACAATTTGCAGAGGAACATTCTTTCCTCTTCATGTCCTGGAGTCCTGTGCGGACTGGGCAAGATCGGGGGAAAAAAAAACGCGGTCATTGATTACAACCACAAGAAAGTATGCGAATGAATATGAATAATGTTGCATCCGTGCCACAATGTTTCCCGAAATGTACTATAAGGTCATAAATTAATAATTCCAAATATCATACATACCTATAGTGGTGTGAAAAACTATTAGCCTCCTTCCTGATTTCTTATTCTTTTGCATGTTTGTCACACAAAATGTTTCTGATCATCAAACACATTTAACCATTAGTCAAATATAACACAAGTAAACACAAAATGAGTTTTTAAATGATGGTTTTTATTATTTAGGGAGAAAAAAAAATCCAAACCTACATGGCCCTGTGTGAAAAAGTAATTGCCCCCTGAACCTAATAACTGGTTGGGCCACCCTTAGCAGCAATAACTGAAATCAAGCGTTTGCGATAACTTGCAATGAGTCTTTTACAGCGCTCTGGAGGAATTTTTGCCCACTCATCTTTGCAGAATTGTTGTAATTCAGCTTTATTTAAGGGTTTTCTAGCATGAACCGCCTTTTTAAGGTCATGCCATAGCATCTCAATTGGATTCAGGTCAGGACTTTGACTAGGCCACTCCAAAGTCTTCATTTTGTTTTTCTTCAGCCATTCAGAGGTGGATTTGCTGGTGTGTTTTGGGTCATTGTCCTGTTGCAGCACCCAAGATCACTTCAGCTTGAATTGACGAACAGATGGCCGGACATTCTCCTTCAGGATTTTTTGGTAGACAGTAGAATTCATGGTTCCATCTATCACAGCAAGCCTTCCAGGTCCTGAAGCAGCAAAACAACCCCAGACCATCACACTACCACCACCATATTTTACTGTTGGTATGATGTTCTTTTTCTAAAATGCTGTGTTCCTTTTACGCCAGATGTAACGGGACATTTGCCTTCCAAAAAGTTCAACTTTTGTCTCCTCAGTCCACAAGGTATTTTCCCAAAAGTCTTGGCAATCATTGAGATGTTTCTTAGCAAAATTGAGACGAGCCCTAATGTTCTTTTTGCTTAACAGTGGTTTGCATCTTGGAAATCTGCCATGCAGGCCGTTTTTGCCCAGTCTCTTTCTTATGGTGGAGTCGTGAACACTGACCTTAATTGAGGCAAGTGAGGCCTGCAGTTCTTTAGACATTGTCCTGGGGTCTTTTGTGACCTCTCGGATGAGTCGTCTCTGTGCTCTTGGGGTAATTTTGGTCGGCCGGCCACTCCTGGGAAGGTTCACCACTGTTCCATGTTTTTGCCATTTGTGGATAATGGCTCTCACTGTGGTTCGCTGGAGTCCCAAAGCTTTAGAAATGGCTTTATAACCTTTACCAGACTGATAGATCTCAATTACTTCTGTTCTCATTTGTTCCTGAATTTCTTTGGATCTTGGCATGATGTCTAGCTTTTGAGGTGCTTTTGGTCTACTTCTCTGTGTCAGGCAGCTCCTATTTAAGTGATTTCTTGATTGAAACAGGTGTGGCAGTAATCAGGCCTGGGGGTGGCTACGGAAATTGAACTCAGGTGTGATACACCACAGTTAGGTTATTTTTTAACAAGGGGGCAATTACTTTTCACACAGGGCCATGTAGGTTTGGATTTTTTTTCTCCCTAAATAATAAAAACCATCATTTAAAAACTGCATTTTGTGTTTACTTGTGTTATATTTGACTAATGGTTACATGTGTTTGATGATCAGAAACATTTTGTGTGACAAACATGCAAAAGAATAAGAAATCAGGAAGGGGGCAAATAGTTTTTCACACCACTGTATGTCTCTATTTTTTGTCAGTGCAGCTTTGACATCACGGGCCTTAACTAATAAAAGTGTATATTTGCTGTTTGCTGAAATTGTGATATGGTCAATAAAAAGTGAAATAATCTGTCTGTGAACATTGTTGGAAAAAATTAATTTTGCCCTGCATGAAATAGATATCTTAAATGACATGCCAAATTTATAGTTTGTTAGTATAAAATCTGTGGTGGGGATAAAAAGTGAGTTCTAAAGAATTCATCCTAAGTGTATGTACAGCAAACTTCTGACATCAACTGTATATCACTCTAAAGCTTGAAGCAAACAATTTATAACTATGTACGTATAATTATGTTCTCATCCAAACTTTTACTTTCAAAATTATTGCCCTTATCAGTCTTTACTAGAGACAGAGAAACCTTACATTTTCTACAAAAGATTGGGGTTTTGTGCGGCAATTTAGACATCTTCATCTTCCTTCTGTTGTAGTTTCCCCATAAATGTTTAGTGTCTTTTTATTTATTTGTGTTTTATTTTGTTGCTTTTCTTCCATGTCAAATCAGGAATAAACAAAGACATACATATATGATCATAACAGCTTTTTCCAGTGCTAGGTGGCAAAGCTTTTCCTGGCAGCCCTAGGCATAGGGCAAGAAACAGCCCTGAACAGGGAACACATATACAGCTAAACCATTCACACAAGGGCCAATCAACCTAAATGGCATATGTTTGTCATGCAATTTGAAAATGGGCATACTCAGAATCAGTGGAGTGAAACAGTGACACTTGATTGAAGGGGGCGGGGGGGGATTCCCCATGTGAAACTATGAGTAGTGGCATGAAACGTGAACTTAAATTTAGTGAAACGTGGCTAACAACTACCATCCCAGATGCTAATGTGGAGCTACCCGGGTTTAGCACAGTTAGAGCGGACAGAGACGCAAGTACCTGCGGGAAGAAGAAAGGAGGAGGACTCGCTCTCTATGTCAATACAAAGTGGTGCAACTCAGGACATGTAAACGTTAAAATCTCCACTTGCTGCAGGGACATCGAACTGTTGGCCGTAAGTCTGCGTCCCTATTACTTGCCCAGAGAGTTTGGACACGTGATTGTTGTTATTGTTTACATCCCCCCTCAAGGGAACGCGGAGATAGCGAGTGACATCATCCATTCCGCAGTTGCTAAGTTACAAACGCAGCACCCTGAGGCACTTGTGCTAATCGCTGGAGACTTTAACCATGTAACGCTGGACAAAACATTACCTGTCTTCTCCCAGTATGTGGATTGTAACACCAGGGGAAACAGGACTATCGACCTACTGTATGCAAACGTTAAAGACACATACAGCGCCACCCCGCTGTCTGCGCTTGGGAAAGCAGATCATAACCTGGTTCTGCTTCAGCCTCAATACAAACCAAGAGTGAGGGTGCTACCTACAACCACACGCTCATTCAGGAAGTGGTCCCCTGAGGCAGAGCAGGCTCTGAGAGACTGCTTTGGAACTACAGACTGGGATATATTCCTGGGGTCACATAGTGAGAACATTGAAGAGGCTGTTGAATGCACAACTGATTACATCAACTTCTGTATGGACATTGTAGTTCCAGTAAGAACAGTACGCTGCTATGCTAACAACAAGCCATGGGTTACAAGTGACATCAAGGGCCTTTTGAACCAGAAGAAAAGGGCTTTTAAAGGTGGTGATCAGCATGAGCTCAAGCGCGTGCAGAAGGAACTCCGAGTCCAACTCAGGGCGGCGAAAGAGCAGTACAGGAGAAAGCTGGAGCAGAAGTTGCAGAACAACAGCATGAAGGAAGTGTGGGATGGGATGAAGATTATCACTGGCTGCAGCTCGAAGCGGGGTGCCGCCATCGAGACAGACGTGGAGAGAGCTAACCAAATGAACAACTTCTTTAATAGGTTTGATCACCCTAACCCACTCTCACCTCGGAGTACTGCATCCTCCAACCATCCTTCTGCTGATACCAGCATAGGTGAGACATCCCCACCCACAATTACAGCATCCCATGTGAGCAGAGAGCTGAAAAGACTTCGTGCCAGCAAAGCAGCGGGTCCAGATGGTGTATCGCCATGACTGCTGAAGGCCTGTGCGTTGGAATTGGGGAGTCCTCTACAGCGCATCTTCAACCTGAGCCTGGAACAGGGGAGAGTCCCAAGGCTTTGGAAAACATCTTGTATCACCCCTGTCCCAAAGGTATCACGTCCTAGTGAGCTGAATGACTTCAGGCCTGTTGCTCTGACGTCACATCTGATGAAGACCATGGAGCGGCTGCTGCTTCACCACCTGAGGCCACAGGTCCGCCACGTCCTCGACCCTCTGCAGTTCGCATACCAGGAGAAGGTGGGAGCGGAGGATGCCATCATCTATATGCTACACCGATCCCTCTCCCACCTGGACAGAGGCAGTGGTGCTGTAAGAATTATGTTTTTGGACTTCTCTAGCGCCTTCAACACCATCCAACCTCTGCTCCTTAGAGACAAGCTGACTGAGATGGGAGTAGACTCACACCTGGTGGCATGGATTGTGGACTATCTTACAGACAGAACTCAATATGTGCGTCTTGGGAACTGCAGGTCTGACATTGTGTTCAGCAATACAGGGGTGCCGCAGGGGACTGTACTTTCTCCAGTCCTGTTCAATCTATATACATCAGACTTCCAATATGACTCAGAGTCCTGTCACGTGCAAAAGTTCGCTGATGACACTGCTATTGTGGGCTGCATCAGGAGTGGGCAGGAGGAGGAGTACAAGAAGCTAATCAAAGACTTTGTTAAATGGTGCGACACAAACCACTTACATCTTAACACCAGCAAAACCAAGGAGCTGGTGGTGGATTTTAGGAGGCCCAGGCCCCTCATGGACCCTGTGATCATCAGAGGTGACTGTGTGCAGAGGGTGCAGACCTATAAATATCTGGGAGTGCAGCTGGATGACAGATTGGACTGGACTGCAAATATTGATGCTCTATGTAAGAAAGGTCAGAGCAGACTATACTTTCTGAGAAGGTTGGCATCCTTCAACATCTGCAGTAAGATGCTGCAGATGTTCTACCAGACGGTTGTGGCGAGTGCCCTCTTCTACGCGGTGGTGTGCTAGGGTGGCAGCATAAAGATGAAAGACGCCTCACGCCTGGACAAACTTGTTAAGAAGGCAGGCTCTATTGTAGGAGTAAAGTTGGACAGTATAACATCTGTGGCAGAGCGACGGGCATTAAGCAAACTCCTGTCAATCATGAATAATCCACTGCATCCGCTGAACAGTGTCATCTCCAGGCAGAGGAGTAGCTTCAGTGACAGACTTTTGTCACTGTCCTGCTCCACTGACAGACTGAGGAGATCGTTCCTCCCCCACACTATGTGACTCTTCAATTCCACCCGGGGGAGTAAATGCTAACATTTTTTTTTTTTTCATTTTTATTACTATTTAATTTAATAGTGTTTCTTTGTATCAGTATACTGCTGCTGGATTATGTGAATTTCCCCTTGGGATTAATAAAGTATCTATCTATCTATCTATCTGATGGAATACAAATACATTCAATTGAAGAGTGGTGCCCTGTGAAAGTCTGTGCAATGTAATTCAGTGACATTCGATCATAGAGGGGGAGGTTGTTCTCACATGAAAATCTGAGCAGGTAGAGTTCAATGCGATTTCATCAGTACTGTCGGAAGTTGAAACTGGAAGCGCATCTCTCAGTAAACTAACACAGGAAAAACTTTCATCAGACAGCATTCAGATATGGTAACTGAACCCATGACACTTGAAATGTAAAACTGTACACTGTGACACTTCAAAGTTATACTATAAGCAGTAGTTTCAAATCAAGAGAAGTACTTCAGCAAATGTGTCATTCTGCCAAAACTGTGACTCAAGGTCCAACTAAGTGCAGTCTCACAGAAACTTTGTGTGTAAAGGTGCATAAAGTTGAGATTTCACATATGCAATTGATTTCCTGCCTTTTACACACAGCTGTGACATGTAGTATGAATGACCAATCATAGACAACTATACACCACTGGATTGCTCTGGACCTCAGCTATTCAATGGTAGTGGGCCTTTTACTGTAAATGGCTCGAAATAGGTGGGATCTTTGAAAAAAGCAGATTCATGCAGCTGTCACGCGCTGCTCACTTTGGCATATGCAGTACATGTGCAAATCTCATATTTTACTAATGAAAGAGACAACAACATGGAAAGTTATGATTTATTTTAAAGAAGACATCCTTGGATTGTAAAAACACCATTATCGGTTTTGATTGACTTGTGGGTTTATTGCAGCATGCACAAACAACTTGCATAAGTGGCTATGCTAATTAAAAATGAATGTCTGAGTGAAATGACAACCTATCAGGATGTAGTGATTTTTGAGTTTTTTGCACACAGATTTTTACTTGTTTACTCATTTGTGTTACTTTTGATCATTTTCAGTATTAAATTTTGATTAGCGTTTTCAGCTTTATACTTGTATACTTATATGGTTTGACCTTCTGGTATTTTGATCACTGCCTTATTTACTTAGCACTTATTTCCTTTTAAATTTTCTGATTACTATGCCTTCCCCTGTCATTTCCTCACAGCAGAACACAAGACATGAGACTTTTCCTGGCGTAGTTATTTGCATAACTGACACAAGTTAAAAGGACATTAATATGTCTTTTTAACATGTACTTTGCCCCAAAGGATATGAATTTGGATTTGAAAAACCACATGGATTGCAGGCTCATGTTTCAGTGTTTATGCACAGTGAAACAATAAGCATATCACTTGACATGTCTGTGCTCAGATTATGGATTCAGAAAGTATTCAGACTCCTTCATTCTTTTCATTTTTGCAATGTTGCAGACTAATGTTAAAATCATTTAAATTCATTTTTCTTCAACATCAAGTAACACTCAATTCCCCACAATGACAAAGCAAAAACAGAATTTTAAAAGTTTTTCAAAATTCACTAAAAAATAAAAAACTGAAATGTCACATTGACACAAGCATTTATGCCATTTGGTATGACACTTGAAATGTGGCACAGGTACATCCAACAGTAATCTTGTTATTGAAAAACAGCAAATACATCACACTGCTCATTTAAGAGAACTTTGCAAGAAGCTGAAGTAGAGGGGTTGACTGATCTATCAATACTGAGAAAAAATGTTACCATTACATGCTTTCAAACTTCTCTGGTAGATATCACAATGAACAGTTAATTTGAACAGTCTCAAATTTCTATACACCCTCCTAGAATCTTACTGTAAATTTTTAAATCATTGGAGTTGATATACAAGGTACTTTTAACTTTTGTAGAAACTGACTTAGTTTTATTTGGAGTAACCACGTTGATACAGGCTGCAACAGACACAGTGATGATTGAAAAACTGAAAATCTTTTATATGTATTGCATTAACATCTACTCCAAATGCAATGACTAAATTGAGGATATAGACATTTTTTTAGTAGAGGATGACAGATAATGCTTAGGCCATATCATGAATTTATGCATCCTCAACAATCCAAATATTTTGAAAAGAAACTGACATAAATACAGTAACTGTAAAAAAGTCAAATCAAGCCAGCATTTCAAGAGATATTGGAGTCGATGAATCAACTCAGCTGGGATGGATAAGTAAGTCCAAGTTGTGCAGGTTTTTAGAAAATGTGAATACTGACTTTGGGTATGACCAAAAATGCATATTGCAGATGGCAACATCTTAGGCAGATGCTGTTAATGTGGTTGTCGGCATGTGTCTAAATTTAATGAATATAGATTTGTAATTTTCTTTGGAAAACCATGTGTTTTAAAGAAAAGCACCATAGCATTACATATAAATACAGTATATATTTCTATAGTTGATCCAATAATTACTACAGTATGTAGACATTCATCAAAATAGAAAAGCTATATACGATTAGTTATACTATGACCAGAGATTGGAAAAATTCCAAAAAGATTATGTGCATCTTATTCATGGTCAAGCCTTAACTTCTGAACCAAATATCCCCATTTCCCACATTAAGGGTTTATTTTTGTAGATTTTCATCAAAGACAAACAATCTCTGAAAAACTGATTTTGGTACTACTGGAAAATAAGCAAAATAAAATATTTATAACCAACACTACCTTATCCTTAACATTAAACATTAAGTCACAACCCAACCATTAAATTTTTTCATTAGCTATTGCAATTTATACACGGGCACCAACCATTCAAAATCCATTTTAAGATCCTTTCATTTTTAAAATACTTTAAATGATCATGACAAATGTTTAAATAATGGCACTGTTGTTATTTTTTCATGCAGTGCTTTAATTAAGAAGGAAAATCAGTTTATCAATTAGTAGTAGCATAGTCTATGCTATTTATTGGAACAAAACATAAGCATAAATATTGTCTGCAAAGTAATGTGCAAAAAATGCTACAATAATACAATGTCATATGGGGGAACACAGGGAAATACCAGAGTATCATACATGATAGATTCTCTATATTTAGAAGAATACTACATATTAAACATGCTTCTCAATACTTTCTAAATCACATAAATATGCTTTAAAGAATTTATCAAAATACCTTTAGTCCTCCACAGACGGCACAGGAAGAAAACAAAGCTCTTGATATTCCTGGCTGTGGACTGCATATTTCACAGGGGTCTGCTGAAGCACTAGTAGATGCTGCTGTTTCACCACTTTCACATTCCAGCACCTGTCCCTGTGGCTTTGCAGCTGTCCACCTTGGAACAAAATCTACGTATGTTTCATCTGAGTCTCTGGACGTTTTATGGCTAGAAGATGCTGTCAGTCTTCTGTCAGGACTTTGGTGGGATATTGTTATTTTTGTGTCAGCCATACCATGAAGAACTGTGGTGGAGGACTGGTCCTTTACTAAAGTAGAATCCAAGTTCTTGTAAAGCACTTCCCTGGTAGAAGGTGTATGTAGTAAACTCCGAGGTGTGTCATACACATTCCTGCAAATACTGGGAATTTGATACTCAGATCCTAAACCCCTCTGAGGCTCTGAGGGTTGGCAACTGCACAAACTCTGATCTGAAGCAAGGTTCAGTGGCAGGCTAAGTAATGATCCATATTCCTCACCAGGGCAGATGTCAAGGCTGCCAGTATAGGAAGAGAAACTTCCAGAATAAGATGAATGACTTCCAGTAGCAATTCCACTATCTGAAGAACTCTGACGGCCAATTTCCTGCAGTTTCCTGGAACGTGGGGGCTTCGGTGGTGGCTTAGATCCACGCAGAACTTCAGCATATAATTTTTCCTCTGCAGTATTCATGCTTTTAACTGTAGCAAGTCCATGAGTTTCCACTGAAGTGGTACTGCCTATTGCAGGTTCAGGCCAGATTGTCAATCTGCTACCAATGCTGGTATCTGAGTGGCTTGTGTCGGATGATGAACTGGACAAACTTCTGTCATCTCCTGTTGGAACAGAATTATGGTAGTATTACATAAAATGAAAACAAAAACCATAACATGAACAGCTAGTCCAGAAAAAAACGTAGGCTAAAATATGTGTTGTTATTTTATTACAGGAACCTACTGTATATATAAACATAAGAAAATGTTTTGCTGAAAACAGTTTATTCATTCTAAAATAACTTTTACTGGTGGAAGGTAAAGAGGCCATTTGGACTCTAAAGTCCAGCCTCTATTATGATTATCCAATTTATTTATTATCTGAAAAGTACAAAGGTACATTGGTTTGAAATCTAGGTTCACATATTGGCCTGTGAGCCACAGTTTGTGCGGTGTTTGCAATTTCTGCTTTTGTTTGTGCAGATGTGATCAAGAAAGCATTTATTTCTCCATTTATTACAGTTATCCTGCCATGTCCCAAAGACTTGTGTGGCCTAAAATAAGTGAATGTGGATTTCGAAGTTTGTTTGTGCCCAGCATCCAATGATATTATGAAAGGTTCTGATCACCATGACTATGAACTGAACTAAGCAGGTTTCAAATATTATATTGATATTCCTTCTTTGGTGCTTCTGAATTAGGCTGACCAGATGTCATGGTTCCAAAATTGGACACAATTAATTAAACCAGCAAGTGTGCTAGACACAAATTAAATAAAAGAGCGTGGGGTGTATGTCCTCCTTGTAGCTCTGTGAAGTTTGTAAAAATGTACGTAAAAACAAAAATCATTTAGAGGAGGCTGGGATTACGATGGAGTTCACTGAGCTTTTTAAAAAAGTAGATAAAATCGCTAAGTCAGCTGAGACTAAAATGGGACAAAACAGAACAGTTAGTTAAATCCTAGGACACATAACACAAAAATGGATGTCTGGTGAGCCTATTTTGAATCTCAATTTGGTTATTGTCTAAGTATTTTTTGCATGTTTTCTCAATATTGGCATGGGTTTTTCCTCTGGGTACTTCACATCTCCTCCCCTATTAAATGACAGCTATCAAGGACCCCCTAAAATGGGCAGAAGCCCATTAAAGAAATGGTTCCAGATGCTTCCAGGATACACCCCGATTCCTTGCAACCACAAAACTGGATTATGTGTTTTATATTAATAGATACAAGATTATTACTTAAAAAATGAAAAATATACTGTGTTTCTTGGGAAAATATAAGTAATACAGGTGATGGAAAGAACTCTTTGTTAGGTCTTAGGTGGTGAAAGAAGAGGCTATTGCATCTTATTACACTGGCACAGAACAACTGACCTTTCACACTTGAGGGGATGCAGATACTCTATACACATTTTATGTTAAACATTGAGAATGAATGCACGCTAAGGATAAATTATAGGTGCACAATTCTTTTAGCTAGTACAACAATGAGTAGGTCTACAATATGAATGAGGGACACAAACTGGTCATCAATGCAAAGCATGGGTGTTTTACCAGCTAAACATTGATAATGGAAATTTTCACCCCCTTTTTTCAGAACACAAAAGCACTTGCAAACATGACCTGTAATGGAAAACCTAGAAAGGTAAGATTATTATACAGTGGAACCTCGGTTTTGCGAGCATAATTCGTTCCGGAAACGTGCTCGCAGTCCAAAGCACTCGTATATCAAAGTGAATTTCCCCATAAGAAATAATGGAAACTCAGATGATTTGTTCCACAACCCAAAACTATTCATATAAAAATGATTAATACAAAATATAAAGTAAAAATACATAAAACAAATTAACCTGCATTCTACCTTTGAAAAGAATCATGGCTGGTGTGAGTGAGTTTCTAAACTCTTGTGGGATTCCACCCAACAGGACGACACGCGGAAGAGTGTCCCAAAGCAATCGCAGTCTCCCTGTGCTGTAGCAGTTCGCCGTAAAAGCGCATCCAAAAAGATCGCGGACATGCTATAAGCACCTGCCGTCGATGGGTGATACAAGGAACATTATAAATGCGCAGGGCACAGTACTGCTTAGCAACGACCCTGCCTGACTGCTGTGTCTGTGTATAGGAGAGTGGCAGATCCCGCTACAATAAATAACTGTGTTGTAGCTGTTTTCAAGCTGAATAAAGCTGGTGTTGTTAAAGTACTAAGACTCAGCTTTGTGTTTTGGGGCACAAGACGGGGACTCACACGTCACAGCACACGCACACACACACAAACACAGTCACAATGTTGTAGTAAACAGCATACGCTCATACGGATGTTGACTATATGAGTGAGGCACGCTGACTCAGAAGGAGAATAGGAGACGATTGCCCACGAGAGAGAGACACACACGCGTGCGAGAGATAGAGAGAGAGAGAGAGACACACACACGCGCGAGAGAGAGACACACACACACGCGCACGCGTGTGACAGAGAAGAGCCATCAGCTCAGTTGTGATCACATGACGCTCAGCAGACAAAGCGTATCCTTACTACTCGTATTGCAAGACCTCGCTCGTTTAGCAAGTCTAAATTTATTAAAAATTTTAGCTTATCTTGCAAAACACCCGTAAACCAAGTTACTCGCAAACCGAGGTTCCACTGTATATGTTAACTTGTTGCATACAATTAGGGAAACCTAGAGTAACAGGTAGTTGTAGTAGGAAAAGCAGCCAACTACTACTAAAAAATCAATGTGTAATCTTGTAATTAACTGTGACTTTAAAAGGTAGGTTTAGCATTTTTCAACACAGCTATTTCTTCACAATCATGACATACAGTATTATATACAGTATCACTACAGGAAATGAAATTGTGTTCTAAAGTCAAGCATTTTTTTCTAATTTTTTGAAAATATACAGCCTGATATATGTGTTTTAAAATACAGCTGAAGGGTCCAAACATAGAAACAAAAGCCTTAAAATGTACTGGATACTGGACACTTTGAAGAGGCAAATGATTTGATTTAAGAAAACACACTTCGTGTGTTTTGGAGGCATGCTTGTGACAATAAAAGTAAACTGAAAGTTATACATTTTATCACAAATCGCTGGTACTATTTTCTTGAAGTAAGGATGCATTTCCTAGTTTCTTGTCTACTCATACTGGCAATCATGGGTAGAGTTTTTACATTTTCACAGATGCACTTTTGTTGCTCAGATTCTGTTTCATTAATGGTTACATTCTGACATGGCTTGCAACAAATGATACTCTGCACAAAAGAGTAATCAGTGTCTGACAACAGCACAGTTATAAGTGTGCTATGAAATCATCTGATTTGAGTATGCATCATCCATCAAACTGTTCTGACTACGGGACTGAAAATGTGCTCCAGCGCCAGTGCCACTGGTTCATGAATATTTAAATCATATTTTTTACTATGCCATGTGTAGTCAAAATCTTTTTTTAACTTGCAGTGCTGGTGCACATACTGAATCATATATAGACTTAGTGTCTTTTTTCTGAAGATGGTGATTCATGTACATTCAGGTTTCACACTGTATGAGTCCTTCCTGTACTGACTCGAGGAAGGAGAGTAAAAATTTGAAAATGGGATCAGGAGAAAAGACGTGGTCAAAAAACAGCCACAGGTTAATACTAAAAGTAATGTTAGTCTTATTTTTTGATGATCAGTTAATGCCAGAAAAATATATTGTTTGAAAAATCAGTGGGTCAGTCAGAGAAAATAGATGTGAAATCAAATAGAGAATCCTAATTTCTGATGCTAAGGAAGCCTTTGTTGTGCACCTTTATGCCAGTGCTCCAAAAGGTGTCACACAATGCAAACTCCTTGGGGCTATTGTGATGGACCACCATAAGAGTGACCAAAACTAACTTAACAAAAATTCGGTGATCAATAAAGAAATAAAATGGCACCCTAGTAAGAATTTATAAAGCTTCAACTTATTAGCCTTTGCACATTTTACAAAATCAGTGTGAAATTCACATTCCCCAGGGTTTCAAACCATGTAAAATATGTACCCAACAACTACAGAGAAGGCAGGAAACAATATAAGAGAATAACTTGTTATAACATTTCTGGCTAAAGCAAAAAGACCTACTATTTATATATTGTCGGTCTGCCATGTCTGTGAGCATATGATTTTCTAGCACTGCAGTCTTCAGTTATTTACCACATCTACTCTGTTCCATTTTCTACATGTTGAAACTTTCACGGGCTGTGTGCTGATTACCCTAAGTGTGCTGAAAAACATTGTAATGCCATTCCATGTGATTTTATACAGTACATTGTCTTACCTAACTGAACTCATTAACAGCAAAACCCATTGCTGCTTTTCACCTATTACATTGTGTTGTTATATTTTACTTAGCCCAGAAAGCACGACTCACGATGCGGCAGTGACATGAATTGCTTATTGGTCTAAGTTCAATAAATTGCTAAATGTCATGAAAAAAGTTCTGCTTTTATATTTTTCTTTTAATAATGACATGAATACAGTGTTTTATATGTACAAAGTTAAGATACAGATCAATGTTCAATAACACTCTTTGCTTGAAAAATTAATGGAATAAGTAAGTTTTAAGGCTTTTGTTTTAACATTCGTATCCCTGCTTCTGAAAACCCATTTTAAACCACAAGAACAGGCATGATACATTTTAGAATTTATAAAAAACACGTTTCAGCTCAGTACACTACATATGGCCACAAATTAATATACCATTACTGTAAACAAATAACTTCAACTTGAAAAAAAGCCTTAAACATTACCCTTTAAAGTGCTTCTACAGTAAAATCTATACTAATAAAAGGCAAAGCCCTCACTCACTCACTCACTCACTCACTCACTCACTCACTGACTGACTGACTCATCACTAATTCTCCAACTTGCCGTGTAGGTAGAAGGCTGAAATTTGGCAGACTCATTCCTTACAGCTTACTTACAAAAGTTAAGCAGGTTTCATTTCGAAATTCTACACGTAACGGTCATAACGGTCGACAACGTCCGCCATGTTGAACTTTCTTATTTATGGCCCCATCTTCATGAAATTTGGTAGGCGGCTTCCCTGCGCTAACCGAAACCGATGTACTTACTTATTTCGATGGTATGACGCCACTGTCGGCCGCCATATTGAATTTTCCAACGTCACCAATTTTCCAACTTCCCGTGTAGGTAGAAGAATGACCCCGTCTTCACGAAATTTGGTAGGTGGCTTCCCTGCGCTAACCAAAACCGATGTATGTACTTATTTCGGTGGTATGACGCCACTGTCGGCCGCCATATTGAATTTTCCAAACGTCACAAATTCTCCAACTTCCCGTGTAGGTAGAAGGCTGAAATTTGGCAGGCCCATTCCTTACAGCTTACTTACAAAAGTTAAACAGGTTTCATTTCGAAATTCTACGCGTAATGGTCATAACGGTCAACGACGTCCGCCATATTGAACTTTCTTATTCATGGCCCCATCTTCACGAAATTTGGTAGGCGGCTTCCCTGCGCTAACCGAAACCAATATACATACTTATTTCGGTGGTATGACGCCACTGTCAGCCGCCATATTGAACTTTCCAACGTCACTAATTCTCCAACTTCCCGTGTAGGTAGAAGGCTGAAATTTGGTACTTATTTCGGTGGTATGATGCCACTGTCGGCCGCCATATTAAACTTTTAACGGAAACCGATGTACGTACTTATTTCGTTGGTATGACACCACTGTTGGCCGCCATATTGAACTTTCCAACGTCACTAATTCTCCAACTTCCCGTGTAGGTAGAAGGCTGAAATTTGGCAGGCTCATTCCTTACAGCTTACTTACAAAAGTTAAGCAGGTTTCATTTTGAAATTCTACGCGTAATGGTCATAATGGTCAACAACGTCCGCCATGTTGAACTTTCTTATTTATGGCCCGATCTTCTCGAAATTTTATAGGCGGCTTCCCTGCACTAACCGAAACCAATGTACGTACTTATTTCGGTGGTATGATGCCACTGTCGGCCACCATATTGAACTTTTCATTAGTCTTTGTTACTTATGGGCCCATCTTCAAGAAATTTGGTACATGGGTTCCCAACGCTAACTGAATCCTACTTACGTACATATATACGTCCATAGCCTGCAGCTCAGTCACTGTGTGAGGTGGCGTTGGGTCCCCCATCCCAACGCCTCCCACGTTGTTGGCTGCCTGCCTATATAAGACCGTCCGTCGCTCCGGTCTCTACATTCCCTTCCTTGCTTCATCAGTATTTTAGACTTACTTTACATTGCTCAGGTGCCCATTTCCTTTATCATTCCAACCCCCATTAACATGTCTATCGAGGTGATCACTATCGATCAAAGAACTGTCACTTACTGAGTGGTTTCCATGCCCGGAGATGGCACCTACCTTTTCCATTCTCTTTGTTACATATTGCACGGCCATATCAGGCTCACTCTTGATATCCGGAGGAACATTGTGTCTTATGTATTGAATGACTGGGACAGGTTCAAGGTGTGGACTGATGACGGTACAGGAGATAATTATACTACACAGTAGCACTATAAGAGTGAAATGCTTAAGCCCTTCACCTATGGTTCTGCATGGGAGTTGATGGCTGCCGCTGAATTGTTCGGTTGTCGCTTTCAAGTGTACCGAAATGGCCAAATATTTTACACCTTTGGACAACCGCCAATGCCTCTTAAACATCTTAGATTCACAGGTGATGATTTCAGTAGTGGGCACTTTGATGTTTATGAGTGTTTAAACTCTCAAAAGCTGGATGTGATTTTATCGATGAAACCGGTTGTGTGCTTACAATGCTTGACAGATTCCGAATGTCACTTCAATACAACAAATCCTGCAAATACTATCGTAATTGAAACAAACCATGAAACTCAAACCGATTATGACAGCAGCAATCCAAGCTGTGAGATTTGAGACAAGATTACTGTTCACATGGCCAACTGTAGGTTACATGCTCAAGAGTAAGCTCAGCACACAGCTTGGTCATATTACAACCGGAGGGCCGAACTGACAACATGGTATACAAAGAGATCCTTAACAAATAATTATTGGCATATTTTCCCTCAGTTTAAAAAGGTTAAATTTTCTTCTTAATAAAAATTTTAAGGCAGTACTTCGCCGCTGCGAAGCGCGGGTATTTTGCTAGTATTACATATTAACTAAAACTCCTTAATGATATAAGATATGCTTCCCGCGCGGTGCTTGATTGTTTGCTTTTCTCTCTCTCTCACCCTCTCTGACATTCCCTGCGCCTGACGGAGGGGGTGTGAGCAGAGGGGCTGTTTGCACAGAGGCTGTTTGCCTAGAGGATACGGACGCTCCTCTACAAAATGCCGCTTTATCGCGGTGCTTCGGCATACTTAAAAGCACGTATTGATTTTTTGATTGTTTGCTTTTATCTCGCGCTCTCTCTCTGACATTCTCTGCTCCTGACGGCGCTCCTTTGAAGAGAAGATATGTTTGCATTCTTTTAATTGTGAGAAAGAACTGTCATCTCTGTCTTGTCATGGAGCACAGTTTAAACTTTTGACTAAAGGGTGTTATTTCATGTCTAGAGGGCTCTAATAATGTTAACAGTGTGGGTGAATTTCTAAGGGCTTAAAATATATAAAAATAACCATACAAACATATGGTTTCTACTTCGTGGATTTTCATCTATTGTGGGGGGTTCTGGAACGCAACCCCCGCGATCGAGGAGGGGTTACTGTAATGTGAAAACTATAATGCATCTTAAACATGATGCTGCGGACCTGTATATGAGGAAATTTTCTCTGTCCGGACCTCCTTAAATCATAATTGACTACCCCATAGCTAAATTATGCTATGAACTTAAAGTTATTTTTTTTTATAGCTTTAATAGCTCGGTCAATTACACAAGTCTGCAAAATCAGTCTTACAAGAAGTGTTTTAATTGTGAATCAGTATTTGTATTTGTTAATACAATAAAAATATACTCAGATTGTTTCTATCACGTCACATTTAATTTAAATATTAAAATATTAAATTTATCAAATTATACATTTTATTTAAGTATACAATATTGTTTTAAATCAGTTGAATTTGAAAATATTTAGTCAATCTAATATTTTTAAGCATATACAGTACAGGCCAAAAGTTTGGACACACCTCCTCATTCAATGTGTTTTCTTTATTTTCATGACTGAAGGCATCAAAACTATGAATGAACACATGTGGAGTTATGTACTTAACAAAAAAAGGTGAAATAACTGAAAACATGTTTTATATTCTAGTTTCTTCAAAATAGCCACCCTTTGCTCTGATTACTGCTTTGCACACTCTTGGCATTCTCTTGATGAGCTTCAACAGGTAGTCACCTGAAATGGTTTTCACTTCACAGGTGTGCCTTATCAGGGTTATTTAGTGGAATTTCTTGCTTTATCAATGGAGTTGGGACCAGCAGTTGTGTTGTGCAGAAGTCAGGTTAGTTGGACGATCATTTATTTTTCAACAGGACAATGACCCCAAACACACCTCCAGGCTGTGTAAGGGCTATTTGACCAAGAAGGAGAGTGATGGAGTGCTGTAAATGGTCATGAAAATAAAGAAAACACATTGAATGAGAAGGTGTGTCCAAACTTTTGGCCTGTACTGTATGTAAATAAAACAACAATAAATATTCTTTGACTTATATATAACTTCTCTAGTTTTTGTCACTTCTTACTTTCTTTGATCCAAATTTTCATTTGGTGGTTCGTCCTTTGTATTTGTTTTCTGGTGATTCCTTATGAATCATCCAGCAGCAGTTCTTCATCTAACTGACATCACAATGGCCCTGGTACCTTCTTACCATGTCCTTGATATCCTGTTGGAATCTTTCACCCTGCCCTTCACTCATCGCTGCAAGATTTTCAGGGAAAACTTTCAAATATGAATCCAAAAAGTGAATGTTCAGACTTCTGTTGCAACCCAATTTATTAAACTTAACAAATAGATTTTTCACAATTTCTTTATAATTTAGATACTTTGTTATAGGAAAAGTTAGAAATTAATTCTTTTAGTGTTACCTAAGCGTCTAGTTCCATCAAGTTCTCAATCAGAAATCAGTATGTATTTCTGTTATGAAGAAATACTCCTTGGAGACTTTTTTATGAGATGAGTCTATAAATAGTCCTCATTCATCTGCATTGTAATCTCTGCCAAGTTTCTGCACTAGGCCTCTTATGTCAGTGCAGTAAACAAAGGATTAATCTTTCTTGAAATATGCTGCAAGCTCTTCATCTCTGTTTCAGTACCATAAAAAAGTTTGTGGATGTTTTAAGTTTTAATCTTTTTATTGGGACCCTATTGGTTCTGCAGCACCTTTGGGAAAGACCAGATCTCTTTTTTTATTTATTTTTCTGATCATTTATTGAATTTATTAAAAACATTCCATACAGTCAAGTCAAAACTTAACAAAACAAATTTCTTACTAAATCATTAAGTTCACCCCAAGTAAATATCTGTGGTTCATTGCTTGTTCATGTTGGGGCAAATTCTTCTTGTCTCTTGAAGTATTTTCTCTCTCTGAGTGAGATTCTACAGAGTCAAGATTGTCAGGTGAGGTACGTATTGGTACATCAGATTCATGTGAAACAAGTCTTATTGCTTATGGAAGCTTAGGATAAGCAGTTTCTGATTCTTTTTGTTATATCCTTGAATTTTGAAGGAATAGAAATAACTATCGTCACTATGATTTTTGGTGTCTTTCCATATTATCGGAATGCTAAAATCAAGTGCCTTATTATCTTTTGTCCATTGTTCCTCAGCATAAACAGAGAGCACCTGGTCACCAGGTTTTATTCCAAAATAGACATAATAAGCTTATGTTCTGTCTCTGTTTTTTACTACAGACTTTCCACAAACATAACAAAAAAGAATTAGGATTATTCACACAACTTCTAGAAACCTTAATATAAATTAAAACTACAACAAAAAAAGAAAGCTCTCTGCTAATCATTTATAAGGACAGTAAGTCACACTGAGATATATTTGATATGTTCAAGTGAAATGTATCATTAGTGGGAATAGGTCCACAAATGGCTTCACATGCTGCCACATGTTGCTGTGACTTATTGCTTTGTTCCAGCTATATTCTGATTCTGTTATCAAACAAAATACCTTTTTATTTAAACATATATTTTAATATTAGAAAATATAAAATTAAAAAAAATATTGTTAAAATGAAATGTTGATATTTAACAAAAATAAAAAAAAAACTACAATTGACCAATGAAAAATGCATTTTATAAAAAAATGTTATGGGATAGAGAAAAATTATTTTCCTTTTTGAATTCAGTGCCCAAAGATATATAAAAATCCCATGTAATAATCAAAGCAATTTCTTCACTGTATTTCTTCAACAGTAATTAGTATAAGCTGTTGGCATGACTGTTGGGGGCTTTTTGTAAAAGTGAAGATGGACTGAATTAATTAATGGAGTGATAGAGATTTTAGGGATAACCCAGAGCTGAAGTGATAAACACCGAAATCTTTGATTCAGTGGTCACCTTTTTGAATAAAACTTAAACTTTCTGAGATTGTGTTTAAATTATCTTTACACCTGCTTAGGGGAGAAAGTAAACCTTCAAAATATGTGCAATTTTTTTGACTGGAATTACCATCTTTTTCTTAAACTCCTAGTCTTTGGTTCCATCCCTGTTCGTAAAGTAATACTTCTTGACTGACTAGTTTGTTTATGTTTCCAAGGACCTCTTGGTCCAGAATCTGTCTGGCAGATACTTTAAACAAGGCAGACACCCCACTGAGCACTGGTCTGCAAAGATGTAGTATTTGTCACAGTATATATTCTCAAGGATTTAAAAGTACCTCTGGTAAAAAACCAACTATTTAGAACCATCAGGCACTCTCTGGTTCTACTTATACCTAAAACTTTAGATCCAAATTGTTAACTTGTTTTAAATTTTACTGTTTAAGATGATACAAATTAGATGCAAATAATGTGTTTTCATTTTTTATATGTTTGGTGCTTTTCAGGAGAAAAGAAAAAAAAACTTTATTGTTATTTGAAATTTATTGGATCATTTGAACTTTTAGTTGTACTTTAATTTGTTAAGTCCAAAATACTTAATTGTAAATGGATAAACTTAAAACAGTGTTACATTTGTAAGGCAACTCCATGATAAAATAAAATTATTCTCTACTGTATATGTTCTTATGCCCAGAAACAGAAAAGGACAGAAATATACAAATAGAAATATAGCCTCTGTGTCCTTGGGGTAAAAAAAAAACTAGTGTAATCAACCTAGCTGAAGCTATTTAAGGTTGAAATTTGAAGAAAATGTTTATCTGGTTTGGTATTTCTTTGGCATGTTAGAAATTTGTGTGGTCTGTTTATTCAATGTGTCATGGGGATGTAAAAGAGGTAATTTTACTATTTGTGCAAATCAAATAATTATGTAACAAAGCTTGAAAATGCCATTTGGCACTCTAGCAATTTCACTGTAAAAATAAAGCAATGACCAATAAAGAATAATGCTGTATGTAATTATTGTGATAATTATTGTGATTTCTTACATAAACTTTCTTTAAGCAATATATATTTTTTTAGTTTTAAAAAGTGTAACGCCAGTTGGAAATCCCACTGATTTAGTGTGACCTTGATCAGAAGAGCATGCTTCAAAAGGGAGTGTGAAAGTTATTAAAGCACATTGGAAGTGTGGAACTGTGACAGTATGATTTTTGATACTACAGATACTGAATAACAAGTGAGAGTACACTAGTAGTGCCCCTCCACACCAGAAATTATGACAAGTCAGCTGCAAGGTATTAACGTATGGTTCATTTATTAGTTTTTACAAGCATGAAAAACAAAAGAGAGCAGAAGGTGCACACCATCAGAAAAACAGCAAAGGAAATCTTTCCTTATCTCCCACTTGCCCACTAATCAAATGCCTCAAAGCACAATCTGTATATCCTGTAGTTCCTACTGTAGTGATCCTGGCCTCTTTCCCCAACAGTGATAATTAACCCCAACAATTTTCCTGCCTTTAGGATCCTTACATCATCTGGCTTATGGCTGCTTTGCTTTAAACACCCTTTTGATTTCTCTTTTCATTTATACCACAGAATTACCTCTTTTCAGGCATTTTTTTGTTACAGGGACATACAGAGATCCTTCTAACAAGTTTTAGTACTCCTTTAACTGTGAGTGTTCGGTAGTTTTAACAGGGCCATATTTGTCAAGTATTTTCTGGAGTGCCTGATTTAAGAGGAAGAATTTGTGTTTAGAGCCATTGTCTATCAAAATGTTTTTAACACCCGAGTATTATCTCCTTGAAATACTTCACCTTTTGTTTGAATGAAGTAACGTGAATACAGCCAGAATAGCCAGAACGTGGCATTAGATAAGTTAACTGTTTTTTTCTATAATGGAGGAAGGATCAATTACCTTTTGCAGATAAATTAATTATGGCACTCCTAGGTCAACACTGAAGCAATCCTAAATTAACATGATGCAATACATGATAAGTTACCAGCCATCCAGGAATGAAGAAACTCTATTGAAAAGTAAGATATATGTAAACATAAGTGAAATGACTTGAAATTACAAGATTGGCATGTTTTGCATCTTTTTACAAGCTTAAATAAAAATTTCAGTGGATAAGAGGGGCAATATCCAAACACCTTTCAGGTAAATGGTGCTGTCTTAGTTCTTGTGCTGTTTATGCATACAGCTATTATCTGTGTTGGTCCTGCTATCTGAATTGTAGACATCAGCAATCTCTTAGTAGTGGACAATTGAAATACGTTCATGAAAACAGGCTAAGGCTATGTCCACAATTCTAATTTTTGTTATACTTCTAAAAATGCTGGTTTGGTGTTGAAAATGTAGACTTTTAAAAATGCAGACAGTAATTGTGCTTTAATTTGCCCATTATTGTTATGTAGTTCTTTCCTGACTGTAATGAACATTTTTATGATAAAATAATTTTGATTTAGACATCTAATTCTGGCATTCCTTATATTATTCTGTGTATGGGTCCAATTTCTTGAGTTTGTCTAAAAGACATTTTGTACATTTGTCACTGTATTCTGCACCATAACCAATTATTTCATATAATACCTCTTCAGTACAAAAGTTGCAATCTTCCTACAATTATTCTTTATTTTGTCTTAAAAACCTTTCTTTGCTTACTGAGAGAATGCAAAACAAAATACAGGGCTATTCAAAATGAAAGAGCAGTTCCCAAACAACTAATTTTTTCAGATGAATCAACTTTCCATCTCTCTGGTAAGGTTAATCGCCACAATGTTAGAATTTGGGGGTATGAAAATCCTTGCATAGTCGTCGAACATAAAAGAGAATCAACGAAGGTAAATATGTTTTGTGCCATTTGTGCAAGCAAAGTTTATGGACCTTTCTTTTTAGCGGAGCAAACTGTGACTGGATTTTCATACCTGGACATGCTACAAAACTGGTTGTTTCCCCAACTTTGAGAAGATTTGAATGACTTAATTTTCATGCCAGATGGTACCATGCCTCATTTCCACTTGGAGGTCTAGCGTTACCTGACCGACACCATTCCAGGACGATGGATTGAAAGAGGTGGACAACAAGATCTTGCTCATCATCTATGGCCTCCCAGGTCTTCAGACCATACCCCCTGTGATCTTTATCTACGGGGGTATATTAAAGAAAGAGTTGTTGTTCTGCCTATGCCCGCTAATCTTCAAGATTTGCGACATCGAATTGAGGAAGCTGTGAATTCAGTAACTAGGGATCAGTTGACTTGTGTGTGGCAATAAATGGTCTACTGTTTTGATGTTTGTTGCGCTACACATGGTGGTCATGTTGAGTGCATGCAACCTCAAGGACCATAGGACTAAACTTTGAACTTTCCTACATCCAGTGATGTGCAGAATGTGTTTCTGTCTTGTACAGTTTTTTTGAAATATTTTTTTGAAATCTGCTCTTTCATTTTGAATAGCCCTGTAGGTTAAACAGAGATTATATTGCTGAAAAGAAGAAAATATTTGAAATACTGTTAGCATAACCAAATTAGAAAGTTGTGATTAGTGTTGGAGAAGGAGCACTACTCTGAAACAATACATTTTGGTAATACTGAACTGAATTGAAACACTTTCGAAAGAGTGAGTAGTGCTAAATTAAATATACTCTACTTTTATTATTAAAGCAAAAGTGATAACAATACAAAAAATTAAAGCATATTTTAATCTTTAGAACTGGAGTCTTAAATTTGCAAACATGTCAAAATCCAGTTTTAAATATAAATGAGAGCTGTTTTGTAATGAGAGTGTACTTTACCAACCTCTGTTGCCTGTCTTAGCTTATCTTTTTAATAGCCCACTGCATGTAACAGAAGTAGTGAAATCTACCTCTCTATATACCCCAGTTGCTGAGATAAATATAAATGTGTAAAACTTAACCCTTAGTGCTGAATGGAATCTTTGCCTATTACCGTGCATGGTGTACTCTGACATGAGCAATTACAAGGTTACACTGATCTTTGATTTTTAAAATTTTAATCAACAAACATGAATTTTATGTAATCTGGGAAATTTAAAGTGTAAAATTTATTTTGATTAACTATTTCTGAAGTTATTAATAATTTGATAAAAGTTTCAATAGACAGACAGAATCTTAATCCTTTTCAGCACTCATTGGATTGTCAAATAAGAATCATACTATTGTTGATTTTGACAATACATACAGGCTAATGAAATTGTTTTGGATAGCAATAACTCCACCTCACAATAATTTAGTTGTTATGTTTGGGAAGAAATAATATTTACCCCACTTGTGACTTGTGACAATAATCATACCCAAAAGGTAACTCACGCATTTAAGCCTTGAGACCTCAGTTCATTCTGATAAACTGAGACACATTTTGCTCATTCTTGTGGTACAAGATAAGGAAGAGGCATTTCATATTTTTCAATTGCTATTCTACCACTTTTTATTTATGCACTGTGAAGATTCTGAGAATTCATAGAGAAGTTAAGAGAGATTTCTTTGTATGATGTGTTACTCTATCTCTGACACAGTCACTTTGCTTCAGAAAATCAGGAGACTTCAAAGTTCACTTTGGTGTTTACTGTATATGTTAGTGCATATTTGTCTAAAGTAGATCAGTATCCTTTCAATATGTCTATTAATAAAGATGTGCAGAACAACCTGACAGCTCCAGACCTAGACAGAAATAACAATATGCAGTTCTTGATTATAAATAAGTAAATAATAAAATTGGGTTCTCAAAATATTTCATAAGTTAATTCCATATCAGTTTTGCACTGAATTGCAACTATAGCTGCTTTGCCACCACAGGAACTTTCTTTTCAGGAACCTATCTCTTTTTTTTTCAATCCTTAACAAAGTATTTGTTAATTATTACCTTCTTTATTTTGCAATAAATGACAAGCAGATATGATTAAATTTTGGCATTGTTGCCCTCATTGTCCCAGTTGCTTGACAGCTACCACTATTGTTTCTTTTGCTTGCTTTATAGTCTTCAATCATTGTGGCACCCACATAACCAGCTTCTCTTTGAAATTCACCATTTAGGCTAAACAGTGCTGTACCCACATTGCTTATTATTTAGAAAAAATTCTGTGCACAGTATGTAGCAAAAACCCAGTGCATGTCACTGTGTCTAACATCATTTTTGCTGTGCTGCTCTTGTAACAAAGTATAAACCAGGGTTTAGACAGGTGTTGTGTCTTTAAAAGCGACACCAAATTTTGTACAAGAAAAATTGGGTCTTTTGTTTTTGTCAAATTGTGTCTGATCCAAAACATGTGGTAGTCTGCTAGGCTTTGTGAGTCTATTGTTTGGTTGTCTGGAATTAAAAACTAGTAGTTCCTGGTGCCTGGACAACTGATTTTTCCATTCCTGCATCTAATACCATGTCCAACCATATCTTGATTGGTCTCCCTCTTGGCCTCACCCTCTCGTCCTCCATCCTAATGTACCTCTTCATCATCCTCTGCCTTTTGTTCCACACGCCCTAATCATCTAAGTCTGTTTCTCATCAGCATAATACCCATTTACATTATATTCAAATTTCAGTTTTACAGATGTTTTAATTTTTTTGCAACAAGTTTGTTTAATGATCCCTTTTAATTGGCTTAATTTAAAGTTAAAATAGTATCCACATGAATGATTTCAAATAACTATAGCATTTTCACAGTAAGACTGCAGATGATCAGTTACGATACATAACACACATTAATAAATTGTATTGATCTAGGCATGGGTAGCCCTTATGTCTGCAGCATAGCTGGGCTGTCAACATTGTGATGGTTCATGTTTATAAGATATATTCATTTGAATGTATTTGACTTAAAAATTACTATATAAAGCACATACTACTGGACCATTAGCCTGCTGTTTATACAATTTTTTAAAATATTTTGTACATTCATCACATCGTAGTAGTGATGTTAAAAAAGAAAACTTTGGTTCTTTTTCACTTTTTGGTTCTTACATACTGATAAAAGCTCAGCCTTAATCAGACAGTAGGGAAAAATAGAAAATGCAATGAATTTCCATTCTTTTTAAAATTAATTTTTAAAATTGTTTTCTTTTGCTTATGGCAGGCTTTTGCTGCTCCGGATATGTCGAACCCACTAATGTATTGCAGAATTAGTGGCCACCCTTGCAGTATTGGAGGTTGGGCCCCCACTCCCAAAAAAGCATTTGCTTTAAACCTGCCTGCCTCGCCACTGAAGTCAGAATCTATTAATGTAAAGGGTTTTTCAGAGACTGAAGTGTACCTAGCCAATTTGCTGCAATTTGGGAGAAAACAGCAGTGTAGTTAACATGATGATAAAACATTTTGAGAAACCAGTGTTTCTGTTTACTTGTTTTTGTTAAAATACTACAAATCATTATTTCTACCTAGGTCTGGAAGGTCACTCAGCACATCTTTATTAATGTGCTACAAGTGAGTGTGCAAAAAAATCCCATTCTAATTGCAGGAAAATCCCATTCTAATTGCAGGAATGATATGTACAATATAATATATAATAAATTAAATTTGGAGAATATTATCAGTTAAGATATGTAAGATATGAAATGCATTATATGCAGATACACATTCTGCAAACAAAAACACACCAGCAGTACACAAAAAGCCGCTTTTCATTATATATGCACTATACAGTTCAGAAGGTATTCAGACCACTTCACTTTTTCACATTTTTTATATTGCCCCTTCATGAAGAAAAATCAGCTTTCACACACTGCTGTCATCTGGAGGGAAGGAAGTCATGTCACCTGACTCCTTTGTAGTGAAAGAAAGATTGGATACATGCCTACCATGGATCAAGAGCTATTTTTATTTATCTATTCTCACCTAGCTTTGTATAATTTATTCTGGTTTGCTTTTCTCTCATACTTATCCAGTATTTAGCTTCCTTTACTTTTCCTTTTATTTGGTATTCTTTATTTGTTTTTGTCTTCTGTGTTTCTATTCCTCTTCTGTCCTTTTAAAAATTTGTGAAGCATATTAAGCAAGTGAAATGAGTCATATAAATACATTTTTATCACTACTATTATTACAGTAATTATTGTCATGATTTTTTTTACTCTGGATATTGTGGTTTTGAATTTTTCAGGTTGATTGAAATTACGAATTCTGAATTATAGCATAGGACACAACTACAGTCATGGAATATTTATTTGCTTTTGTTTCAATGAAAGTGATTTCAGCTGGTTGAGACTTCATCTTACTCCCACCTACAGCCATGTTACTGACAGCCCTGTCTGTTATCCAAGCCAGAAATTCTTATATATGTTTGGAGGGGTTGTTGTTTGTTTTTATTATAATATTTTTTTTGTATTTGAGCTTCTCTAAAATTTGAATTTGATTGCTTTAATGACAAAATATAATCTAATCATGAGATTTTTCATTTGCAAATCATATTTGTAGTATGAAGCTATCCTCCACATATTGAGCTTGTGTCACAAGAATGCTGTAATGTTGCTCTGTAAATACAATATTTATAATATTTTTATCTAACATATTTTTTTCTTATGCCCAGTAATGTTAAACCATATAAAAACACACTTTTTATTTAGTGTTTTTGTTATTCTAATGAGACCACAGTGCTTTGTATCTTGGGCTCTGTTTTCCAGTCTTTTTAAAGGTAGGGTGTAATGTAATGCCAAAAGAAAATCTTCCAAAAAAAGTTTGACTTTGATTGTGTACGTGGTATAAAACTGTTCACCTTATAATAATGGAAAAAGTACAGTAGATATTATGGCAGTGTAAAATTTCAGAATTGTCCCTAGGCAGGAACAAAAAAGAAAGAGGTACCACGTGAAAGCGTTAACAAACTATTAAAAGTTTAGACAGAGGTTACAGTAATCCCTCCTCCATCGCGGGGGTTGCGTTCCAGACCCCCCCGCGATAGGTGAAAATCCGCGAAGTAGAAACCATATGTTTGTATGGTTATTTTTATATATTTTAAGCCCTTATAAACTCTCCCGCACTGTTTATAAATATTCCCCGCAGCGTTATACAGCATAATCCCTTTGTATTCTCTTAGATATTAGGTAAGATTCATTGAAATTATGTATATAAACACACACTGTTTATATACAGTAAAACCTAAATATTATTTTAAAGATATTGAGTGTCTCCGATATCACATATGTTACAGCCATTACGATAGACAGGTCACCAGTAATAAATACGTACATTGCAAGAAAAATAGTATACAGTAAATGTATTAATTATTTATGGTTACTCACCAACAATGACACGATGACTTGTCCGATAACAATGAGTTTAATTTTACTGCACAACAAAGGAGAGCGTTACAGCCCTTGTAAAGGAGCCACTTCAGGCGATTGTGTAGCACTGCCGTTGTTCTTCTTCTGGCAGTCTTCAATCCAAATCCCTAAAGCAGATTCCATCCAGACTACTGCCTTATTACATCCACTTACAACTCGTTTTGCACCCTGGTTAAAAGGACGCTGCAGCCGTAGATCTTATATTCCTTTCCTACTTTTTAAATAAAAAGAATCGTAGCCTTCAACAAATCCAAAACGTTTACCTTTTCGGCAATCGTTAACATCTTCTTCTTGCGCTTGGGCACGGCACCTGAAGCAGTAGCAGATTGTTTTGGAGCCATAATGAAGGGCTTGACTATGCACAAAGATAAACACTAAAGAGCACAACTCTTTACACAGCGAAGCACGTTGATGCTGAATGAGCGAGATGAGACTTCCTGGTTAACACTGCATAGCTCCTGCGTGCTCTGATTGGTTAGCTTCTCAGTCAGGAGAACTTAACTGCGTGCTCTGATTGGTTAGCTTCTCAGCCATCCGCCAATAGCGTCCCTTGTATGAAATCAACTGGGCAAACCAACTGAGGAAGCATATACAGGAAGTAAAAAGACACATTGTCCGCAGAACCCGCGAAGCAGCTAAAAATCCGCGTTATATATTTAGTTATGCTTTCATATAAAATCCGCGATAGAGTGAAGCCGCGAAAGTCGAAGCGCGATATAGCGAGGGATTACTGTATACTAATAAATCCACTGATAGACTAATGTTATGTATCCATTATCAGGGTCTGGATAATTTGAGTGCACATTCACACTATTAATTCCTGTGTATGCCATTATTTTCATTTGTTTTGGTTTATTTGTGTTACGCCACATATTTTGACATATTTGGAACACTGGTTGCCAATTGCATCATTTATCATGACTGCAGTAATGCACTACTGTAAACATCTTGCATGCAACAGTATGTAAAATGATAAATATAATTTTGTATAAATGACTATTGTAGTACTCTGCATTCAAATGTTAACCTTTGCAATGGAAACTATGTTCGGTGGTCCCTTTTTGTTGTTTTTTTTTTTTGGGGGGGGGGTGTTTGATTAAAAGCAAGTTCTTATTTTTATTAATTCATATTTTTGTTGGTTTCAGAATTTCAGTTTTAGTGTTTAGGACTTAGTGACTTCATTGTGACCTCATAGCTTAGTGCCTTTTATGTTTAGGTGTCTTATTTTTATTTACTACTAGCTGTCCCTCGCAGCTGTGCCCACGTAGTAGTGAAACAGGACAAACTTTAAAAATCAATAGACATTGGCACTGTATCTAATCATGTTCAAGTCTGACAGGAGAGTGTACTTCACATTGGGAGAAAAGCATGTGGCTCTGATATCTCTGGCAATCAGCAGCTACACTCAAAAACATAAAACGTTACTCCTTAACAATCTGTAGATGATAATGTCTGTTGAACAAACAGGTATCGCTATAACAGCCAATGTCAATATTTTGTTGAACCACCTTTTGCTTTAATGACAGCCTTGAGTCTGTTGGGATACTTCTCTATCAGCTTTGCACATCTAGATCAGTGAGCAATATTTGCCCACTTTTCTTTACAGAACTGTTCAAGTTCGGTCAGATTGGATGGTGAGTGTTGGTGGACTACTATCTTCAAATCTTTCCACAGATTTTCAATGGGATTTAGGTCTGGGCTCTGACTGGGCCACATGAGGACATTCACTTTTTTCTCCTTCAGCCAGTTGAAAGGTGAACATTCTGCCCATCTTCAACTTTCTGGCAGAGGGTAGCATGTTTTCCTCAAGAATTTGACGGTGTTTTGCCCTATCCATTTTTCCCTCTACCCTAACGATAGCCCCAGGCCCTGCGGCAAAGAAACACTCCCACAACAGGATGCTGCCACCTCCATGCTTTACTGTAGGTATGGTGTGTTGAGGATGGTGAACTGCATTAGATTTCCGCCAGGTGTACCACTTGGTATTGAGGCCAAATAGTTCGATTTTGGTCTCATCTGACCCTAAGACCTTTTTCCATTTGGCATCAGAATCTTCAAGGTGCATTCTGGCAAAGCTCAAGCGAGCCTTAATGTGGCCTTTCTTGAGAAGTGGCTTTTTCCTTGCGACCCTCCTGAACAAGCCACAATTGTGGAGCACTTGTGAAATTGTTGTCACATGCACACAATGACCACTCTTTGCCAGAAAATCCTGTAACTCCTTCAAAGTGGCCATTGGCCTCTTGATAGCCTCTCTTACTAGTTTCCTCCTTGCTCTTCCATCCAGTTTAGAAGGATGGCTGGATCCAGGGAGGGTCCTAGTAGTACCAAACACTTTCCACTTCTTTATTATAGACTTTACTGTGCTACTTGGGATTGATAAAGCCTTTGAATTTTTTTTGTATCCATCTCCTGCCTTATGTCTGTCCGCAACTCTATCCCCGAGATCTTTTGAAAGTGGCTTGCCGCCCATAGTCAGTTGTTTGCTGTCAGTTGCACTACCAAGCACGGGAATGCTCCAGGAACAGCTGTTTTTATGCTTCACTAATCACACTGATTACAATTGATCACAGGTGGAAGCGAGTAACCATAGTCTGCAATGGAAATGGTGGTTACTTACACCTGATTGAGTTTACAAATATTGTTTGGGGGGGGGGGGGCGCCCCGATCCTTTATTAATCTCATTATTTCTTGTTTTTTATTTTTTAAAATTTTTAGAAAAAATATTGGTTTGTGTATTCTCATTTAAGGCTGTAAAGCAAAAAAAAATGGGAATATTTCAAAGGGGTGATTCTTTTCTATACCCATTATTTATAGATATAGATTGTAAACCAGTGCCTGTGTTGTAAACTTCAGTTTTTGACATTGATGTTGTGCTGATCTTTAGGTTTGGGGATGTCTCTCCTTAGATTAACTACTTGAAAATGTTTATGGAGTTGACCTAAACTGATAGTTTCAATTTTAGTTCATAGACATTTATTCCTCATAAATGGGGAAAGTGTGACAGTGCAATGCAATAACTTTTTCTTCCCACTGACTGCAGGTTAGACTCAGTTAGTGACCTGCCCTGCTGTAAGTAAGGCATGGAAGGCACACGATTTTAAACCATGCATTAAGGTGACCAATAGAACGTAATGTGCTCTATTGAACAAGTAGTGCCATATGTTTAGAGTGTACTGAAGGCAAAGTAAAGCATTTTTAAGTATAGAAACAACTGAAGTTTGACAAGAAAAGAGAAGTTTAAGAGAAGAGACATTTTTTCCAAATTTGTTTTGCCTTTTATTCTATATGTGGAACACCCTTTTTTATTCTTGTGTGAACTGTTTGCATTGAATTTTTACTAAATCTTTTAACACTAGAATTACCAAAGCCTACGAAAAAACTTGTAATCCTGGCCCACCTTAAATCCTTTTGCATTTATCCATGAGTGTCTTTTGTGTTGTAAATGTGTCGAAGAAGAAAAGCAGCAAACAGCCTGCTATTCCATCTCCCCACCAATGCAGAAAGCTGTCTCAGCTAAAGTCTGTTTACCTGCGAGTGAGTTGCTTGGACTTGTATAGGGTAAATAATATATTGTTATTTGGAATACAAGGGCATGCTCACAAAGTACAGCGATGGCAAAAGTGCGACGGCAGCTTCCACCTGCAGCTATAGACTCTTCAGTACATAAGCGATTCTCCACACTAGTGTTTAGATCTGGACGATGTATGTGCCCAAAAAAAAAGTCTGACTGCATTCTCGTACCATTGCTCGCGTACTGAAGTGTTAGCATGCACTTTTCGTGGCTTTTTGAGCATGCCCGTTTCGATCAAACACAGGAAGCTCTGCAGTCTACTTTTGACTTTACGCTGTAAGAAGATATGTAAATAAATCAAGGTAAATAACATTCAATCTGGCTTTTATATAAGTAACATGTAAATGTTTTTCATATAAAGACCATCAGAAAACATAATCAGAAACAGGACTTTGCACAATACCTTGGCAAGCCTTGTAAGTGCTGCTTTTTCTTTGAAGGACACGCGTGTGGTACATTGACTGGCAGGATGATGCCCGACCTGTTGCATCCAAGCGGTTCCATCTTTTGCCTTTGCGCCTGGTGCACCTGTGTTATTCTTATGTGTGAGTGGACGTTTCTTGCGGAGAGGGCTTCTGTTCTCTTTCTCCGATGTAGAACCCTCATCATCATCTGAGTTCACCTCTGTTATAGCATGTCTTTGTGTGAATACATTAGTGTCAGATAAAGGGGAGCGTGAATGTGACTGGGAGAATAAAACTGAATAATAAAAAAAACGCTAACCTTTACAAGTACCATAAATTTACACCGGCTGTTACAGACTCAAATCAAATGTATATTTTTATTCTGTAATATTAAGAATAAGAGCAACTCACTTCTCAAAATGAAGGCATCTGGGATCAAACCGGCGATCTTTTGACTACCAGTCAGCAGTTTTTACCACTGCATTACCAAAGTGGTTGTATTAAGGGTGTGTCAATGTCGCACCCTAATGCGAGTTCTTCTTCTGCAGTTATATTCTTGAATAAAAGTGCACTTGTTTTGTTATACTCTTACTTTTGTAAAAGTGTTTATTTGATATTTGGACTTCAGGCTTCACACATTATACACTTCATGTCTAAATTTTGTCAATTATTACTAAAACATGAAAAATGTTTCTGTTTTAATGATGTGTTTACATAGATTGTTGATTCCCACAAAGTTGCGGTTCGGAGTTCGCGGCCTCAGTCATTTGCAGATTTTTCCTTAGAACCTAACTAATAATAGTTAGCAGAAACCACTAATATCCTCCATAATTTTTATGGCTTTTTTTGCGGCAATACTGTACTATAGAGAGAACAGGAATCAGCTGTAGAGAAAACCGCGACTTGGGATGGTGAAAGTAGCCAATAGAATTTGAAACTGCATCTCCCAGCAGTCCCTGCAGTGGCTCTGATTGGTGTAATCGCCATAAGGGGAACAGGGGTGGTATCGTTGTTTTCTTATTTCATTTGTTTTCATTATTATTATTATTATTATTATTTGCTGTTTGATTAGAGGTTTGCTTTGTTTTTGTCTCTGTTTGTGAGTGCGTGCGTCAGGTCAAGGCTGGAATCTCCACCATAAAAATAAATAAATCACCGTCTTCTCGATTGCGGCTTCTTGTGCGACGCTACGCTTACTTAAAAGCCTGAACCGTACCTGTCCTTTTTGGGTGATTGCTTTGTTTCTCTCTCCTCTCCCAGACATTCTGTGCTACTATGATGTTTGTCTGTTGTTTAATTGTTAACTAACTGCATGCTGAGCACCTTTTACTTCTGAAAGAGAAGTTTGAAGTGTTTGAATAAAGTTCCTGTCTCTGCAATCTCCTGTGTTTTTGTGCAATTCTGTGACCCAAGCTGCACTAAGACTAGCCTGCAAGCATCGGTGCTTACATCTGTGTGCTTTCGTGCAGCCAGTTTAAGTGCAGTTGGCTCAGTGATTTACATCCATGGCGTCAGTTGCACTTTGTACATATTGTTCCAGTAGTTTTTTAAATAGTTTCTACAGTTCATTAGCAGTATGTAAAATGATCAGTGTTGCAGTAATTGTGATGCTCTTTGCATGAAAAAAATGTGTTCCATTAAAATTTCACTTTTTCTTTGTTGTGACATTTACTTAAAGTGCAACAAAAAAGTATTCGGCGTCCAGGGATGAATCAACCCCCAAGTATGTGACAGTTTAACGGTTAAAGCCCCAAGATGCCACCGAAACGAGCTGCACCGTCTAAGGCTTCTGACAATGAAAACGCGCTTGCATGAATTACGGTACATATAGCAGTAACATCGGTATTTTACATTCTAGCACTGCGGGAGACATAGCAGTACAGTATACAGGCTTATCTTTACACTCTTTATTTTTAGGTAATGTATTAAGCTGAGTTTGAAATTAAATTGAAGTGTTTTGGGGGCAGATGTAGGGTTTAAACTATGAAAATAGGCATTTTTTTAACCACATCCAAAATTTGCAGTTTTTCACAATTTGCGGGTGCTCTAGGAATGTAACCCCCGTGAATTTTGGGGGTATACTGTATTCCAAATAGTGATATATTATTTACTCTATACAACTCTTGGCAACTCACTTGCAAGTAAAAAGACTTGAGCTGAGAGAACTTTAGGCTTATCAACACATTTACAATACAAAAGACACTGACGGAGAGGTGTGAAGGGATTTAAAATTGGGCCTGGATTACAAGTTTTTTCTTAGGCTTTGGTAATTCTAGTGTTAAAACAAACTTTTGGACTGAGAGATTTCTTTTGGCACTTGTTTGACCCGTTCTTGATCCTGCCTTACCTACCAGCAGCTACACAGTCTTTACCACATCTATTCAAAATATTCCCGACCAAAGTTAACAGCTTTAGTCTTTGCACCTGTACTCTTACAAAACATTGAGAACTGTACTATATTAAGGTTACTTGACCTACAATACAATACAACACAATTACAATTAATCTTTATATAGCCCAAATTCACACAAGAAGTGCTGCAATGGGCTTTAACAGGCCCTGCCTTTTGACAGCCCACCCAACTTTAACTCTCTAAGAATACAAGGAAAAACTCCCAAAAAAACCCTTTTAGGGAAAAAAGATGGAAGAAACATTGCAAAAGTTAGTTCAAAGAGAGACCCCTTTTCAGGTAGGTTGGGTGTGCAGTTGGTGTCAAAAAAGGGGGTCAATACAATACACAGAAAGGAACACAAGTAATCCTTAATGCAATATAATAGTGCAATAGAAATATTACAAGTACAGTGCAGAATTCAACAGTAGATGATATCACATAATATGATATGGATTTGTTCAGAGTCCTGGAAACCTTGGCCATCAAGCTGCCTCCCCCTATTGGCCATTCCATAGCCAAGTCAGCGCTGTGCCAGCCAATCCAAAGAAAGGACCCCATCTACTCGATGGAGTCAAGGGATAATAGACCAATCTCCCTGGTGCATGCTTTTTTGCTGATGACATTGCGTTATGTAACACCTGAAAAAAAGAAGTCAGTAAGATGGATGAATGAAGAAGGTCTTTGGAAGATAGAGGGATGAAGATAAATAGTAAGAAGACAGAATATATGAGGTGTAATGATGATCACAATTCAGAAGTTAGCCTGCAGGGAGAGCTGTTGAAAAGAGTGACTACATTTAAATATCTAGGATATTATATCTAAATATGTCGAGATGGATGTGTGGGGTTACTATCATGGACAGAATAAGAAATGAGACAATCAGAGGCACTACAAAAGTGGGAGAGATATCTAAGAAAGTACAATGAATTAGGTTGAAGTGGTATGGACATGTGAGGAGTACAGACAATGAATATGTTGGCAAAAAAGTGCTGGAAGTGGAAGTACAGGGGAAGAGAAAGTGAGGGGAGCCAAAGCGGATGTAGGTGGATAAACTAAAAGAAGACATGAAGGAAAAGTATTGTTAACACACATACTGTCACCTGAAGAGAGTGGAGGATAACCTTTATTTGGTGCTCACGCAGATTTTAAGTTTAAGTTTTACATTTGTCCCTGTGTTTCTCTATGAATCCTTATATGCTATACTTGTAAGGCTCTTTGGAGTATTAAGACTGAAGATAAACTAATTATTGATAGAAATTTGATAATTAGAAATATCTTGTAAATTCCATTTTACCTTGGATATAACTATAAAAGACTGGAGAGAGAGAGAAAAAGAGAGAGAGAGAGATAGATAGAGAGATAGATAGATCTTTGTTCCCAGGGGAAATTTGGCTTTTTATAGTGCACACGCACACACACACACTGTGGCCTGAACACCCACCCGAATGACTAAAAAGATAGAAAACTTCAAAGCAAAGGAGACTTCTCATATTGAAATGTAACCAGTTACTCTTATAACAGAATGAAAAATAGATAGTATTTTCCTTTTGATTTGTCTGTTGTAGCACCATTTACAAGAACAAAACAGTTCATTTGAAAAAAATAGGTCATCAGATATTGTTAAGTAAGTTACTATGGATATCAAAAGTCTTAACATATTTCTTAAAATACCAGTTTTACACTAATGTAAGGACTAAAATCTAAATTAATCAAGTCAAACCTGTTTTCATATTTTAAGATGATCAACAATATTTCAGTGTAATAAGGGTCAATGTTGTCTGTGTTTTACATTCTCTGGTTTACATTCTTGTTTTACATTTATCACCTATATTTGTGTAAAAATAATGGAAATCACTCCACTTTTCCTTCAGAAAACAAAATATAATTGCAAGAAGTTTTTTTTTTAAATTTACAATCAGTTTTTTAATGTAAAAATTCGTAAAAATGTTTATTTCCTCTGAAATGTACTCTATCACTTCGATAAAAAGTAAGACACTGTATTTTTGTTTTTCTTACAGGGGCTGGTGTTTTCTTTCTCTCCTGTGCTGAAGGGGAACAGATCAGTTTTCTGTTTGACTGTATAGTTCGTGGCATTTCCCCAACGAGAGGCCCCCTTGGACTACGGCCAGTCCTACCAGGTTAATATAGGAAGTATAATGTGTCAGTTTGAAGCAGAAAGTTCCATGTCTTGCACTTATTGCTCTGATTAGAATTACAGCTTGCCAACACGCGCACTAGAGAAAGTGTAAAGTGGTTTTCATTCTGGAAAGTCATTCTGAACATTTGTAAGTTAAATTAATGCAGTTTTCCATTCATTAATCTTACAGCTTGCCATTCACAAAATATATGTGTAGTAGGCTTGTTGGCCTGCAGAACTGAGCTGAAGTGTTGCTCACTTACTGAGAATTTCTTAGTTTTTTACTGGGGTTATGCAAACTATGTATTCTATATGTTAAAAAGTAGCATTGATTACAGTTATTGCCATGTTGAAAAAGTAATTAAAAGGTGTCATGAGCAGCAGTTCAGGCCCTTGAGTCTTCATCTAGTGATTATTTTAATTTAAAGACAGGCAAAAACCTCATATTTTATGAAAAGTTAACACAGTATGTAATAGTATATTTATATAATGCAACACATTGTCTTTATATCTCATGCTGAATTTTATCTATGCAAAAATTAATTTGACACATTTTCTGCAGTTAGAGTGCAGAAGAAGCTATTGATTTGAAAGCATGAATTTTCCTACATACTTTTACTGTGTGAAAAGAGTCCAGCTATAGGGCCCTCATGTGGCAAATGTTATATTTCTTAGAACAACTATTTGAGTCTATTCCTATCAATCCAGTGGAAACATAAAAACATAAAAAGTTCTTATTATTGCGAAACGTAATTGGAAAAAATAAATGAATACATGTTTTTTTATTATACATCAGATAATTGGTATTCAGGGCTCCATGTAATTTATCAATGTAGTCTGCAAGCACTAAAAAAAATGCTTTATTGTATTCAAAATATGTGGAAAGTCTTAAAATATTTTTACAAATGTTCTTATTCAAGATATATCACTTTGATATTAAGTTTAGTTGAATGCAAAAAAGAAAGATTGCACTTTGGTTAATTTACTAATTATCTGCTCTATTAATGCAAAAAAAAATTGATTACATTTTTTTCAGAAGCAGTTTTCAGGATTTGTTTCAACTGTGTAATAAAAAAACAATTTAGAAAATGATTTACACAGTAAATTAATTAAATGCTTAACAAATAATAAAATGAGTTCACAAAAGTAAAAAAGTGAATTGTACTAGGAGTTTTTTCCCTATTAATCTGAAAAATATTCAGAAATATTCAGAAACTTCCGTTATCCATCCCATTATGGCCCACATTGTCTGATGATCAGGTATTTTGCAAGCCTGCAAATATTTTTTAACTCCTGTTTGGCTATGTCAAATTAAATGTATTTAGCTGAAGTACAAAATGTTTATTAGAACAGATAACCACTTACTGATAGATGGAAAGCAAAGTGAAAAGAGAAGGAGTAGGATCTAAAATTACACATTTTTGTTTTAGAGAGCTCAAAGTCTTAACATCTACTCCTGCAATCATATTGAGCTCATTCAGCAGCTGATAAGAATAGGGTACCTGTAATGACAATGCCACTTCTCACCTAAAGGAGTTTGTGGGCACCTTTTGCTGTATATACACTACATTCATTGTTATTGAATTCAGGTAGAGACTGAGTTTGATATCATGGATACCATATTATATGGGAATGTAACAAATCAGCCTCCTTTTGGAAACAGTAACGTTTTATTGCTAGCTGAGCATGTTTCAGGCTCTTTTTTCTATGTGTGTTTTTTTTGTTTGTTTGTTTTCATTTTATTTTCATTCAGAAGTATATATCTGACAATCTTCCTTTGTTCCAGATATCTAAGTTTGTGCATAGATGTCTCAAAGGATATGCCGTAAAATTGTGGGAGTAACTTTGCATGTGATGCCACAATACAAATTTTCTTCCAATTTAAGTAAGAACCACACTGCACCTCTTTTATTAGCAACATTTACAGAAGCTAGAGACAATAAAATTCTACCTCAAACTTTTTGCTAAGTATTAATTACCGTCTTTCCTAAACAAAATAAGAACTTATTACAATGTGCATCATATAGACCAATTTCACCTCTGAGTAATGATGTTAAGATACTCTCCAAAGTCCTAGCTAGAAGAATTGAGAAAGTGCTTCCTTCAGTAATATCACAAGACCAAACTGGAATTATTAAAGACAGACACTTAGTTTCCAATCTTCGATCTGTTTAATGTAATATATTCACCCAGAAAGTCTAACAACCCAGAAATGATATTATCGTTGAATGCAGAAAAAGCATTTGATATGGTTGAATGAAACTACCTTTTCACTACATTGGAAAAATGTGGGTTTGGCCTGAACATTTGTACATTGATCCAACTACTGTATACCAGTTTGGAAGCTTCAGTTTGTATTAACAACATTAATTCGGGCTACTTTAAACTAGAACGTGGTACCAGACAAAAATGCCCCTTGTCACCACTGCTTTTTGAAATCGCCATTCAGCCACTGGCAGTTCACTGTTGAAATGAGTTAAAGGCGATTATTGGAGAAGGACTTGAACAGAAAATTTCTCTATATGCAGATGATATGGTACAATGCATATCAGATCCACAAAATACTGTTCCTGCAGTCCTAACAGTACTTACAGAATTTCAAAAGATTTCTGCTCTCAGAATTAATTTGAATAAAAGTGTGCTCTTCCAGTGAATTCTCAAGCACACAATATTAGATTGCACACCTTCCCTTTTATCATCACAGATCAGTTTAAATACCTAGGGGTAAACATCACAAGTAAACATAAAGCTCTTTATCAACAAAATTTTGCTGTCTGTATGGAAAAAATTAAGCAGGACTTCATCTCACTTTAGCTGGAAGAATTAACATTGTTAAGATGAATATCCTCCCTAAGCTTCTTTTTTATTTCAAAACATTCCAATATACATCAATAAATAATTTTTTAAGAAATTAAATCCAACAATAACCTCATTGGGCAGCATGGTGGCACAGTTGTAGCCCTGATGCCTCACACTAAGGAGACCTGGGTTCCCTTCCTGGGTCCTCCCTGTGTGGACTTTGCATGTTCTCCCCGTGTCTGCGTGGGTTTCCTCCGGCTGCTCCGGTTTCCTCCCACAGTCCAAAGATGTGCAGGTTAGGTGCATTGGCGATCCTAAATTGTCCCTATATGGAATATGGAGCCAATGTAGGAAGTATTTTAAGATAGAGAAGTTTTTATCTGTGGTACCTCTGCACGAGAACCACCTTTTTACACCCTCTCAAACGTACGCAGTTTTAATGTCTGGAAAACATTAAATCCCTTAAATCATTAAATCACTTAGAGACATAGTGTCTTTGCATCCAGCAACACATTTCTTTCACTGCCTTCAAATTAGAAACTTTGTTAAACAAAAGCTGCCCAATTTTCTTCACCTCCCACCTACCTCTATGCCCAAAAAAATATTGATCAGTCTTGAGGACTCAGACAGCATCTCCGTAATATATAAAACCATTTTACAGTCCCTCCCTTTTAACACTAGAATCTTCCAAAGCCTACAAAAAAACTCGTAAGTCCGACCCACTTTAAATCAAAAAAAAACAAAAAAACACGCGGTCATTGATTACAACCGCAAGATGTTATGCGAATGAATATGAATAATGTTGCATCCATGCCACAGTGTTTTCCAAAATGTGCAATACTGGTCATAAAACGAATAATCCCAAATATCATATATACCTATGTCTCTGTGTTTTTTTTTTTTATCAGTGCGGCTTTGACAACATGGACCATAAGGTGCATACTAATTCAGCGTGAGCAGGAACACTCAATAAAACTGAATAAAAAAAATCAAGTGACTGTGAGATACGAAGAAGGCAGATTCACCATCGTTTGTGTGTCAGCTTTTATCCATCCAGATCAGAGAATGTCCAGTTCCATTGCTCCAAAACACCACTCACATCTACAGTTATTCCCAGTTTCAGATAAAAAGTAACAGCGTCAGATCCCTGGGTGGGGGGCGGTATTGTGTATTGTGATCATGACAGACAATAAAAGTGAAAAAAAAGTTAACTTTTACAAGTACTATAAATGTACACCTGCTGTTACAGACTCAAACTAAATGTATGTCTTTATTGTATAATATTAACAATAAGAGCAGCTCACTTCTGAAAACGGCAAACATAGGAGGCAGTCAGGATCGAACCGGGGACTCTTCATTACAAGTCAGCAATTCTTACTACTACACCACGGAAGCTGTTGTATCGTCCTTGAACCTTTTGTGAAAGTGTTTATTTGATCTTTGGACTTAAGGCTTCACACATTATATAGTTTATGCCTACATTTTGTCATTTATTACTAAAATATGACAACTTTTCTGTTTTAACAATTTTTTTACACAGATTATTGTAGAAATGGAACACATATGAAATGCATGTGTTCCAAATAACGATCTATTATTTCCACTTTAAAACTCTAGCACTTCACTCCCAGATAATCAAGGCATGAGCTGGGAGAACTTTGTGCACGTTCTGCGGTGGGGGGGGGGATGGAATAGCAGGCTGCTTGTTGCTTGCCTTTATCTGCACATTGACAGGACAAAAGATGCTGACGGAGAGGTGCAAAGGAATTTAAGGTGGGCCGGATTTACTTGCTTTTTCGTAGGCTTTGGTAATTCTAGTGTTAAAGATCCAGGAGTACAGTGGGAAAAGGATTTCTTACTCAACATGTCAGAAAAGGAGTGGAAGTTAGCAATACACAGAATTCACTTGAGCTCCATATGCTTAAAGCATACAATTATTCAACTTAAAATTATATATCAAGCACATCTGTCTCATTTAAAATTGTCCAAAATGTTTCCAGGGCAAGATCCAACCTGCTAATGTTGCAATCAAGTTCCAGCCTCACTAGGCCACATGTTTTGGGCGTGCACCAAATTAACATCTTTCTGGACCAAAATCTTTAAATGCCTTTCAGGGAGCCTTGGTGTCACAATACGTCCTAATCCATTAACAGCTGTGTTTGGTGTACTTCCAGATGGGCTTAAAGTGGAGAAGGACAAACAAACTGTAATTGCCTTTACTATACTATTGGCACGTAAACTTGTTTTGCTTACCTGGAAGAACTCTCTTATTTTAAGTCAGTGGGTAACTGATGTTATATACTATTTGAAATTGGAAAAAATCTAATTCTTACTTAGAGGATCTGTACAAAACTTTTTCAAAACCTGGAAGGAACTAATCAAGAACATTTTAGAATAAGCATTTTAATTGAGGAAGCAGATCTTTCCCCTTTTTTTTACACTATTTATTTTTATTCATTTATCTTTTTACTTATTTTTACTAGCTTAAAATTTTACTTTGCTGGCCTAGCTCTCTTTCTCATGGGTGGGGGTTGATTTGTTTTGAACCAAGTCTTGTAAAACTTGACTAATTTGTATGGAATGTTATTTGTTATTAAAATCAATAAAATCCAAAAAGAAAAATAAAGATAATTACTTCATCTGCTAGTGCAATCCTGTAAATTTGTGCTGGTAAAAGTCCATAGTAGATGTGTTTGAGTCTATGTTGTTATAGGCTACGTACATACTGTAGGCAAAGCTGTACTTAACCTGTCAGTCTAACTGGTAGTGTATGCTGATGGTGACAGCAAAATCCTAACCTTGCCAAAGTAGTCCCTCAAACCATACTTTGGAAAGCCAAATGTCACTAAGTCATACTTTTCTGCTGTTACAGGTAATGTGTTGTTTCCCTATCATGTAATATGGCCAATATCTCTTTTCCCTACCACACTCACTCTTCATCAGCCTGTAGAATGTATCATGAATCATCCTGAAATGTTTGGATCTACATCTAGGTCTGTCCATTTTCAGGGCAGTTGGCTGGCTGCCACAGAGAACGTGATATCACCATCTACTCAATTCATGATAATGGTTAAAGCATTATTACAGTCTTGTGTCGTTGAATTGTTTGATTCTGTTTTGATAGCAGATATTCCATCATTTTTCCTAAGCTTTGTAAATTTCTGTATGGTCGATAATTTTTTACATAGGCCTTAAACTATCAAGAATTCAAGTATGCGTTTGTTTTCTATTAAAAATTTTAATTAAGCTTTGTTAATTCATGTATTTTTATGTTTTGAAAATTACCATAACTCCATCTTCTTTTTATTGATGCACTATCATTTTGAGGGATATTTACTGTCATGAGATGACCCATTGCCAGTTGGCAGTTTAGGAATTAGCACTATGTGATGTCATCAGTGTCAAAATATATAAGTTCTTTATTCTTCATTCTCCAAATTTGTGGATTTTCTTCAACACCTTTCATCATTGCTTAATGGTTTCGAACTTCTGGCTTATAAATTTTTGACTTTGATTTTTGGTTTGCATTTTGACTTCTGGTATTGACCTTTTATTTCTGGTCTATATTCATTTACTGGTCCGCTCTTCTCAGTTAATTTCCAATTTATGGCAGAAAGGATACCTGTAACACATCTATTAACTCAAGCAAAATGTGTGTTAATGCTAAGCTGCTGGATTTGGCCAAATTAAATTATTATTCTTTATATCATACTCTTTAATTTCTTGCCCTCCATAGTTTATAAGTTGGCACTCATTGTGTCATACACCCTTTAGATTCTTGCGTGACGCTTTTTTTGTGGCAAGCTTTAGTAAACTTAAGATGTTGGTTCCTTATTATGGGGGGAAGACACCGAGACTGAGATTGCTCGAAGGAGGAAGTAGTTTTGGCTTGGGTTTTTGGTTTTGAGATTGATATGTTTCTAATCTTAATATCAGCTGTTATTTTGCTTAAAGGAAAATGCTTTTTAAGTTGTGCTATCCATCTTTCCTGTTTAAAGGAATAGTACACCCCAAAATTATATTTTATTTTATTTACCCCTGTAGTTTGTAGTCAAATTTTAATCCTGTGGTTTCATGTAGAATGAAGATATTAGATCAAAAGTAATCAGTGTTGTACAATAGCAAGCAATGTGAAAAATATTTATGGAAAAACAAAATCTCACATTAGTTCTGTCTTATAATCCACGAGTCAGTTATCCAGTGAAATGCACATGCTCATGGGTATCACTTTTTAATTTGAAGACCTACCTCTCCCACTCATTTGTTGGTCAAAAGTTATGTCTTTAATTCAGAAAATCAATACCATAATATTAGCTTTGTGTTTATGATGTGTGGTTGTTCATCAATATAAAAAGAACCTTACATGTTAAAGTGCTTTTTGTGAAAAGTTTTACATGACAAATCAGTCTAATGCAGCTACACCTTGCCTAATTTAGGTTCAACAAATACCACAATTGCAGGATGGCTGTATAGCTGTCTTTAGATTACTTTCTTGCTATATGATATCAGTTTTCTTGAAAGAGTTAGTGCCTATTCCTAGCTAAATTACAAAAATTAGCCCTAGATGGAACAGTATTTTGTTGCAGCTAAGACAAAGATGCAGTTATGCATCACTGAAGAATTTAAAGCTACCTGCTAACCTAATCAGGATGAATTTGATTGTGGAAAAGGACTAGTATGGTTTTAGGTGCTCTGAGTTGAATCTGGTGTCCAAGGCCAGTAGAGTAGCAAAACTACTGTTATGCCATAATGCTTTCACTCCTAATCTACTAAAATAAATGGAGCTTTTTTACCAAATTAAAAGACAGACTAATTATTAAATTGAAGCAACTACCTAAGCAACTCAACTCAACCCATTTAAAATGCCTCAAAGGTGTTGCAAACAATGTTTGTTTTCCACTAACTATTTAATAAGGATCTGAAATACTACAGGTTTTCTGGTTAAGTTCATAAATGGGTGGACAGACTTTTTCAACAAATTTGACGATTTTTGACTAAATGTTATTCACATATTATTTTTTTGGCCATGGTGTTGGAGAAATGTGCAGAACATTTCTTGTAATGTTTTAAAAGTGGACCTATACAAAGAAACTGTTGCTTTATTTTATTTCTGTACTGAAATTACCCTGTTATGGTAAGAGCCTCTTGTCGTATGTACTTTAATGATTTGGTGTTTGTGTAAGAATTGCCTGTAACTAGTTTATGTAAAAACTACAATAAGATCTGGTATCTTGTAAGCCTGAAGTATTACTTGGCTATGCATATTTTGTTGATACCTTCTACCATAATAAAAATATGATTTTAAAAGCTGCTATACAAACATTCTGTCCTGTTGGCTCACGTTTATGATGTCAGAAGCATGAAGCTAAAGCAGTTGATTTTAGAAATATAATTTTACTTCTATGAACTTTGGATAGTGACACTAGAGGGTGTCCTACAAAACTTATTCCTAGTTACACAAACACGCTGTGCTGTAGTCTTCTGACTCTATTGGCAAAAGCATACTGTATTTGCTCAGATAGCACATTTTAGAGACAAGAAATTTAATTGTAAAAAGGTAAATTTGTCTTGGAGACTGGATGACCACATCATACTTACTGTAGCTTTATAAGATCAGTAAAAGAGTCATTCAAAAGAAGAGAAGACAATGAAGAAGATGGGAGTGGAGGAAAGACAATCCTAGAATGCTCAGAGTTACTGCTGACGGTATGAACAACACAAGAAATGTGCCTCCTGGACTAAACATATAGCAGTACCAGGTTATATGGTGTTCACAAATTATTTTGCTTTTCTTTATGATATCTATTTAAATAATGCTTAAAAATGTGAGTTTTTATTCTGTCTGTTCTGGTGCTCTGTCTTGTTTCTTGGAGTTACAGATATAAAAGGAAGATGGATGTGCTGACACTGTGGGCAGAGTATGAGATTTGAAGCATTCTGTTTCGGTCTACCAAATAAAGAGTACAAAGGGAAATAATGTCACCCTAGGACCCAACCACAACAAAACATATGGTTTTGTTGGAATTAGTGTATAACATAAGTACTTCAGGAGAATTCATTCCCTTTACAGTTTGGTTATAGTAAAGAATATTTTGTGGCGTATTTAGAGTGGTTACAAGTAGCAATATTTTTATCTATATATAGCATTGCTTTTCTTGCTGTGTGTATGAGACTGACCTAAAAATCTGTGCAGTGGCACAATTTTATGAATATTTACATTGCTGGGTACACTATCTGTGCTTGGTCAGCAATATAGAACTAATCAGAGCAAAACAACTACTTGTTTAGATTGAGAGAGTAAATTAAGTTGAGATGAGAAGTCTCACTGCATACATCCTTTAGGAGATAGGCATGGCATACCCAGTACACTCTTTGACTTGGCTGAACATATTTTATGAACATATTTTTTTAAGTCCATAATAGTATACGTATTAGAACTCACATCCTCTTTTTTGTTTTTGTTCTAAACTTCATGGCACATCAGGAAATGTGGAATGAAGTTCCTTGTTTAGTGCAAACATGCTTGGGTCCATCCAGTCTATAAGGTCATTCAAATGAATTGAATACTTTGATTTAAATTCCTAAAAATCTTAGTACTCCAGGAAGTTTATCCTGTCCTAGGCTCAAATACAATGCTTATAGAGCTTGGAATACAGATTCTAATTTCTATGTTTGTTGGAAACCTATGAACTTCAAGGTCCTGAATTCCCCTAGAATTGGGAGTCACTTACAGTATTTCAGCAATACTTGACTTCATGGGATGTTTGCAAGTCTTTGCTGAAAACCTAGAATGTGTCATTTTTGTGTACTAGGCCCACTTTTCTTTTTGAGGGTTTTTTTAAACAACTGCTGTTTTGTTTTGATGGTTGCTCTCTTTTTACAACATTGTCACACATTAATAACATCATCATATACATTGCAGATCATATCTAGTTTGTCTATTATGTTGTGAGTTACATAACCAAATGAGTGCAATTCTGTTCCAATGTGTCATGTCAAAGACAACATTTTATATAACATATGTATCAAACAGAGCTCTTTTCTTTTTAAAAAATTAAAAATAAGAGTGTTGGAAAAAGGGAATGGTGAGAAAAGTTATTATTAGGAAAGAATGTGCTGGTGGAAAGGAAGCTTAAGCAAGTAAAATGGTGTATGTCAAAGGTAGGCAAAAGCTGAAACAATGTGAAAAAACTTAGGGGGTAGTAGCACATGCAGACTCAAGTGTGTAAAGCTAATGGAAACTTTGATACACTGTGAGAATTACGGGAAACTGACTTGTATCATACATCAAGGACAATTAATGGCTTTGGGCACATTGTGCTTTGAATTCTTAGAAAATCTTGTGTTAATAAGGGGACCTCATCAAATATTTGGAGAGGCTTGATTGAGCATTAAAGAGAATTTGCTGTTTAATTTTGATTTTCTCGCTTTGACCCTGGCCTGATCTCATTTTAGAATTTTACTTCTCCAACAATACACAGCCTTTGGGGTTTAAAGAGCTATTGGTTTTCAAACATATTAGCTGTTTTGTGTTAACTAACTGAGTTTGTTTATTTTAATTTTGCCATTTTTATAGATAGATCATCAGAAAAGAAGGAAGATAACCGTCTAACAACCAAAATACCATAGTGTGAATACAGGATAATACTCTTCAAAATATGCATCATGGAATAATTACGATTCAACCAAATACAACTAAAATTCAAAAAAACAGTTTGACCCAATGTGACTTATCTTTGTTGTATGTTTTTTGTTTGGTAGTCTGAAGTATTGCTAAAAAAAGTGATGCAAATTGCAGCTGTTTTATGAGTAGATATAAGTACATTTAGGTAATTATAATAGATACACTGCTGTAGTTCACTTCATTTTTTATTTTCCATGGTTGTCTGATATTATTTCATTATGCTTGTAAAGTTACAATTTGTTGCCCTTAAGAATATATTAAAGTTATACTCTCTGAAGCAGCATGTGTTCCTAAAACTCCTTATGAAAAGATAAAGTTCAAAGTGATTTACTTATTATGTATATTTTGATACTGGGACTATTCACCAAATAAAATGATTAATAGACCTGGAAGACAATTTCTGTCAGCTGTCAACATGATCTGTCCCTGTACTTGAACACCAATCCTTTCACTCACATGCCTGATTAGAAGCTTAGATCATTGTCTATTATTAAACTGTCAGAAGAGACAGCATGGATCATAGTTATAAGACAGTTAGGATCAAAGACTTTTCATACTGTGCCAAAAAGAACACTCCTAATTACACATATCTTTTATTGTTCTTTTATTTTCAAAAAAATGATAAGTCTCTCCTGGAGACTGCTGTGAGCCTATGCATAACAAACCCTTTGCCGTTTATTTGGAATTACAATAATGGATTTAGGTGCAGTAAAGTTTGAAAAATTTGTAAGTTGGATAGAGTCTGTTAAGAACAATGTGAAAATTATGGTATAAGATATATTTAACCAACTTTATCGTACAGCTTTTGAGGAACACTTATTATAATACCAGTATACAAATGTATAAAAGAAAATTTGTATTGTTGTCTGTATTTTGTTTATGGGTACTCCAGTAAGTTTCCTTCCCACATCCTAAGGATGTGCATGTCTATTTGTTTAGTGATTGTAAATTGTCCCCACGTAAACCATGGAAGGAACTGGTACCCTGCCTAGGGGTGGTTAATGCTTTGCTCAAAATGCTGCTAGTATAGGCCAGACAGTCTTTGCCTTTCTAAGAACAAATAACAAAAAGAAAAGAAAACCAAAGAAACAAAACAAAAATTGAAAACCTAGTACAGCAGCCTTCAATGGTTAATAGGTAGAAATTTTTACATCCTTTCAGAGATTATTTCTAGCATTGTTTTAAGCATTGTTTTACTCTGTAATGCATTCAGGAACCCTGTCAGTTGCTAACAGTGTTTAAACCCAAGATCATACAGGGGACAAAAATATCATTTACTTTGCTATAAGACTGTTTGATTTGGTCTGTATTACATGTTTATCTTGGTGAACACTGGGTAGCCCTTTTGGAACAAAAATATTTCACTTTATTTTTTATCTGTTACATCATAGTTATATAGTTTGTTTACATTATAAAACATAATGCTTTCCAGTGCCTTAATGGGTAAGTAGTGGAAGTTCAAATAATGGCTTTATTATCAGATTATGGTCTTCCTACCCCTAGTTTATTAAGGGCTGTTGAAATGTTCTGCTTATCAGAAGGCTGTCCACAATTTTAGGGTTTTCATTGCTACTTGTAAAGGTTTATTATTTGATTCAGTTCAGTTAATTTGTAAATTTAAAATAATGCAGCTAATAGTATTCTGCAATGTCTGATGACTCATAAAAAATTAACACTATGGTGCTCATTAGATTTAAAGGGACAAACAGTTTGATGTGCATTCTGAACATTTTATAAAGAGTAATTTAGATATGTACAGTAGGTGTTCCATTGCCAATAAATGCATACATACATTTGAGGGCCGATTAATAAAGTATTTAAGTTTTTAGTGTATATGAAACTATGTAAAGCAGCATAAACTATGACTACTATAGGATATAATGATTACAGAAAAATGAATTATATGGTTATTTTCTGTTGTGACTTGACAGAGAGATCTAATAAATGAGAAAAATGTTATTTTAAAATAGTAAATATGAATCACACCGCTCCTCTTTTTGTCACATTAATCACCCTTACACAGTCTTCAGTACTTGTAGGCACTGGTGCAGCAGATGCCACAAAAAAGTTGGGGGGCCTACAAACTCAAACGTTCCCTTGCCAGAACTCCACCAAGCCACCTGCAAAAATATAAATTTAATTTAAAAAAAAATACTTTGTGCATTTTTAGACACTGACAAACAGGTGTGTCACATTGTATGATGTTACAAGCAAATTCTTAAAATCTGCATAAATTCGCTAATAGACATTGAAGAGATTCATCTAGATAAAAAAGGAAAATAACATTTATTTCTATAGGATATTTTCATCCATAGACTGTAGATCAAAGTTCTTTATAAGCTGCCAAAAATAGTTATAGTTTTGTGAAAACCGAAATCGCCTACAATTTGGAACCTTTCATAATTGACTATTATTATGTATACTAATTCTGAGAATTCCTCAATAAAAGGCATATTATATTTAGGATGTCTATAAATGGTCATAAAGAGAGGTTGTGACTCCTTGAATAACTATGGCAAGATAAATGAGAGGTGCAAAAGTACCAAAATGAGTATCTTTACAATTTTATCAGCTTGAGAAAATCCGTACTAAACTACTGTCTTTCTTACCTTGGGTAGAATGAACAAAATTGTATTTTGCAAGAGCTTCTTAAATTATGTAATTTATGCCATGTTTCACTTGATGCAAGATTTTTCTATCATTGATAAGAATCATCAATGTAAAATCTCTAACATTTACATGTAGAGCAACAATCACCATATTTTAGTTTGCATCTGTCTGACAAATCTGTTTTGTTCATTTTGTGCATGCAGGGCATATTCATTCTTATCAAATTTGGGCCAGTCGCAAAATTAATCTTAGCAGTCAAAAAAAAAACGAAATATGAGGCAAACATCAGGATAGAGTCACTTTTAGCTCACGTGTGCTCAGACTTGCATTCATTTCATTTTTATATCAACAATGTCCTCCAATAAAACATAAAATTTATGAAAATGCTAAATATGAGAATGTTAAATTAGGGTTCTATTGTAAATTCTTTATTTCAGGGACGGGTGCCAAACTTCACTATTTTGGGAGGGGAGGACACAAATTCTGCACAATGCCAGTGCTTGCAGGCATAGTCAAATTTCCTGCTCCAGGACTAGTGTGGACTAAGTGTAAAGATCTAATGATTAAATAATTTTGCAAAAAAGCTATTCTTTTGCAAAATTTACTGTGTAAGTGTTTCACAAATATTTCCTTTCTAGCATGCTTGTAACTGGTAATACTGTATACATGTGTTTTTATATTCAGAAGACAGAAAAATATCAAGCACATAGACAACTGAAAAGCATCAGTAATCCAGAAACAGAAAGCTACTGTATGTATTAACATACTGTACTGTAGCATTATTTGTTGCATTATTTAGTATAGGTACCATTTTAAGATTAAATGAAAAGGTGGCACAGTAGTTAGCATTCCTTCGTCACAGTTCTAGAGGCTAAGGGTTAATTGAAAACTGGTGACAATCAATACAGACTTTCTATGTTATATCCATGTCTGAATATGTTGATATATAGTGTCAGTGTAAGTTTCATGAAATCTGTTCATTCATCTATCCATTTTTATGAACCCACAGTTGCAATAGTCACTTTTGTATGTGATTCATTTGAACAATTTTAGAATTTTATTTGGACACTTGCTTCATGTTTCGATATACATATGGTGGCAATTGTAATCTGCTATTTCTCTCGCTGCCTACAACTCTCTTTGTTCTAATTAGCAGTAGTTATCTTTCAAACTAAGCTGGCCCTAGCAGTAGGATTTTGTGTTTTGATTACAACCTCTTTTTGCATTTGATTTTTGAATTTGTCTTGTTAGTTTGGTTTTTGGTTACTTGGTTTTCATTTGCTCTCGTGGTATTCTCGATAGTTTTTGGTCAGTTTGCTTGTTCTTAACATCCGTTAATAACAAAGCAGATGTCTATCCCACCAACAAGGCAATACTCAACTACAGGACTCCTACCATGCATATATATAATCTCTGTTACAATGTTCTAAGACAGTGGGCCTTTTATGTATACAATATATATTGGTTTTTTTTTTTTTTTACCAAGAGATGATATTATTAGGTCACTGGAGCTGCTATTTCCCATGATTAAAATGTTCCTGCATTAGATCAGTTTCTGGTTTGCATAATGACTGACCTTGGCTTTTGTTGGGGCTCATTGCAAAATGCAGTTTTACAGGAAACTATATTCTTTTGTATTGAAATGGGTAATCAGTAAGGAATAATGTGAATTTTGGGAATATGTTATCATTATTAGATATTTACATTTTTTTACTGCATTGTAAACTATGTACAGTGTTCACCCACTTACAGTTCTGGTTGTGCGGGGACACATTAACTAAGCTGTGCTAGCGTTTAATCTGACCAAGGGATTCTGTCAATCCTAGTTTAACCTTGGACCCAAGTACACCTCTTATTCCTTTACTAGCAAAATACCCGCGCTTCGCAGCGGAGAAGTAGTGTATAAAAGAAGTTATGAAAAAGAAAAGGAAAAATTTTAAAAATAACGTAACATGATTGTTAATGTAATTGTTTTGTCATTGACATGAGTGTTGTTGTCATATTTATATATATCTATAAAGTGAAAACCTGAATATATAAAGTCAGCGTCGGAATTTATAAAGTCATTCCTGATTATATATAGTCAACATCAGAGTATATAAACTCATTCCTGAATATATAAACTCAAAGTCAAAATATATTGATTGAAATGACTCTGAACTGAAGTAAGTTAACAAAAACATATTCAGAAAAATAAATTAAAAAAACACTGTTCGGTTAATGTTTTGAAAATGATGCATTTGCCCTGCCCAGGATTGGTTCCT
>JANRMT010062808.1:20576220-20605222 GCA_026402145.1 Polypterus bichir lapradei | reverse complement strand
CAACTTAATCTTTAAACTCTGAGTAACCTTAGCCAAAATTATTTTGTACATTAGGCTAAAACAGTGTGATCATTGAACATTTTGTAATTAGATGTAATTAGAATTACTAACGGTCACGGAAGTCCAATGATCCCCAGTAAGAGCCACAAAGTCCGCTTTCTGTAATGCATCTAATTTTGCTTGCTTTTCAGTGTGCACAAAACCATGCTTTTATCAAGGCTTCGCTCGGGTAGTTTTTTGAAATTAAATTTTCCTCCGATCAGTCGTAGGAACGCGCTTCATTCCAACTCTAACATTTTTGTAGCTGTGATGTGTGCATCAGTGTAATCGATGTACCAGGAAATCATGCATTGACAAAAGTTCCCCTTTGCTTGGAATTGAAAGTGTGATTAAATGCATTATTTTTTGTTATGGAGTACATGCATCGAAGCTTCTCAGCTGTGCTTGTGCAAAGAATAGGAAAGATTTTAAAAATAACGTAACATGATTCTGCGTTAACCGCATTTTTTTCATACGTCTAAAACCAAGGAGATGCGAGGTTAAAATGAACCGAGAAGCGCGCGTACATACTCAGTACATCCCCTCTCGGGAATCGAACCTCGGATGTAGGCGATAGAGGCAAAGCCTCTACAACTGCGCCACGGTGTGTGGCTTATCTATTTGAGAGTATGTAGATCGGGGTATATATATATTCGCAGCGGAGATGTAGTGTGTTAAAGAAGCTATGAAAAAGAAAAGGGAACATTTTAAAAATAACGTAACATGATTGTCAATATACAGTAATTGTTTTGTGAGTGTTATTGAGTGTTGCTGTGATCAAGGATTCGATTATCATTATTTGTTTCAATCAGGGTCGTTTTTGTACGATGTGTTGTGTTCAAGTTACATTCCGTGTTTGTCAGTCGTTGTAAAGATGACAGGTTTCATTCATCGATTCGTTTCTTACTGCATCAATAAACAGCTCGTCTTCTTCTTTATCTGAGACCTGACACACTGCATGCACTGTTTTTTTTTTTTTACACTGTCTTCCTTTAGCGGGACATTGACTTTTTCCACCGTGTGCTTTGTTTCCGCAGTAGCTGCACTTATGAATATGCATGTATGTATCAGACGCTTCATATTTTTTTGCTGCCTTTTCAATTGTGTAATTCGGTTTTTGTTCAGCGCTCTTTGGAACTGTTGCTTTTTGTCTGTGCACTGCGTCAGTTCACGTGAGCCGCTCGGTGTACATGCATCGAAGTTTCTCAGCTATGCTGGTGCCATGTCGTGCTATGTCCATGGCTGTATCTAATGTTACCGAAGTCCCGGCACTTAAAACTTTCTCTCGCAGTTTCGCTAAGTTTGTGCCAAACACCACCCTGACCATCTCATCTTCCTCTGCATAAGCACAGTCCTTCACCCGTGAATATTTAGTGGCAGTGTTTCTATTGGATTGCCGCTGACGGACGGCCTTATATGGGCAGGCACTAAATTACAAACGCCAGCGGCAGCCTGTCTATGAACTTAATTTAAAGTTTAGGTTTACATCGTGCTTTGTTTCCGAAGTAGCAGAACTCATGAATATGGTTGTATATGTCACTCGCTCGCTTCTTATTGTTTCGCTGCCTTCTCAATTATATAATGCATGTTTTCTTCTGCGCTTTTTATGGCTCTTCCTGGTTTTCTATGTATTGCGTGATTACGTGGGAGGCGTGATGATGTCACACGAAACTCCGCCCCCACAGCTTTCAAGCTCATCTCCATTACAGTAAATGGAGAAAAACAGCTTCCAGTTATGATCATTACGCGTAGAATTTCGAAATGAAACCTGCCCAACTTTTGTAAGGAAGCTGTAAGGAATGAACCTGCCAAATTTCAGCCTTCCACCCACACGGGAAGTTGGAGAATTAGTGATGAGTCAGTGAGTGAGTGAGTGAGTGAGTCAGTGAGGGCTTTGCCTTTTATTAGTATAGATGCAGATGAGACTGCAATGAAAGCACAAATTTGCCAAATTTGAAACATTAAATGAGATAGCATTTAATCTAAATTGCACATTGCGTAAATACGACTAGTGGTATACCAAAATGCATACAAATCTTGACTTTGTATTGTCGATCCCTTTCAGCTCACCTTGACTTAAGGTTTCTTCTGACTTCTTGATATGCTTAATCCTTAATGCTTATTCAAGAGAAAGTCAACTCAGTCAGATGCAGCCATTTATAAGGCAATTTTGATATTGTATTATTTGTTTCCCTCTTAAATCTAATATGTGTATTTTGGTTAACAACAAATCAGACTAATAATATTATTCTAATTTTCCAATTATGGTATACTACAGGGTCAGAAAAAACAGGCTGAAATACGGTGTAAGAGTGGCATTCTCCAAGTGCTGTAATCTGTTAAGGTAGGCAATCTAATAAGAAAAAATAATGATATCCTTCTATTGTACTATAAATTCCCTGCCACCAATTTCTCTGCACTTTATATTTTAAGCTGAATTTGAACTTGAGATATCATCAATCACTAAATTTTACATTATTTATATAAAAGGATGTACAGTATGGCCTCAGGGAAGATAAATGGGTCTGTAAACTTTTTAGGGTAAAGATTATTGAGATGCAGCAGGAGCAACTTTTTGATAGTATAATGTAATATATATTACACTGTTTTTTGTGTTTGATTTTTGTTCAGGCTGGGCTAGACTGTCTATCTAAATGCAAAATTAAATTTGCATGGAGACATAATTGCATTGCTTATATTCAAAAGCATCAGATAATAGCAGTCAGGAAGTCAGATAACATTATGCACATTGACTTTTTTAAGCAGCATGTTTTTCTCTTTTGCAAAAAAGTTTTCATTAAATCATCATTAAGAGATTGCAAAAAGACAAAAATTGAAATGATCCAGCTGTGGTAGGCTGGCACCCTGCCCAGGGTTTGTTTCCTGCCTTGCGCCCTGTGTTAGCTGGGATTGGCTACAGCAGACCCCCGTGACCCTGTAGTTAGGATATAGCGGGTTGGATAATGGATGGATGGATGAAATGATCCAGTCTCACAAGGACATACGTACAAGGCCTACAATTATTTTAATGGCTGAGATACAACATCCATGTAAATCAGTATTTCTCACAACATTTTAAGTTATTTACTGACTTTCATATCTAAGTGACATAAATTATGATACATATTCAAACTGTATCACTAGTATCATGATTATACTTTAATGAAACAATGATCATGTTGCTGCAGAACTCTTTAGCCCAGGTTTTTTCATCCTACACTTTCACTGTAAAATGCACTACCAGCCTTTGGTCTTTATTCTATTTTTTACAACATTATTCCTGACAAACAAGTTTGTTAAAAGACATGTTTTACCTGAAAACCATTAATCAATGTGTTCTTTTATAAATGTTCTGTTTACATTTGTCATACTAGCTGGCTGTCAGTTCACACAGCTTCAAGCTGCATGAGGTTAACCTCATTTATAAACAGTTTTGGTCACCTTATGAATGAGTAAATGAGATAGAGGTGGGCTTAAGGGTATAACTTACCATTTCATTAGATGTGTTGAGCTTTGTAGTTCAGTTTTATTGCACAAAGCAAGTAACTCTTATTAGTAATGAGAGAAAAAATATGAATACTTATGCACAAACTACTGACATATATAATTAACCACATAGCATATACCAAAACAAAAGAGAAGACTTTTTTAGTTATTTAAGAAGGCAAAATACAATTAATAGCATGTACTTTATGGAACAGCATGAAGCATATATTATAGTGAGCAAGTTCATTATAAAAGAAAAACAAATGTACAAATTGTTTTTTTAACATTTGTTTAAATATTCTGAGGAAAAGCAGAACTTTTTTTTTCCCAAAATGCTTTCAATATGGAGATCATGCTTCTTAAAAAATAAAGTGCAGGAGTACTCCAAATTACTCCAAAACGTAAAAAAAATAAAAAGCATTGAAGTCTACAGTTTACTTTGTTTCACAAATATGCTGATATGAGACAAGGAAATGTTTTACTTTGTGCATTAATGCTGTTTGCGCCTAATGTTCTTTTTTCTTTTTGACCCTCTAGATCAACGTATCCAAGACTGGACTGGAAGAAATCATGAGGCAGATTTTCAAAAGAGAAGGTTGGGAGCATGCGCTGATAGTGCGTTTCTGCACACACCACATGACAAACCATCTCGATTCTGACCCAAGTGTAGCTGGTGACATTTCAGCACCACACTGGAACAGTGTGAGGTTGGTTTTTTTTTCTTTCAGTGTCTGGAGTGCCAATCCTGCCACCAACCCCCAAGTTTTCCCTGTAAGTTGGAGGACCTCTTGCAAAGAACATAATGTTCTTGATCCAGAAGCTGATGCCTACAGAACAGAGATTTGCAGAATTAAAGTGGCAGGTTCTTGCAAGAAATTTTGCAATTGCCCATTGGCACTACTATCTGTTAGCCTAGTCTGTAAGTAGTCCAATCTATGCAACCAGGTACTTTGCTTCAAGGTAGAGCAGAAAGCATTATCAGGACTAAGATCATTGTGCCATCCTCATGAGGAATAAAATGAAAGGAATGACTTTGTTCACGGTCTATTTCTTTTGCTGTGACACAAGTAATTTGAAATAGCAGACTTAATACATGACATGTCTATGTCTACTGGTATGCCAATTAACAGAGTCTATTCTTTAAAAAAACAGCAGTTTAATGATACTAGGGGAAAAAGTGATAGACGTTTCTTCAGTGACAGCGAGAGAGATAGTGGGATTGGGTGGGGGGAAGGTAGATTCCAACTATCAGATATTTGTATTGTGCTATAACAGCTGCCAGCAGTGCACATGTATGCATTCCAATATTTAAAAGTCATCTAGAAATAAATTGAGAACCTGTTACTTTCATAAATCTTTATAGTTGTCATTGTATTCTACTGTATGTAGAAATATTACTGTGGTGGTCATCATTGTGAAATTGCAATATTCAATAAAGTCAGTTCATATATGTCGGACAACTTTATAATATGCTAATAGCTATCATAATGTTTCTAATGCAATTTGTTGGTTTGACGTGCATAAAAATGAGGAAATATCGTGTCAGTGGAAAATAACTTCAAGGGGGATTTAAGAGCAAATGTAGTCCAGGATCACTTTTGAGATTTTAAACTTTAAAGAATTGTGACAAGACAAACCATTTTCAGTACAGGCACATGCAAGACATTGTCTTAAAATAATATTAGTGCAGTCTGCTTTTTAAATGCACTGATATCGTTCAGCTATCACCAAGGTTATAAGTGTTTATCCAATAAAAGCATAAATGCTAAAACAGACTATGTACACTGATAATGGGAAACATAAGTGACATACAGTGCATCTGGAAAGTATTCACAGTGCATCACTTTTTCCACATTTTGTTATGTTACAGCCTTATTCCATAATGGATTAAATTTATTTTTTTCCTCAGAATTCTACACACAACACCCCATAATGACAACATGAAAAAAGTTTACTTGAGATTCTTGCAAATTTATTAAAAATAAAAAAATTGAGAAGGCACATGTATATAAGTATTCACAGCCTCGGATTGCAAATGTATGCGAACTGCTGCATTTGAAGACGCCGAAAAAGCCGTTTTTATGTGGTTGCAGTGATGCTTGTTCAAGAAACATTCATATTAATGCGGCACTCATTCAAGAATATATGAGGTTTTTAAACTCTCTTGGGACCCGGACAAACGATCTCACACGTGGCAATAGCGCTTCGGGACACACTTCAGCGTGTCGTTCCCGTTTGGTGGGGGGATGCCAGATCCCAAAAGAGTTCAGAAACCTCACAATATGAAGAAGAAGAAGAAAAAGATAATTTGGCTTCTGACTGATAACGGTGCTGATCACAACATACTTAGATGTTCACGTTGAATTCCTCCCAACCAATTGCACGGCAGTGCTTCAGCCATTGGATTTGGGCATCATTCGCACCCTGAAAATGTATCATCGCAAGGAAATGCTGAGAAAAATTCTCGTCAGCATAACTTGTAGACAGGAGAAGATTAAAATAACGCGAAAGAAGCTATTGAAGCTGCTTCTATTTCCAGCATCCTATCTTTGTAATGCACGTTTTCTGCAGTAACAGCAACCAAAACGAGATTACGGAGTATACTGAATATAAGCAACACACTTTGCGTGTCACTGTCTTCCATCCTCCCCAGATGGGATCGCCTGGTTGCAGGAAAACAAGCTCAGGGCTCTCACTGATTCTGCATTATGGTAAGTTGTATAATTTCTATTACTAAATTATAACTTAATAATAATAGAAATGTAATGTAAATTGTGCCCTACGAACCCGCCCATAATCACCCCATAAACTCCAACCTCCAACAACCCACCGGTCCCTGGAGAAATTTGCTTCTAGTAAAGCGGTCCTTGGTGTCAAACAGGTTGCGGACCACTGGGCTACACTACTGGCTGGGCTGCTGAGACTGGCCACTGGGCAGAACTGACCATCACGAGTGGTAATAGCTCGCATATTTTCACGTTTTTTTGCTCTAGTTTTATGTAATTTTGTGCTAGTATTGTAACGAACAGTTAGTGCAGACTACAGCCGAAGATCTGAAGTGGACGCGAGAGGTTGGTGAGTTGTTTATTAACAGATTTTTGTGATTTTGAGTTTGTATAATTAGTGTAGGTCAGGGGGCTTTTTGCATATCGGCTTATTTTACAATATAAACTTTGAAGTAAACTTAGTAAAGTAAAATTAGATTTTTGGAGGATTTGTTTTCCATCTTGTATTACTGAGCAATGAATTCAGCGAGCGTTTTTGCGATTTCAGTTCACACGAACAGGACTTTGTGCTGTTTACGTCACCATACTCTTACAACGTTGAGAATGCACCTGAGAATAGCCAAATGGAATTGATTGAACTGCAGTCAGATTCTATTCTGATGGCAAAATATAACAAAGTTGGTGTGCCAGGCTTGTATGCATACCTGCCACCCTATGTGCAGATCCATAAGTTGGCATCAAGAGTACTGTCTATGTTCGGAAACACTTAACTTTGTGAGCAATTGTTTTCGTTAGTGAAAGCTACCAAAACCCCCCATCGCTCAAGACTTACTGTCGAGCACCTTTCAACCCTCATAAAAGTTGCAGCTGCACAAGAGTTCAAGCCTGATATTGACAAACTGGTTACTAACAAGAGATGACAAGTGTCGGGACAAAAGAAATAGAAATCTCACACTGTAAGACTCCTATATAAGCAATGAATATAATATAATGAATATAATATAATAATATAAGGACCTAGCTGAGGCGCTAAGACTCTAATTGTACGCTGTTGTACGGAGATTGTATGGAAATAAATTGCTTTTCTTTAAACTTTAAGTGTTACATTTTTTTAAGTTTTCAGTATTGGAAAGAAAGCTACAGTAACTTTGTATAGCAGTATAATAGTATTTGTTACAGTGCGGCCCGCTGACGCACGTATGGCAGTCGAAGCGGCCCACCAATGGTAGTGAGTTTGACATGTCTGATCTAAGGAGTCTGGAAAATTTTCAGTGTGTAAAGGGCAAGCACGCAAGTGTAAGCTGACTGCCTGTGATCTCCAATTGCTGAGACAACACTGTATCAAGAGCTATCATTCATCAATAATTGTTATAACACAAGTAACACAATACATAGTTACATACACAAATGCATGCTACTACTGTACTGTGCAAAAAAAGAAGCCATATGTTAACAGTGACCAGAAGTGTCATCTCTGGGCTCAAAGGAATCTGGGATGGGCCCTCACACAATCGAAATGTGTACTGTGGTTGTCCTTAAGGCGAAAATGACCATCCAAACTGTTACCAGCTACAAGACCAGAAGCCAGCATCTGTGATGTGTAGGACAGAATGGCATTATCCATTTTGTCAGGTTGGAACCCAAATACTGGCTTAGCAAACTGCTGCCAGACACACTTACTGCCAGCTAAAAATCTCACTTTGCCTGAAAGGCCCTCTCTTTGGAATGCAGAATCTGCAGCCTTAGCCGATAACATGATTGATACCAGACCATCCAACGGCCCGGGACATCTTTCTCTAAGGCATAAAATGTACTTAATTCAGGATGAGTAAATTCATGTCTACATTTTGTTAATTATTACTAAAATATGAAAAACATTTCTTTTTTAGTTATGTGTTCAACAATTCCTGCCTCGCATTTGACCCTACATTTACAAAGATTGTTGTAGGCATGGAACACACATGAAATGTATGTATTCCAAATGACAATATATTATTTACCCTCTACAATTCTAGGCACCTCACACCCGGATAAACAAGACTTGAGCTCTGAGAATCTTCTCTGCAACTTGAGCTTCATTGGTGGTGGTGGGGGAAGGGGCCTGGGGGGATGGAATAGCAGGCTGCTTGCTGCTTGTGCTGATCGGCACATTTACAAAACAAAAGACGCTGATGGAGAAGAGTGAAGGAATTTAAGGTGGGCCGGGATTAAGAGTTTTCTCATAGGCTTCAGGGATTCTAGTGTTAATGGACAGAACTTTGCTCCACCGGTCAACCAAGAGGATGGGCTTATGTGCAGCTAAGAAACCAATAACAAGACCTCTATTCCTCCCTATAAAAACCCTGTGGACCACCAGGGGGTGCACCACCACCCAAACCCGACACAGACAGGGGTGAGACATAAGTTCAAGGCACACACATTTTTTATTTTTATATTTTTCCTTGTGGGGAACGCCTTCCCCCATTTCCACAAGCACAACACAACACAAATTTCTCCTTCTTCCCTTTCTCTTTCTCCTCTGAAAAAGCTTCATCTCCCTCCTCTCAACTCTGGCTCCTGAAATAGTGGCTGCTGGCTCCTTTAATAAGGCACCTGGACATGCTCCATGTGCTCGTTGTTCCACTTCCGGCAGCACTTCCAGGTGTGGTGGAAGAACTGCCCGTAAGGGCTCAGCAGCAGCTGCAGCACCCCCGGTGTCTCTGATTAATTCCAAAAGGGCTATATCAAACTCCAACTCCCATGGAGCCCCGCGGGAGTCCAACGCACCACTGCAACCCAGGGTGGCTGCCACGTAAGACTCCACGGGAGGTAATTCTCTGGATACGCTCCCTCCCCCAGTCCTTGCAGTGTGGAGGTGTCACAACCCTTCTAACACCCTGACTAATTGCTCTTCTCTAACTATGCTACAGTTTGAGCTGGCCACAATATGGCAGCCCACAGCCAGAACCAATAGCTGATAGGATGTGGCCACAACCGTGATTTCAGCAATTCCTTTACTCCAAAGGGCAACTGTGCTGTACTTGAAAGATGGAATACTCATGAGAATTTGGCACATCTCATGTAATACATCTAAAGAATCTCAACCGTAAGAAAGCTAGAAGGTGAGGACAGTGTATGGTGTGAAGAAAGATTCTGATATATCATAATAATGTGTTGAGATTTCACCCTAACTTGAAAAAATTAATTTGTTTATGTTCCATATAGCATGCACTGTTGTGTTCAGGAGTTATCAAATTAAATCATTCTACACAATGACTTACTAATTCCCTACAATAAATTAAACTAAATACATGGGATATTACAGTACAATTGTAAGATAAAGTTCTAGTGTTATAGTTACAGATTCATTTTAATTAATATTTATGTTTATGAGCATTTTATTATGACTCAACTATAAACAACAAAAGGATCAAAATTCTGAAGCAGTTTTGCCACAGAGTGAAGGTACTCAGTTTCAGCATTAATTAAAGTGTCATCTGTGTTGAGTGTGTTGTCCCAATTTCTTAAAATTCTTAAATTCCAAAGGCATGTAGTTAGGTTAACTGGACATTCCTAATTGTTCCAGTAGGTACAAGAGGGTCCTTTTCAGTAGGGGGTTTGTACCTGGCTATTGCACATGGTTTTAGGGACAGGCTGAAGAATTCCACAAAAATAGGATGAATAATAAAGTTGTATTGATTAATTCTGTGTTTCTTTGTAAGATCGTTATTCAGTGCCTTTCATAGAAAAATGTATGCAAAGAACTTCCTCTAAACATGCATTTGTAGTGTAAAAACATTTTCTTAGTTTCTTTGCAATAATGAAATTTAGGTTTTATTTTCTGTTGTTGAGTTTTTAAAAAATAGCCAATTAATAAATTATTGTTTTGTCTGCCCTTATCTAATACGTTTTCTAAACATAGCATGCTGCTGAATGTCACTTGTGTCATCAGAGACCTGAATGCTTAAAAACCTGCACTGGTAACATCCCTGGAATTTGTTCCAGCTTCCTCATTCTACAACTGACTTTACTGAACTTCCCTTACTGATACAATCAGATCACTCCTTTAGGGAACACTTAATGCTTTGGCAGAAGACTAAGAAAATTATGAAATTCAACTTGCTAGAGGAACAAACATTAGTAAAACAGTTTCTATATTTCAGAGTCCACAGGAGAATCATTATTCATCTGACACTCACCTATTCCCACTGCCAAAATTTATTTTATATTCATTTCAACAACAAGTATTTTAGTGAACTTTGGGTTATAAAACCTTTTCCTTTCATTATTGTTTTTGGCTTGAAGTTGACCATATAGATAAATTTGTGATCTCTTTCAGTGCAGTTTTTGTTATGTTGGTTTTATATTACAAAGTGGCTAATTACTGATTCTTTCACATTACATGTAACATCCAATCTTAGAGTTAATACTTAAAGTTAATTTCATATAGTTTTGGCTTGATTCATATAGAAAAACAGCTATTAGAATATGGTCTAGTCTTTTACCCCCGTAAGTTAATATAAGATACAACTTTCTTGATATACCTACAACTAGCCGTAAAAAAAGACATTGAGGAGGGCCCTGCCCGTCTCCCCAGTCCTGACGTCACACTTCCCCCTCTTCTTGGCCCGCAGCCTCTGTCGCGGATTAGCGTGAATATATCACTCCTGCAAGCAAACTATGATTCTTAGCGTGATGAGAGAAGTCGCAAAATCAACCAGAATATTCAAGCAAATTATAGAAAAAAACCCAATCTAAATCCATTAAGTAGTTCTCTCATTCGCTAGCTAAGCAGAAGTAAGGTACATGCCACAAGGCTGGCACATGAGTGAGGAGGGCCCTGCCCCACCTCCTTTCGGCCTGCTGCGTGTCTCTCAGATTCACACAAATAAATCGGTACCGTAAGCGAACTATGATACATAGCGCAATGAGAGAAGTCGGAAAATCAACCGGAATGTTCAAGCAAATTATAGAAAAAAAACCCAATCTAAATCCGTGAAGTAGTTCTCTTTTGAAAAGCGGACAGACATACAGACAAACAACCGTTGGATTTTATATATAAAGAGATACGATGTTTTGTTTGAGCCAGTTGTTGTTTAAAATAGGTCAATAGTATTTGGACATTTGACTGATATGCGAAGTGGGAGCACTTCCGTATTTATTTCATTAACTATTAAGCAGGTAAAAGGTCTGGAATTGATTCCAAGCATGGAATTTGCATTTGGAAACTATCACTGCCAACTCTCAATATGAGATTCAAAGAGCTGTCCATGCAAGTAAAAACAGGCCATCAGTAGGCTAGGAAAACAAAACAAACCCTTTAGAGAGAGTAGAAACACAAGGAGTGGTCAAATCTACCATTTAGAACATTCTGAAAAAGAAGGAATGCACTGGTGAGCTCAGCATTTCCAGAAGGCCTGGACAATCATGGAAGACAGCTGGTGCTGCAGAACCTCTTCACAACATTTAGCCAAACCAAGAACACTATCCAGGAGATAGACCTATCATTGCCAAAGTCTACCATCAAGAGAAGACTTCATGAAAGTAAATATAGAGAGTTTACTAAAAGGTGCAAACCACTGGTAAACCTGAAGCACAGGAAGAGCAGATTAAACTTTGCCAGAAAGCATTTTTTAAAAGCCTGTCCAGTTCTGGAACAATTTTCTGTGGACAAAGAAAACTAAGATTGATATGTACCAGAATGATAGAAAGACAAGAGTATGGAGAAGATAAGAAACAGCTCATGATCTAATAAATACCACATCACCTGAGAAAAATGGTGGAGGCATTGTTATGGCATTGGCTGGTGTTTATTGATGATGTTACTGCTGGCAGAAGTAGCAGAATGAGTTCCGACGTGTACAGGACTATGCTATCTGTTGAGATTCAGCCAAATGCTGCAAACCTCATAGGATGACGCTTCACAGTACAGTTGGACAATTAGCCAAAACATACTGCAAAAGCAAACCAAGTGCTTTTTAACACAAAGCAGTGGAAGATTCTTCAAAGGTCAAGTCAATCAGCCCAAATGGACATGCATTTCACTTGCTGAAGGCAAAAGTCCAATGAACAAACAGCAACTGAAGACAGAGAACTGGCAAAGTATGACTAGGGTGGAAACCCAGCATTTGGATATGGCCATGGGTTCCAGACTTCAGGCAGTCATTGACTATATAGAAATTTCCAACCAAATATTGAAAAAGAGCATCAAATTTATGATTATGTTATTCTGTTCAAATACTTTTGAGCCCCTGAAAATAGGGGGGTATGTATACAAATGCATGTCATTCCTAAACGGCTTGTATAGTATTTTTGGTAAACCCCTTAAATTAAAGCTGAAATTCTATACTTCATTCACATAATGACTACTTTATTTTAAATCAACTGTAAACTATGACTACTGTGTCACTGTCCAAATACTTATGGACCTGACTTTAGGTCTATCAGAATCTTTCCTTAAGTTAAAAACTCTATATATAATTACTCATCTTTTAATAATAAAGGACAGGATGACACTGTCATAGTAATCAATAAAATCTAGCTTTGTTGAATTGCACATTACTTTTCATTGACAGAAACATTCAATTAGTATAGAAATTGATTTGTTTCAGTTTCACAAATTCTTTTGGCGGTACTTACCCTGCAAACAATAAGTAAAACACTGTTAGCAGTCCTTCATGATATCCACTTGCTTAAAAATGCTAACTGCTTATTACACTGTCTTTACTTTTTATGCTAAGAAGAATCTTTACAGTAAGATGATTACCTACATTCCTCACCATTGTATTGCTCTGACTCTGTGTTAAATCTAGCTTTTTAAATAGTTATAGAGTTTTGATAATAATGTGTCTTGTGAGATACCTGTTAGGATTCTGTGTGTTTTAAAATGTAATAAGGGATTGTTTCAGCTTCCTTGTATAGCTGGCCTGTTTTTCAATATTTTGTATGTATCATATTTTGAACATATTTTTATAATTAATATTGCTTTCAGCTATTAATAAATGAATTTGGGGTGTTGCCATTTGCCATACTCACAATGAGATATCAATAGCTACAGAGTGTATCTCTGGAAGTGATGCAATTAACACCATCGATGTGACACTATAAAATCAACTGCATCAGAAACGTCATCATCCAAGTTTACAGATATCCTTAAAAAAATTATTTTGTGCTTGTGTACTTTAGCATCTTTAAAATTCATGGCACCTAAATTTCTGCTTTTGCTCTACTTACTACAGTTATTTATTTAGCGATTTGGTTAAGACAAACACTAGGATACACCTCTGGATTCAGTTTTGGCTTTGTTTAATGTTTCCTCTACTGGTCATTTTAATTTCTTAGTCAGTCTTTACATTTTTGTGGCAAGTTACAACATGCAATTTGCAAATGGCTTTTTTTTGTCATTTTTTTTTTTTATCTGCATAAAATGAATTGCACATACTGTACACGATGTTGTCAGAATTAACAAAGACTAATAAAAAATGTATTAGATATACCAAGATTTGATGTCAAAAAAGACACAAGAGTATAAAAAACAGATGGAAGTATACAATTCAGTCAAAGATAAACTCAAGTGAGAAATTCAGCAGTAGAAACATTGAATTCCAAGAAAAAGCACAAACGAAAAAAACCCAACAAATTAAGAAAACACAAAACCTTCCCCTGCCCACATCAGATATCTGTATGGTTAAAAATGTGCAGTCAATCCTGATATACTGTATAATAAAATCAGCAAAGAATAAGCAAAGACCGCAAATGCTGTTTTACAATAATATTAATGATTTCTTTACCATTTCTAAAAAAACTTTGAAACATCCCTAAGAGAGGAAATTTAATTTTTTCCAACTTAAGATAATATAAGGCATTACTTTTCCATTGAGTTTTCAGAGGGGGAATTAGATTATTTTAATTATGCAAAACAAATTGTTTAACAATGATATCTCAATAGATTTCCCCTTAGGTAATATTATCACATCTGGTGTTATTGTAAATATTGAAGTTAAGGGTTAGAGAGTGATTTTTAGATCTGAGGCCATCTAAAACATGTGCAAATATTTTACCCCAAAATCATCCAAATAGTCCTAAAGCATATGATACAATGACAAAATTGGAATGACCGATTCCAATTTTAATTCTTGTCCTTGGGTACATTATTATACAGGATATGTGTTCCCAAAATACAATTTTAGCTGCATTATGGTAAGCCCTGTTCAAATTGAAGAAAGTATTTTCTGAATAGCTGATTTCTATTCTTTAAATGAAATTCTAATAGAAAAGTAATTTCTTATCATCCACTGAGATATTCTACAGGTGAACTCCTTAAAACTTATTGATAAAATCTAAAAGAAATACCACCCATATCCTCATCAGAACTAATCACTATTGCTCTTGGAATAGAGATTGGTGAAAGATGAGGAAAATTATGGAAATTATTATGCAGAAAATTTCTAAATTATACATAAGAAAAATTATGCATAGCTGGAATATTACAGTTATGACACAGCAATTTACAGAACGTAAGAACATTCTCCATATAAATATGTCTAAATGATTGAACACCTAGTCCTGAATATTAAAATTTATTAAAGGAGGTTTGAATGTTATATTATTATATACATATATAGCTGTTAAAAGCAATCCTCGCTTAAAGTATGCTCTATTGTTTTAGCAAATATTAGGTTACTACTGGACCACAGGATTGCTGGAAGTTTGACACTAATTAGAAAGAACAGGCATACATAGCCACACATTTAGAGAGAACATTGAGCATAGTTTTGTTTCTTTGGGTAGCCAAGCAGGCATGATTTCACTGAGACCGAGTGTGAAAGCTCATGATTATAATTTATTCATGAGCTTCTACTATGAATTCTTTATCATACAGTAGATGTTAGGAGCGTATATGCTGTATTAACCAGAGTCAATTTAGATTCATCCAGATTCCCGACCATGTTAAACCACCTTTTATGGTCTGATACTATATCTGTGGCTAGAAATGGAATTCCTTTATTAATTAAAATGTTCATTTTTTGAATGATCCAAATTAACATTTTTATATTAAATAAAGTCTAACAATTGAAAGTGCATATCACTTACCAGGTAAAGATCACCCAGGCACCTTCATTGTCGGTTTGTATATATATAATATATATTTTATATATATATTGTGACGGACAGCCGGGTCGCCTCTGTTACATACGTCCCGGGGGAGCCACCAAGGACAGTGCAATGCCTCCCCCGGGGCGCCTAGGGGCAGCCTCCCTGGCCGTGGGCTCTTCCTCAGTCTCCCCCGTGGCTCCATGGGACATGGAGTCCACCACAGCCCGGTTGGGAGTTGGGGTGGCCGCTAGGGGGTGCTGCGGAGAGCCAGCCGCCACATTGGACGACTTACCAGCCCCACCCGGAGGTGCAATTAAGACCAGGTGGTCAGGCACCTGGAGCACTTCCAGGTGGGCTATAAAGCGGGCCAACCTCCCTTCATTCTTGGCCAGAATCGGGAAGAAGAGGACGAGGTTGCCTGGGAGGACTGGTGGTGCCAGAGAAGGAAGAGTATTGTTTGTGTTTTGTGCTTTGGGACTGTGTATTGCCTGTGGGTCACGGGGAAGACGTGCGCCCACGGGTGAAGAAAAAGAATAAAGCCTGTGTGTTTATTTTACACGTGCTTCTGCGTAAGTCTGTGCCGGGTCAGGCGCTATATAGCGCCTTTTACAATATATATATATATATATATATAGAGATATATATATATATATATATATATATATATATATATATATATATATAAATAAAACAGCAAGATTTTAATTTTTCCAGGTTTCTCCATTGTGACAGCAGGAAAAAGAGCTGCCTTTTTTGCTGTGAAACAGTGACTGCGAACTGCAGACACATGTGGACTGCTGTTCCCAACCAGGCTAAGTGATGTTCTTAATTGAAACACTTACATTTACCACTCTCCACAAGAAGCAAAACAATTAAAACATTTAAATCTTATTTTTAAAACAAAGAGAGGATCTAATAAGGACTAGGGCAGAGACTGAGGACAGGCTTTCTGGTGTTAATAATAGATATGAATATATCGTAAGGACAATTCATGGAAAATCTTTGTTAAAGTGTAGCACTCCTTTAATGCTTGTTGCAATTAATAATAAGAAAAAAGTTTTGTCTCTAATATCTTGCTATCTTATATTATATTATTATTATTATTATATTACTCCACTTATTTATATTTTTATTATCCATTTTATTGTCATTGTAATTATGTTCTTTTGTCACTACTACAACTCTTAATAATATTAATAAGATGTTAATATTAATACTATTAAAGTTTCTTTCTTTTAATATTGACATTACTACCATAAAAAAGGACTTCGATTACTAGTACCTTCCTTATAATTATTATGATTAGTATTATTTTCACATAATTAGGATCCATATTTTTTTTTCTGACACTGCCGTATTATTTACCTACATAACATTATTTTGTCTTGCTATTGTATTAATCAATATCTATTAAAGCAAACTGTTATTTTTTCTTTTCTTGATTGTTATTTTTTAAGTTACTGTATTATCCTTCTTTCTGCTAGATATTTAGCTAGAGCATCATTGTAAACTGCATTTTTCCATTTTTTATTTGGATATTGGTATTTCAGAAATGTATTAAGCTACTGCTGTTGGGGGTATGTGTGTATTTCAGGCATCCCATGCTTCCTGGCATGTCAGAGGATTTATACTGTGACATCTGTGACCATAACCTCAGTTAGGGAGTTGATATGAAGGGCATTGGGAAAGAATAAAAACAGACCAAGTTGCCTCTATTGTTTTCTTATTTTATGTCCACATTGCTGTTTTCAGTTTTAGTTGTTGCTTTACTTCTAATATGGTCCAGCAAGGTCAATTATGTTAAGTGACTAAAGCTACAATATGAAGGGATTCCAGTTTTCTCTATTAAAATGCACTAAATGCACCATTTTTCACTGACCCATTTAGATAGGATTATTGAAAAATGACAGGAATCAGCTGATATTTTCAAAACTTTACAAATCTGTATAAACCTAGATAGGACATTGAAATAGTATAATCAAAACAGACTTTATAAATCATTGCAAACTGTATTATTTCCTTTTAGTATACTATATATCAAGAACACACTGAAATCTCAGATCTGCATGGGAACCAATTTCCTAGCACTGTATGGTGCAACTAGCATACTTGCAAATAAAAAAGCTGCCATTTGCAGCACAGCACAGCAAGCAACCTCTTTGGATTCCCTGGGTACTGTAAAACATGTCTACATTACCACTAATACTCTGCATACCAAATAGCTATACAACATTAGATAAAAATTAGCCTCATAAGTAAATTATTTAAGATTGAGAAAGACAACTAATAGTTTAAATAAACACTAACATAACACTATTTAAAAAAAGTAAGCCCAGTAACCTTACACAGAAATCATGTTATGCCAAATGTGTTACTTCTTCGTGCTCAAAGGTTCTCCAAATGTGACCTTAGTAGAAACAATTTTAATTATGCTCTAAAACATAATGTTAAGAAACTGAAACAAAATTAATAAATAGCAATGGTTATTATAATATGGAGTAATATTAATCATTGCTATCATCTGTGTTCTAGAAAAATGTATGTGTTGGCTACCTATTTCAGTTTTCGTTGTTCAGGCTTTTTGCTTTACATGTAAATGAGTTGCTTTAGTAATATTTTTAGAATGACCTCTAGGTATTTTGTTCTAATCGGCATTTGAATGACAACCTTTACTGAAATATTTGTGTGACATTGTGTCTGTCTGTTTAGATTTCTGTTTATAATGGCATTCAAATGTTATCTCTTATCACCCATCTTAAGTAAACAAACTGTATTTCATTCCACATTACAGTCTGGTACTTGAGTCCCTCCATGTTCTTCTGTATTCGAGACTCAAAATACTTTTAAATTGCTTCTTTCTTCCTACCATACATTTGCATCATTCTATAACTGAATACAGAAACTGCCTCACCTGTTTAATCTGTTTTTAAGTATTGTAATATTTAAGCAATTGTCTCCTTTATTTCTGCTGATTTCTTGATAAGCACATTTTTTCTTCGCCTTTTAGTGCTGACTGTGGTGTTCATTTTTTGTGGACCTTGACCTGCTCATTTAAACTTTATTTTTAACTCTAAAGGCATACAGAGAAGCTTGATAAATAATTATTATTACAGCATTTACAGTAATATTTTTATATTAAACCCATCCACCCATTCACTTTCTGAACCTGCCTTTTCAAAGACAAGAACACATACATTTGGGAGCATGTCCTTGCCCCATATTCTAATGCACAAAGCCACAATCACACATATAGAGACAATTTACAGTTATTGATCAATATGCAGTAACATGTACATATTTGGGTTGTGAGATGTATAGTATATTATAGGGTTTTTATAAAAATTACATTACTATAGTTTAGGTACTGAGGAAATGCATCTATTACTACTTATTTCACACTACATAACAAGAATTTAACACACACTTCTTCGGGTCGTCATAACACTTACATAGCATCACTAAAGTGTTTATTCATCTTTGCAATGTGACCTACCAACAAAACTGCAGTTTGAAGTGGTCTGAGGTGGCTTAAATGAGACACATTTCACTTGATATTACATACAGTATTTAGAGCAAGACCTGTGAATCCTTCATATTAACAAGTAATTCTGCCGTGATGTCAATATGGTATACTGCACAGAGATGAATAACCTATCTATGTTATGGAGACCAAAAGAAGCCTTTGTTAAGGTCTTGGTACATAAAAGTAAACAAGTAATAGATACATTTTTACTGTACCTAAACTAAATTGTTACCAATTATAGTAAAAAAATTGATACTAAATAGGAAAGCAAAACACAGTTTTATGCTCACATATCACTTACAGGTAAAAACACCAAAATCATATCCTACGTTTTAACAGTAATGCATGACAGAAAAAATCTTCCCTATGCTTATTTGTATGACACTGTTGTAATTGGATCCTTGACTGATACAGACAAACTTTGTTATCTTGTTCCTTATCACTACTTGAATCATTACTTTATCCACAACTCAGAAAAATTCACAACATTATGACAAGGAACAATCCTAAAACTAAGAAGAAAAGTTTACATTAACCATTGCTATTACAGAAACAACTGCTTGTGATGCCCACTGTACTTGTAAAGAATTGTTGGAGTGAAAAACAAAGGACAGTTTCATACAAAAATGAGTTTAGGTAGAAATTCCATTGCATAAAAGAGATTTAGACAATTTGTCCACAGTAACCATTCAACTTTATGAATATCATTTGTATTTACAACTGCACAGAATGTTTCTCAGTCCAAACGCATTAAAGCACACATTTCAAATACTGTAGTGGCAAATGTACATGTTACAGGACACTAGGGATGCACCAATACCACTTTTTTGGAAAACGAGTACGAGTACTTGCATTTCAGTACTCGCCGATACCGAGTACTTAATAAAAACATGATTTAAATTTACAGGTAACAGCTTTAGTCATATAATTTAACAAAAAAAAACAAGGGACTAGTTTGGAATTAAGAACATTTATTTAAAACGAAAAGCATGTTGTATGCAACATATTACAGAATAAATTATTATAAAAAAAAATTTAAACAGTGACAGTGCAACTCATGTATGTTTTTCAGTTTGTTGTAAACTCTGCCGCTTTGGACAACACAAGGGGCATTAATAAACATCTTTGCTATTTAGTGTACAATATTTGAATAAACTAACAACATCCACCAACATAGAACTGTGGCAGTCAGTGCAACTGAGGTAGGTATTACCATCAAGTCTAAGACGACTCACTTAATGGAGCCTATTTAGAAAAGGTGAGTGGCAGGTTTTTTTTTTTTTAAGAAAAGTAGCTTTTCTGCATTATCAGCAGTCAGCCTGTTTCTGTTTTCATCTATAATGTGTGACACTGAGCTAAAAAGCCTTTCACTTTCCACACTGCTACATGGGGCTGAGAGGTACGGTATTTCTGGGCCATTTTAGCCAAAGTAGGGAACCTGATTTTGTTGACACCCCAGTTCTTCAGAGGACTGTCTTCACGAGGGCTTGGGGCCTCTCCGAGGTATGTGTCGAGCTCAATGGCAGCACCTGCTGCCAGCGGCTGTGCTGCCTGGGGTTGCTCCTTAGCGATTTCTTCAAATACAGTGTCCAGACTGCTGCTAGTGCTGGCCTGGGCCTTGAGGAACAGTTTAGCAGGAGGTTCTGCAGCTTCTGCCCGACTCCCCTCTGCCTCAGCTCTGGACATCATCTGCAGCTCCTGCTTCAGGTGCAGCTTGGCCTCCGGAGCAGTGTTGTTGAAGAAGAAGCGATCTTTATACCTGAACAAAATTCATGAATGTATTAATATGTGGAAAAATAGGACTGATTTTAGTTTCCCCTAAACCACTGTCACAAATGCCAGCCATTTGGCTTTCTGGTAGTAATAAGGGAAATATATTTCATATTATATGTATTGCATACATTTGTATTTGTGTATTTTAGTTACAAAAATATAATATAATATTTCAGATGGAAATTAATCTTACATTTAGTACTGTAGTTTATCATTGAATACCTATAGCACACAGACTTTACCTTGGGTCAAGTATGGTGGAGATGAAGTACAGTGGGTTGGTCTCGACGTCACTGACGCGCTTCTTGACAGCTGCCAGTAAGGTTGCTTTCATTGTCTTGACGCCGTGGTCCTCGTCTGTTTCTCTGTTTAGAAGTCTCACTAGCACAGTCACAGCTGGGATGACATCAGAGGCTAGTGCGTCATAGCTGCTCACTTTTTTAGTTAGTTCCTCAAAGGGGGTGAAGATGGCAACAGTCTTCTCCATAAGAGCCCATTGGTGAGCGGTGAGATAGTCAGGGAGTTCATGCTCAGACACATACACCCCCAGCACTAGCTTTTGCTCAATAAGGGACTGGAGCATGTAACACGTGTTGTTCCAGCGTGTCTGTACGTCCTGCTGCAGTCTCTTTATTGGCTGGTTGAGCTGTCCCTGAATGTCCTCGAGGCAGGAGTAGGCTAAGGCGGAATGTTTAAAATGCCCAACTATTTTCCGCCCCACTGCTATAGCATCAGCTATGCTCCTCTGTGCTAATAAGCTCTCGTGAACAGCCAGTTGGAGCGTGTGCGCGACACACGGCAGACTTGGGAGCCCTGCGTCATTCATGGCTTTAATCATGTTTTTGGCATTGTCACGAAGCACAACATGTACTGATGTTTTAGGTATACCCCATGTCTGGAGCATTTCCTCAAACACATGCGCTATAGCCTGGCTGGTGTGCGAGCCGCAGAATTGTTTTGCATGTAATATGGCTCGTTGCGGCGTGAAACTCTCGTCTATCCACTGGGAGGTTAGGCTAATTAGCGACACGGGGCTAACACTGTTTGTCCAAATATTCGTGGTGAAACTAAACGCAGAGGAGGCTTGCAGTAGGCTGTGGATATGTTTTTTCACGGAGTCGTGTAGTTTTGGCAGCTCCGTGTCAGTCATGTAGCGACGGCTTGGGACATCATATCTGGGCTCCAGAACATGGAGGAGATGCAGGAATCCCACATTTTCTACCTACGAGAGTGGCTGGTCACTCAATGCATCGATATCGGTGCATCCCTACAGGACACTATGCACAGAACTTGTTGGAGTCCTATTCTTTTATCAAAACAAAAAAGACATTATTTTACAAGACTTGATAAGGACTTTTTAACATAACAGTGTAACTTCTTTCAAAATAACATGAAAATACAGATACATCAGTTACTTAAACATACAAAAAATCAAGGTATGTTTCAGTAATGTTTTGAATTTAGAGCATATTAAGTGGACCCATAAATCCGCCTCTGTTTTCAACACAGAAACATTTACCAGTAAATAATACAATGTTTTAGGTACTCACAATAGCCACATCGTGTGCCTCCCTCAAAGACAAAGCCATTAGGGACTGCTCCATAACGCCTGAGATCTGAAAGCTTCCACTGTCCAATAATTCCTGGTGGAATGTCTCTCACAATGACCAGAAGATTGTTACATAAATGTAGCACTGCAGGTCCATTCTCCAATTTTGTACCAGGTAACACGGCTATATTAAATCTATGAACTAACAAAAAAAGAAACAAGTATAACCATTTGCTACTTGACACTTTAAAAACCTGTAGCAGTAGAAAATAATTTATTGGGAATGCAAAATTAAATGTGTGTTAACACAAAAAAAAACTTAATTAAAAATATTCTTTCCTATAACATAATTAGAGTGATTCTAAAAAAAGTTAATACTACCTGGAAAAGGTAATGTTGAAGTCCTGAGTGTCATGGAGATATCTTAGCAAGTGTTCTCCAGCTCGGATACAAGATCTTTCATATGTATTATACAGAACTTGTGCTCTACTGTGAAGTTTTAACTGCAATGAGACATTCTTCACAAATATTTTTCTGCCTCCGACTAGGTGTTTTATATGCTTCGGTAACTTTCATAATCACTCGGTTATGAGGAAAAGCTGGGCTCATAATGAATTGTATTACTATATCACCTATGTATTTGGGAAATGAGTTACAGCAAGATCAGATTAGAACATCCACAGGTTCCAAGGTATCACATATATATATATATATTTACACTGTATAAACATCACATATAAAAATAATATGAGACAGGGGCGGGGGGTGGTCACTTGTACCTTACATAGTGGGGTGGCTCCCTAGATCACCTTAAAGGTAGATTTGTCCATGAGTTACAGAGAGACAACTATGCTTCAGATATGGTTCTTCTAACACTTACCTTTTGTCATCATACTTTCTGTATAGGGATTTCTGGGCCTTTCATACACTCAAGGTGAACTCATTTACAATAACGACAGTGACACTAATTTCAAAGGAGCTTAATGATTGCAATTGTTTTTTAGTAGGTTTACATGAAAACGTACATTTCTCTGTGCTCTGACCCTTTAAACCAAGAGAACAAAAGGTGAGGTGTTAATGGCTGGAGCTCTGCCATTAACAGCAATCAGACAGCTAAGCAAACTGAGGCGAAATCCAAAGCAAAAACAAGACTAGCTGTGAATTAGTTAACTTGGTATTGATTGCTTTCCGCTGTTCACTGGAACAGCACTTAGACCTGAGGATTATATGTATCCTTTTTGTACTGAACTATGTAGTCTGGTCTCAATCCACAGCTAGTATGGTACTATTTCATGTATGCTGCAACTGACCATTCTTGTCTTGTTTACCCAGTTTCATTTTTTTAATTTTCTGCATGCAAACTTGAACTTTATTGCCAGAAAACATTGTTGCTAGAAAATTCCCTTGTTGTTACATCCATACACAAGACAAGGTAAATACAATAAAACAACACGATGTACAATAGATGACACCATCACATTACTGTATATGCAGTAGTAGTGAAAAATAGTAATGCAGAAAACACAAATATATAAAACATCACAGTAATGTAGAATTGCACTGCTGCCAAGTAATATATCAAAGTAAGTCATTATAAAACAAACTCAAAACAAATATCATTTAATTTGAATGGAGAAGTTTAGAAATCAGGAAAAAATACAGATGAATCAGAAACTTTAGTGACTGCAGCTGAAAAGAAACTGTTTATATGTCTAGTAGTTCTTGCCTTTAATGATCAGTAAAATTTCCACGATGACAATAGCTGAAAGAGATGGTGCCCAGGTAAGTGTAGTATTTTATTATGTTTCCAGCATGTTTCCCAACCTGTGATATAAACAGGACCTCAATTGGATTCAGTTTCATGCCGGCAATCTTTTCTACAGCCCGAATAACAAGCTGCAGTGAGCAGATTCATAGCATTACCAGACAGTTATGGAGAAAGTAAGGATGCTTTCAAAAACAGCTCAAAAACTGTATAAACACTGACTAGGACATGTTAAATTTGATGATGAAAAAGATAGGCTGCTGAGTCTTTTAATAACAGCAGTTATGTTTTCATCCCAGTTCAAAGACTGAGTGATAGCTGTACAAAGAAATTTAAATTATTACACCATGTTAACAGTGACACCATTTATAACTAGGGGTTTAGAACACAAGGAGTGTCTCCTAAAATCCACAATTATTTCCACAATTATGTATTGTATTGTATTGACCCCCTTCTGTTTGACACCCACTGCACACCCAACCTACCTGGAAAGGGGTCTCTCTTTGAACTGCCTTTCCCAAGATTTCTTCCATTTTTTCCCTACAAGGGTTTTTTTTTTTTTGGAGTTTTTCTTTGTCTTCTTAGAGAGTCAAGGCTGGGGTGTTGTCAAGAGGCAGGGCCTGTTAAAGCCCATTGCTGCACTTCTTGTGTGATTTTGGGCTATACAAAAATAAATTGTATTGTATTGTATTTCCACTGTTTTCTAGGTTTTTAAGTTAAGATTGTTTAGAGCGCACCAACAGGCCCGCTGATTTACCTCCCTCTGAAATGGCACCATGACCATGTCTCTAATAAGGCCAATCCGGGTGGTGTCATAAACATACTTTAGCAGTTTAACAGATGGGTCACTGGAGGTACAGTCACTGAGGTAAAGATAGAAAAGGAGAGAAGAGAGAACACAGCTTTAAGGAGACCCTGTGATCAGGGTCAGTAGCACTGTCTAGCCACTCATCTTCACTGTCTGATGTCTATTCCTTAGAAAGTCAAAGATCTACAGACATGTGACATAGTTCTGATTCATACTGACAAGTTTTATATGGATAAATTCTGGTATGATTTTGTTAAATGCAGAAATGAAATTGACAAATAATATTCTGGCATAAGTTAAATAGGTCTCTAAATACACCAAGATGTAGTAGAGAGCCATGTTTACAGAATCCTCAGTTGAACTTTTGGTATGACGAGAAAACTGCAGAGGGTCAAGGATTGAATTTGTGACAGATTTGAGATACTTTGATGTCAGACATTCAAATGTCTTCAGTATAACATAGGTCAGAACTATTAGCCTGCTGCCATTTTGACAAGAAATACTTTGTTCTTAGGCACAGGGATGATTGTGGATTATTTGAACAAGCAGGGATTTTGCACTAAGACAAAGACTAAGTGAAAATGTCTTAAATACAGGTGATAACTGATCAGCACAATGTGTTAGTGAGGAGGGAGAAATGTTACAACATTTCCCTCTTTTGAAGATCAAGAGGAGTTAATGCTCAGTAGAGGCGTAGTGTTTAAATACTGAAAAGTACGTATTGCTCAGCAGTCCTATAGTAATGGCTTTCTAAGGTGTGAATCCCTGTACTCTGATCTAAAAAGAAGACACTCCACTGATCAAATTTCTTCACCCAACCTGACCCAAAAGAACATAAAATAACTAGTTTGCAGCAACCATAGCAAAAGAGAACATAGGTTAACCATAATTGATAGTCATCTGTATCTTCAAATTTCTAAAGAAAATGCAATCCAGCACATATGGAAACATCTGGTTGGATCAAATCAGTGATGATGATATCTCTATTTACATTATTTGCAAATTAACAGGCTAATATTCAGCAAGCCTTTACATTTTTAAGAATACATATAGCAGGAACCAGGACATCTGGTGTAAAACAGGTTAAAACAGGATACATTAATTTATTATATTGCCATAAGGTACACAATATAGCATACCAAACACACTTCTCAATAGCTGCTGTAATTTAATTAAGCAACAAAATTCTTTGTAAGTGTTACCTAGCACTTATTGTTTGCCTAAAAACACTTTTATTCAAGGATGTACTTGATAAATTTACAACAGGTTAGCAACAAGCATAGAGCTAAAACTAGAACTTAAAACTAGATGACAATGGATTAACCGTTAAATCAAGGACGAACAGTCAGAAAAAGCTATTAAAAACGAAAAACAGAAGCAAGTTATCCTGACTATTCAGTATATGGCAATTGAAAGAAAAAGAGTGTTTCTCTGTGAGTTTGATTGTGAATCCTGGTCTACATTATATTTTGTTTTCCAATAGTCTTCTCTATTTTACTCATCTAGTATGCCCAGTCACAGCCCCAATATTTCCATTAATTGGAATCATTTACGAAGCATTACACACTATATATTACTGGACATTACATTGTCATTTAAGGGTTGAAGTATTAATGAGTATACAATTTTAATAATTTTGATAGTGGACAATCAACTTTGACATGACAAATGATCAGCAACAAGTGAAAACAATTTCAGCTATATACTGACAAATTCTTGCATCTTACCTTCACCAAGGCTATAGCGAATTCGTAAGTCCCAAGCATACATTGCTTCCTTGCTTTCAAATCCAAGCATCACTGTCTGAGTTAAACATATAATAGCCAGAGTGTGACTAACACCTTCATATGAGAGTCCGGGATCCAGGCCACAGATGTCTTCTAACGTCACACTGCTCCTTTCTTTGTGTCCTTTAGCTTTATCTGACTTGTCTTTGTAAACAAGCATCAAAAGGCAGTCTATATGGAAAAAAGATCAATTTTATGATTAACAGATATGTTTTTATCAAAGGTAACATGAATGCATAATGACGTTTTCAGGATTCAGGATTACTTTGTGGCAGTAGTAGCAGGCTATAAAGGGTAGTGGCTAAGGCACTGAACTTTAAATCACAAGTGTGATGGGTCAAATCAGGCATCTGCTTTATTGTGTAACCCTCAGTCACTTATCTTGCAAGTGCTTTAACTGTAAAAAAAAAAAAAATCTGTCAGCCAAATATAATAATAATATTAAATGGTATTGATGTCGTTTATTCACAGTTCCTCGTCAGATAATGAAGGAGGTATTTATAATTGGTAATCTAATTTGGCAATGGTTCCTAGATCCAAGAGCAGACAGTTCTTATCTGTAGCTATTCTGTGACCTAAACTGAATATGAATATGAGTAAGCTTAATTTGTTGCCATCAGGCTAAAGCTTGAGGTTTCCAAAGGTTAAGAGCAACAGATGTAAGAACCATTTTAACCCTACAGCTATAAGTGAATTTTGGTAGATGTGTGGAAGCTGCTGCATTCTGAATTACTATGGTGTACGGAACACCCCTGAAATTCGCGGGGGTTACATTCATAGAGCACCCGCGAATTGTGAAAAACCGCAGATTTTGGATGTGGTTAAAAAAAATGCCTATTTTTATAATTTAAACCCTAAATATGCCACCAAAACACTGTAATTTCATTTCAAACTCAGCTTAATACATTACCTAAAAAAAGAATGTAAAGGTAAACCCATATACTATACAGTACTGTACTATTGTCTCCCGCAGTGCTAAAATGTAAAATACCGATGTTACCGCTATATGTACTGTAATTCATGCAAGCACGTTTTCATTGCCAAAAGCCTTAGAAGGTGCAGGGCGTTTCGGCGGTATCTTGGGGCTTCAACTCTTTAATTGCCACATACTTGGGGGTTAATGCATCCCTGGACGCCAAATACTTTTTTGCTGCACTTTTTAAGTAAACGTCACAATTCAGAAAGAAAAAGTGAAATTTTAATGGAACACATTTTTTTTCAATGCAAACAGCATCACAATTACTGCAACACTTATCATTTTACACACTGTCAATGAACTGTAAAAACTTAAAAAAAACTACTGGAACAATATGTACAAAGTGCAACTGTCAATATCAATTTATTTATATAGCACATTTAAAACAACATAGGAATGCTGTGGCCAAACTGCTTTATAATAATAGAATAAAAGAAAACAAACAAATAACATAAACAGAAATAAATATATGAACATAAATAAAATAAATAATAAATTGAAGTAATGTTATATAATCACAATGAGGAAACCATCAGTATTACTGAAGGTCACGGAATGCAAGTGAATAGAAATGAGTCTTTAATCTTTTTTGAACAGTTCAATTGTAGATGACTCCTTTATGTGATGAGGTAAAGAGTTCCACAGGCAAGGAACAACAGCTGCAAAAGCCCTGTCCCCCTTGGTTTTACACTTGGTACGAGTGACAAAAAGAGACAACTGACCAGAAGATCTAAGCACTCTGGATGGCTGGTGTAAAACACACAATTCAGATAAATAGGCAGGAGCAAGCCCATCTAAAGATTTAAAAACTGCAACAAGATTTTAAAATCAATTTGAAAACTGACAGGCAGCCAGTGTAAAGAAGCTAAAATAGGAGAAACAGAGTCATACTTTCTTGCCCCAACCAGAAAGCGAGCGGCAGCATTCTGGACCAACTATAACCTGTGTATCAGGGATTTGCTAATCCCAGAATACAGCGAGTTGCAGTAATCAAAGCGAGAAAAAAAAGCATGAGTAGCTTTCTCAAGATCCCTAGAAGATAAAAAAGGGTTGCTCTTACCTAATAGAGGAAGCTGGAAAAAGCAACTCTTGACTACAGAATTTACTTGTTTCTCAAAAGAGAGGTTACTGTCAAAGATAACACCAAAACTGCGGACTTGAGGTTTGAAAAAGACAGAGAAAGAGCTGTGAAGTCTAAGACCAATTTGGGCTTTAGCTGATGGACCCACTATAAGCACCTCTGTTTTATTTTAATTCAGATCAAGAAAATTATTAGCCATCCAGGATCTTAGTTCAGAAAGACAGTTGTGGAGTTGATTTATTGCAGAGTTGCAGACAGGAATATAAACCCGAGTATCATCAGCATAGCAGTGACAAGAAATGTTAAATTTCCTAAAAATAGCTCCAATAGGATGAAGGTATATAGAGAACAACAAAATACCCGCGCTTCGCAGCGGAGAAGTAGTGTGTTAAAGAAGTAATGAAAAAGAAAATG